>CAEFZP010005880.1:75000-492118 GCA_903064625.1 Mallotus villosus | reverse complement strand
TGTAGCATGTTGTCAGACATGGAGGGTGTGTAGCAGGCCTGCTGCCATGACGATGTTGTCACAGGCTTTCCAGGCAACACCAAATGTATCCGCATCCTACGAAACCACTTAGCGTTTTACTGTGTGACTTAACCGTCATAATCAAACGTCACGATTGGTTAAGTGGAGGGAATTATCTCTGTCAAATCAAAGCATTTTTTATTTGTTTCTTTTTTTTTAAGGTGTGCTTTTTTGTGTCGTTTATTGATGTCATGACACAAGATTTCACGGCACATGCTCTCCTGTGTGAATCAGCCCTTGAAATGAAACAGTCCAAGGTAACACTGGAAGAAAAGAAATCCTGTACGATATTCCACCCATTCATTACCTCCTCTTCTCTGTCTGTCCACGGTCTTAGAGAGAACTACCAGGGGCATCCTCAGGCTTGGGAGGGCTTAACATCTCATCAAATGAGCTGTCATCTGCTTAGTTATTGGGTGCTTACAAATAACCAAGATGCAGAACTTCAGAAAGTACTCGTTTTTAAAACCCTCTCTGGTGTAAGGGGAAAAATAGCTTTTCAAATGCATTATTAATAAAACTAGATGTGGATAATACAGCACATAGGATTAGCCATAGGAATTTAATATAACTATTCAGCGTCTTTCTTTTCTCTCTCACTCTCCCCTCTCTCTATCTTCCCCTCTATCTCCCCCTCACTCCCCCTCACTCTCTCTCCTCATCTCCTCTCTCTTCCTCTCTTTCTCCCTCTCACCCCCTACTCTCTCTCCCTCTCCCTCCCCCTCCCCTTCTCTCCCTCCCCGTCCTCCTCACATGTGTTCAGTCAGTCTGTTGTTGGTTAGGAGCCTGCAGTGTTCCTCCAGTATGGTGACAGCCCTCGTAGGGAGGCTAGGAGTTGAAAGTGTGCACCCCAAAAGCCCGCCATGTGTTCTCATTTAAAATGATATTTTAAAGTTAATGACCTACACAGGGCTTATAGGTATAGCCGGCTGATCCATGGTGCTAATTTCATTGGTAGAGTGGGCTCCATAAAAAGGTCATTATGCCTGGCTTGTGTTTAACTCGTGTTTAATTCCAGGCAGAGGGAGGAGGGGAATTTATTGATTAAATGACATCTTAACAACCAAGAGTTTAATAAATAGCTGGTTTGTATTGCACTGGAAGGCCAGGGGAGAAAGAGAAAGGAGTTGTGGGGGGTAGGGGTGAAACGTCCATTTGATCACAGAGAATATTGTGAAGAGGAGAGGACAGGAGATGTGTAGAGAGAGAGAGAGACAGAGAGAGCGAGAGACATAGAGAGACACAAAGAGAGAGAGAGACAGATATGGGTTTCACTTTAGGCACCATGATGGAAAACACTCCTAGCTCTCTGACAAATTTATGTTAACAAGCAAATTAGCCACAGAGGGGAGGCAGGGAAGGATCAATATCCACGATAAAATGAAAAAAAAGTTGGTGCTGACCACATACTGTCTACCAATGTAAACTGCCATCCCCAGGTCCCACAAGGCCGGCCCCAACAATAACCTACAACCCAGCCAGACACAAAAGATATTGACACAAAGAGCGCCTCAATTTCCCCAGGCATCGTGGCCCTGTCACATCAAACTGGCTATTAGTCACAAACTCTGCCTGCCGGGGATCCATCTTGGTTCTCTAGGGGGACCTTGTCAACTTGAAAGTTGTGCCACTGGCGAAAGACATCTGCTTCCACTGGAGTGTGTGTTGAATACAAGAGGCCAAGGGTTGGCTGTGTGATGGGAGAACACACAGGGACACTCCACGTGTCACTTCCTGTTAAAAGAGCAATTGACAAAAGGATGAAAAACAAGGAGGGTGTGTTTTCTTCTTCTTTGAGGGAGGTGTGTAGAGTGCTGATACAGAGGCTGTTCAGACCAACATCATTTTAATGATGCATCACTGTAACATAACTAAGAAACTAAGATTTTTCTCCTGTAGACTTTTAGGTTGTCCATTTATTTGTGTAGAATTTTGTCAAATGGATTTAATACTTTGTATATAGTTTTGGTTAAGTACAATGCACAGACTGCTTCGCAAACCAACATACTTACTCTTAATACCAGAAGTTGTCACTCTGATGTAATAATAATCATTTTAAAAAGCTTGAATCTCTAATCTCTCATTTCAAGAACAAAATATTTTAGTTTAAATAAAAAAAATAAAAAAATGTTTTAAAAGATTCTGCAATATTCCCCTAAATACACCTCCCCCCCCAGCTCATCTGTGCTCACGCGTGTCCGTCCTCACATCCTCACAGGGTCCCATTCGCTGCGGCTGTCACTGACGTCCACGTTCCCTTGTAAATTTCAATCAGTGTCTCACCGCAGGGTGCCTCGTCCAGCCCCTCGTCCAGCCCCTCGTCCAGCCCCCTCCTCACAGGTGGTCCCTGGCTGCCCATCACTCACCCCCGCCCCAGCCACCCGCCCCCCTCCTCTACACGCCTCTTAATTGCCCCTGTGTTCCTGTGGAGGGGCCCAGTTAGCCCTGGTTAATGTTTAATGCGGCCGCTGCAGCGATCAATGTCCAGTTAACAAAGACACCATTACCCCCGCTGGCAGACGCTGGCTTGTTATTGGACGACTGACAGGAAGTGTCACATCACTCTTGTTGTGGAAGGGTACGCAGAACAGCGTTGGGGTAAATACGTATTATTTTGCTAATTAAGTGGGACAGGGGAGTGGGGTTGAAGCGTGTTTAATGAGATAGTTAACTGGCACTACACACAGGAGGAGGGACGGTGGATGTGGAAGATTACGGCTCTGACTGAACCTGAGAGCCACTTTCAACATGCAGACAAGAATACCTCAAGATTTAAAGATGGCCTCATGCCTGTAGATTTTAGTAAGACTTGGACAAATATTTGGTTGAGGACATCGTTTGAAGACGTCTGTGTTCGTTGTACAGTAGTATTCATAACGTTTGGTCTGTGCCTGCTAAAAAGGTCCACACTTTGAGTTCCAATAATTGGGAAAATGTGACATTAATTGTTCTATCAAGATAAGGATGCATTTTGAGCTCAGTAATCACGTCAACAGTTCATTACAAAGACTTATACAAGCAGGCGACAAAGGGCACACATTTTAGGCCTAGTTGTTTAAAAAGAGATTTATGATACTCTTCCATTTGCCTCACAATGAGGGGGGAATCATCTGGGACAAACCTGGAATACAGATGACACCAGGAAGGAAAAAATAGATCAATTTCAGAGGCAAGGGTTTGGCACATTTAATGAATTCAGTCTCTCTAATTCTACCTCTCATGATCTCTCTCTCTCTCTCCCTCTCTCTCTCTCTCTCTCTCTCTCTCTCCAGCTCTTTCTGCAAGGATGAAAAGAAGGCCTGACTTGTGAGTGACCATCAGGGAGAATCTCTGCAGGAGATCCATCACCAATCACTCGTTAAGAAGGTTTGTTCAGCTGAGAAGGGGAAGCTGTTTATCACTGCTGGACTGTGAGCATGCCAGCGTCTGGAGCAGCGTCTGGAGCAGCCGTCACACAAACACCGTCCGTGAGTCCTTGGCACAGCACTGGGTGATTTCCTTTTCTCAGTTCAAATGATTTGGTTTAATTATTTTTAAATTATTTCTGTATATATAAATACACACACACACACACACACACACACACACACACACACACACACACACACACACACACAAAGGCATCCCCCTGATAAAGGGGGTACCCTTATTGGATGCAGAGGGCTTAGGGAACCCCGCAGGTTCATATGAACTCACATGATGGGCACCAGAGAATAACCAATGTTAGCATCGTGTTTATATCTGTCACCTTTAAACACCCTAATAAACACGCCACTTCCCAAACCAAACCGATACCTTAAAATCTAACATCCGTAAGTTTAGTGTTCATATTATGCTGGCAATTTTGTTGTGCTACGCTGCATAATAATATACATTCTGTATTAATACATTACATTTACATTTACATTTAGTCATTTAGCAGACGCTCGTATCCAGAGCGACTTACAGTAAGTACAGGGACATTCCCCCGAGGCAAGTAGGGTGAAGTGCCTTGCCCAAGGACACAACATAATTTGACACTGTCGGGGAATCGAACCAACAACCTTCTGATTTATTGCCCGACTCCCTCACCACTCAGCCATCTGACCCCCAATTCAATTCAATTCAACTAAGTAAGCATTTAAGTAAAGTATATTTAAGGGGTGAAAGTGTCCAAACGGTAGAGACAGATTAAGGATTTCATTTTATAAAAGCATTTAAAATGTCAACCCAACAGCTTCACAACCTGGTTTACAACACGCAGTTTATCTACAAAATTAGAAAACGATGTCTCCTACAAAGTAAGCCATACCCCCACCCCCTCCCCTCACCCCCGCCCCACAAGAAAAAAAAACAGAAAGAAAAGAAGAAATAGAAATATTCAGCTTCTGCACACCAGAAATCTCATAACTTATTAGGTGCATTGGTGGAATACCCTATTAGGAATGAAGGAAGAAGGTGCAAGGAAGAGGGGGCTTTACTTTAAATAGAGTAGTGCCAACGCACATTTATTGGCTCTAATGTGGTACAGCCGACCCCCTGCCACAGCGCTGTAGCTCACTGGGCCTCCACAGCCGCAGGGAGGGAACATAATAACCTTTTTAAGGGTACGGCACGCCGCCGGATCGTGGAATAAAGACTTCACTGTCGGCGCGAGTGAGAAAACGAAGGGGCTCGCCCCAGATGAACATAATCTTTTGTTATTACGTTGTTAATACGTTTTCGTTCTGCGCTCTGGTCTCAAACAAACTCTCCTTCACGAAGACCCCCCCCTCCCCTCTCCCCCCTCGTCCTCGCCTCGGTCCTCCTGGAGGAAAGAAAGAAGTTGATTTCTGTTTCTCGTGTGTGTGTGTAACCTTGTGTGCTGAAAAGATATGCGGGTGCGGGCGATGCATCTATTGACTTTGAGCGTTAAGCTCGACTCATTTATTTACATAAAAAACATATTTTAAAGAATCCTAGTGTAAAACTGTTGAAAGCGGCACATTTTCTTTTACTTTTTCAACGTCATGGTTCAACTTCCACCCTGTCCTGTCACCTTGTGATGTGAACCAAAGTCCCTGTCCCACAATCCCTTGCACCTGGTGCTTACACACTGTGCTTAGGTGGCCAATCGACCGGACGATTGATTAACCGATTGGAAATATTAACTGGGGGATGCTCCTTGTCACTTCCTCCATGTCACTTCCTGTCAGTGTCACTGATGCCTGTCTGGAGCACAAACTGGTCCTCATTAGCATTCTAATTAGGAGACAATCAGATACTGATCAATCTCAGGAAACACTGGATGTGCAGACATGTACAAGCATGCAGATGGCCACACACACACAGATTCACACACACACACACACAGATTCTCACACACACACAGATTCTCACACACACACACACACACACAGATTCTCACACACACACACAGATTCACACACACAGATTCACACACACACACACACACAGATTCACTCACACACACACAGACACACAGATTCACACACACACACACACAGATTCACACACACACAGATTCACACACACACACACAGATTCACACACACACACACATTCACTTACACACTCACACACACAGATTCACACACACACACAGAGATTCACACACAAATGCATACCCATACACAAACAACTACACGCACACACTAAAACAAGCACACACACACACATGATCTTTCTTTGATATGGTACATTCACACCCCATTACACAGAAGTTATAGGGATTTTTATAATCCCATCAAAAAACCTCTTGGGCTCCCAGCTGAAGAGAACGTCTGCAAGGCGGTCCGGTCGAACGTGGACGAGCTCATTTCACAGACACGCACATCTCCACACCCAGACGGAGATGAAGCACGCAGCCCAGATGAATGCAGAGTGACAGGTATTGCATATCACACAGCGGACAGCTCCTTCTTCAAGGAAACCGTGATAAATAAACATGTGCCCTGTTTGGCAATATGTCAATGCGGGTGTTTTACGAGCCTGTGTTTTATGCAGCCGTTCACTTTAACTTCATAAAGCTGTGAGGCCGTCGCCTGCCGACCCTGTCCAGGCCTCCGCCGCTGAACAATTATGCAGAGAGCGAGCAGATTTGATTTAGGAACTATGACTGGCTGAACATCATGTGCCAGAGACCAGGAAAGAGACACCGTCATTGATTGATTTTTATATTGTTGTTGTCTGAGATCTTAACATGCCAGAATTTACAACCCTGGGAATAATAATGTCATATAAAACAGACTAGAGAGACAGGGGCCCCCCTAGCTCTCTCTCTCTCTCCCCCCCCTTTTTTTATACTGCTCTATTTCTCCCTACTCTCTCCTCTATTACTCCCTCTCTCTCTCTCTCTCTCTCTCTCTCTCTCTCTCTCTCTCGGGTTGTCTTATCATGGTCATTTTCAATTTTGAATTTATTTCATCTTCTGGGAGAATATGAGAAGTGTTTGACACGGGGGAAGGTGATTTTATGGAGGGCGCGTGTGCGTGTTGGCCTGTTTATCATGACACATTAATAGACTGTGTTTTGCAGGTCCACCTTCAGATCGTATTTCCATTATTGAGTTCAATTTTACTGTTTTTCTCATTCATTTTTTCCTAATTTATAAAGCTGTAAAGGTATTAATGGTTGCAGTATGTCATGGCCAAAGACCCCCTCAACACACATACAAACTATAAAGAAATGTCAAGAATGTAGCAGTTCTATCATGTTACCGTTGGACCAACTGCCAGTCAGCTCACGGAATATCACGGAATGTCTGGTTGATTCTGACAGAATCAAAATCAAACGCCCTTCCTTTCACCACTTTTCTAGAAAACCTTCTACAGTCCAGTTTAATCCAAAGTGACGTACAAACAGCCTTCAGCATAGCGAGCACAGCAGAAGCACAGCACAGCAGAAGCACAGCAGAAGCACAGCAGCACAGCAGAAGCACAGCGCAGCAGAAGCACAGCAGCACAGCAGAAGCACAGCAGCACAGCACAGCAGAAGCACAGCAGAAGCACAGCAGAAGCACAGCGCAGCAGAAGCACAGCAGCACAGCAGAAGCACAGCAGCACAGCACAGCAGAAGCACAGCAGAAGCACAGCAGAAGCACAGCAGAAGCACAGCACAGCAGAAGCACAGCAGAAGCACAGCAGCACAGCACAGCAGAAGCACAGCAGAAGCACAGCAGAAGCACAGCAGAAGCACAGCAGAAGCACAGCAGAAGCACAGCAGCACAGCACAGCAGAAGCACAGCAGCACAGCAGAAGACAGGAAGACTCGATCTGTTCCACCCAGGTGTTCAGGCATCTGTGTCTTATCTGGACCCAGGTACGGGCAATATCCAGGTGACCATCTCTCCATCCCTCCATCCCTCCATCCCTCCATCCCTCCAACCCTCCATCCTTCCATCTCTCCATCCTTCCATCTCTCCATCCTTCCATCTCTCCATCCTTCCATCTCTCCATCCCTCCATCTCTCCAACCCTCCATCCCTCCATCTCTCCATCCCTCCATCCCTCCATCTCTCCATCCCTCTCTCTCTCTCTCCTCATCTGGAGGTGCAGGTGTCCCACTCTCTCTCTCCTCGTCTGGAGGTGCAGGTGTCCCTCTCCCCTCTCTCTCTCTCTCTCTCCTCGTCTAGAGGTGCAGGTGTCCCTCTCCCCTCTCTCTCTCTCTCTCCTCGTCTAGAGGTGCAGGTGTCCCTCTCCCCTCTCTCTCTCTCTCTCCTCGTCTAGAGGTGCAGGTGTCCCTCTCCCCTCTCTCTCTCTCTCTCCTCGTCTAGAGGTGCAGGTGTCCCTCTCCCCTCTCTCTCTCTCTCTCTCTCCTCATCTGGAGGTGCAGGTGTCCCACTCTCTCTCTCCTCGTCTGGAGGTGCAGGTGTCCCTCTCCCCTCTCTCTCTCTCTCTCCTCGTCTAGAGGTGCAGGTGTCCCTCTCCCCTCTCTCTCTCTCTCCTCGTCTGGAGGTGCAGGTGTCCCTCTCCCCTCTCTCTCTCTCTCTCTCTCTCCTCGTCTAGAGGTGCAGGTGTCCCTCTCCCCTCTCTCTCTCTCTCCTCGTCTGGAGGTGCAGGTGTCCCTCTCCCCTCTCTCTCTCTTTCTCCTCGTCTGGAGGTGCAGGTGTCCCTCTCCCCTCTCTCTCTCTCTCTCCTCGTCTAGAGGTGCAGGTGTCCCTCTCCCCTCTCTCTCTCTCTCTCCTCGTCTAGAGGTGCAGGTGTCCCTCGCCCCTCTGATCCCCTCCCTCACATCCTCCTTCCAGACTCATGTTGGTGCAGAGTAATTGCTCCCTTTTCCCCCCAAAAAATGACAGGACGTTGACCCCACCGAATTATTGAATTTTCATTGCTTGCCTTAGGCCCTGTCGGCGGTATTCCATTTTTGCCTTAGGAGGACAACCTATTAAAAGAGATGAGGCAAGGAACGGGTTTTTTTCTTTTTCTGATTGCCCGAAGAAGCCATTACAAGCAGACAGGACAGGACAGCGCGGCTGGAGAGTGGACATACGCCTTTCCCAACACACACACACACACACACACACACATACGCCTTTCCCAACACACACACACACACACACACATACACACACACACATACGCCTTTCCCAACACACACACACACACACACACACATACACACACACACACATACGCCTTTCCCAACACACACACACATACACACACACACACACATACGCCTTTCCCAACACACACACATACACACACACACACACACACATACGCCTTTCCCAACTCACACACACACACACAATCTCTCAATCTTCTGAAAAGATACATACAAGAGTTCTCCACCACAGGCACAAACAGCACACACATAACCATACCCCCACACACACACACACACATAACCATACGCCCCCACACACACACACACACATAACCATACCCCCCACACACACACACAACCATACACCCCCCACACACACACTTTGACCCCCCCCTTTCTCCAAAAGAGAGCGGAGACACAATTTACATGACTTGAAGGGAAGTGACAGCCAGCAATCATCCAGGGGAATAGGGTTAGTACCTGCTGCTTGGATCACGATCACAGTCTGGCTGGAAGCTCCGGGAGATCGCTTATACCAGCACTGACCTCCGACCCCCACACATATCAACCAATTGCCCTTTAGTATAATTATGTGGAATAATCTTTCGGAGTTTGATTTGAGGGAGATGGCCAGGGAACCCACTCCTAATTTATTTTTTCTCCGTGTTAATAAAGAGTCGTGCAGCAGGCCGCTCTGGATCCTAAGTGAAAGACCCCCAGAGCAGAAGGTCAAACTTATCTATTTGCCTCGTCGTCGTTTCAAACTGTCAGTCGGTTTGTCTGTCCGTCTTCCAGGATACGGGTGGATGAACACCGTGGGGGAGGCTTATCCTGTGATGATGTTTTATTGATGCACCAGAACGTCCCTGCTGGCTTCTGCGATGGCTTGATATCTCATCAGAGCCTTGATGAGCAGGTCTCACACGGAGATCACAATCACACACTCATTCATATCAAACTGTCCCGTTGACATGATGCTGTCACTTCACTTTTACAAGTTTGAATGTTGAATGGTACACAGCACTGCTGTTTACATGTGCTAGTTGATCTTAACCTAAAATGACAGAACGGTGAGATAGGAGGATCCTTCTTGAACATCGTCTTTGAGTGCTTCTCTAGATCCTGATGTTGCCTTAACGAGCCAGCTAGAGATCCTGATACTGTTCCAGGCAGCGAGATATTGAAGTTCCCTCAATATGACAGAAAAACTCATAGATTTGGACTTCCCTACTACACCTCAAGAATGCTTATCACATCAAACACAAACGAGCCAACCCTTCTCTCTTCTCCTCCTCCTCTCCTCCATTAGCCAGGCAGGGTGATGAACAGTAACACTGCTCCTAACCTCCACCCTGCTGAGGCTCCAGGAGCACCTCCCCACCACACACAGCCCTGTTAGGCGCTGGGCTTGACCTTAATCATACACTCCTATCAAGGATCCGTGACCCCGGGCTCCCTGGGGGGGCCAGCTCATTCACAGACGGGGGCTGGCCCCCCCCCCTGCCTGTTTAGGGGCTGGGAGCATGGGGGAGGGGAGGGGGGTGAGAGGGGAGGGGGGGTGAGAGGGGCCCTGATCAGCCACCCATCTCATTGGGCCCTCCCCTGACTAGCTGGCCTGTGTGGACCCCATGGGACACACACACACACAGAAACACACACACACGTGCACAAACATACAGAGGAACATACCCCCAAACACATGCAGGACAGGGTTGGACAGTGGTGCCTCCACAGGGGGCTAACGTCAACACGGGTCACTGTCACACATCGTGTGACGCTGAGGCTGCGTGGCTATTAGCGTTAGCGCTAGCGTGTCCGAGAGAGAAAGGTATTTTTGAAGTTAGGTTCTTATTACAAATAACCTCTTTTCAATCTTTTTTTTTCTTTGTGAAAAACTGTTCTGTTGATTATCGTGATCTACCTTGTGTGAGACTTCTATCTGCTTGGCAGTGAGTTTGAAAAGTCTGGAGAAAGGGCAGAAAAGAAATCAATTCAGACCTGACAAATGTAAATAAGGTCTTATCGGAGGTGCAGCAGAATCGACTGCATCGAGACGGCAAATGTTCCACTCGCTTGCCTGTCATTTGAGAACATCACTGGATCAACCCTCCATATCTTGCCCCCAGGACATCCATCCCATCTGCGTGCAGCAGCTCCTATCACACCAGTAAGGGTATGTGTGCGTGTATGATATGTTTTAAGGGGAGGGGGGGGGGTGTTGGTTTGTGTGTGTTTGCTTGTGGACGGCAACACTTTACATTTATTGAAATGAGCTTCCCTGGGGTGTGTGTGGGGAGCGAGCGTCTATCGACTCCCCAGGATTAGAGCTGGCCCAGGCGCTCCCCGGTGTCCGTGGAGGTGACCCATGGAGGGGCAGGGTTCAGGAGGGGCAGGGGGGGGGCAGGGGGGGGGCAGGGGAGGGGGGCAGGGGGCCCCGGGAGGGGGAGGGGGGGGCGACCGCTCCCAGGCACAGATTAGTGGCTCAGGGTGTCCCAGCAGAGACATGAAAGTGTGAAATGATACGTGCGCACACACACTTAGGCGCGCACACACACTTAGGGGCGCATACACACAGAGTAACTCAACATCAAACAATGCTCAGATCAGCATAGACAGGTACACACACGTCAATTAAGGTGATGGACCATGTTAGATAGTTGGATCACTGAATAAGCAAAGATATTTATTGAAGAAGAGGAAATTATATTGTGTATGGCGTGCATTTAGCGTATTTGTTTTTGTTAGATATAACTTAATCGTTTGATGACTATGATGCCTTTGTATTCCATTTACAAAAACTTTTTGTATCCCTAATCATGCCTTGTGAAATTGAGAGTGAGTCCGTGGATCAGGAGGACTTTGAAGTGCCTTCTAAATGAGACATTTCTTGCAACATCTAAATTTGTGTGATTCAAGCCTGAAAGAGTGGAGCTGATCCTGGAGCTGATCCTAAGTTAAGGCCCCTAATTGCGTTGAGAAAAGCACAGAGCTGTGTTGGAACAAGGCTTCCATTACACGGCCAGGCCAGCGCAGTCCTCTGCTCTCAGATGTTAGTAGCTAGTAATTAAGGTTCAGGGATTTTAATTGGTTCTCTTGTTTCATCAAAGCCCCTTGTCTTTGAAGTTACAATCAACCATATCATTATTTTACTTTTTTATTTTTTTATCTTAACGTGTTCCCACAAAGGGCATGAAACACACACAAAAAAAAACACAAACACAATTTACTTCATTCATTTTTTCCACTCTCTCTTTTATTTCACAAGCTACAACAATGATATCAGTTACCCCCTCGATGTCTAATATTATTCTAACATGTGTGAAAAAGGGCTTGTGGTTTCATACATGGAGAATTGGCTAATCAAGAGGCTGGGGGGAAGAATGAACTACTTAGGTCCTGAAGTGCTTATCAGCCGTACGAGTGCCGTAACAGCAACACCATCGCCTGCCCTCCACCAGCATGAAGAGGCAAAGTAATTGGATTCTTTCCCACAAAATAAGGCCTTCACCCTTGAGTTTAATTAACCAGCCAGACACAGGGGCAGCGTCCAGCCTACTCCAGCCTCGCGTGCACCCCCTTCGGATCCCGAACCTCTCTCTTATCACCCGGTGGCTGTTATTACAATGACTGGGCAGTGATACAGGTCAGTCGGTGGGAGCGAGGTACTGGATGAGAACATTTGGGCCGCTGTATGACAGTTGGAGTCACGTCGAGCATCAGTAATGAGCTTGGATGTTTTTAGTTTGAGAACATACAAATGTAGATCAAAGCAATGTGCGAATAGTGCACAAGTAATAAGGGCATCAGATAATCAGGGATTAGATAAGCAGAGTTCTAACAGTATGGAAGTGGTTAGGTCTAAGAAACTCACACTGCAGATTAGAAATCTGTGCATAACTGCCCAGATTAGAAACTAATAAATGTATAAATAAATGTATAGTTCACTATGAAACCTTCAGCCGTTGTGAGGAGAGAGAAGCTGTTATACAGTGGCACAAGCATCCTCAGTAAGGATATTCAACTGAGTTTCACTTCTGATTTCACTAAGAATGTTATTCACAGAGATAAAAGAATCATTCTGTAGATATTACTTAGAGGAAGGATTTACTGTACTCTAATCTTCATTGTATGATCTACTGTACACCGATTTGTTCTGAAACCTATAGAAATGATTAGTTTGGTATTGTTTAATTAAGTTTAAAATATATAAGAAGAAAATTATAATTCTCTTCTTTTCACCCCACCCACAGGACTGCTTCGGAGCACCTCTTGTTCCAGAATGTTCCAGAACACAATGAATGGCACTGGTCAATACAGTTACAAATACTGGCTTTGGAAGCACTATCACAAACACGAACAGCACTCACAATCTATCCCGGGTCAACCCCGGCTAATACAGAGCCGCTCACCATATTAACAAGGTAACATTCAGAGTAACAGCAATCTAAAAGGATAAAGCAGTGCGGTTGGTATATTGAGGGATCGTACTTTATCGTGGGTGTTGTTTTACGACAAAGTGCGTCTCAAGCCCCTTGTGCGATGCCACCGCTCGTATTATAACTCTTCCTAAGGTCCTTAGGGCCACTTTGGATGAAGAGTTGCCATCTTTCTGTCACCGTTCCCCCACACACTTTCACACCGGCTCTAAAGCTCCATGTTTGTGGTTCCGTTCCCCCTCTATGTCTCCCCGAGGAGCCGACTCATTTTAATATAAATAGAACGCTTCATCATGCAGTGCCACAACCTTCCCCACGACGCGTCGCTCCCGTGGTATTATAGGAAGCACGCGATGCACCTCAGAGACTGCACGAGGTGACAACGGAAACAAACAAACGTTTATTTCGCTGTCATTTCAGATGACGGGTTCAATTTGTGGTCGGGTGACATGTGCAAAGAAAGTGCGGGCAGGAGCAGAAGTCAGCTGCTTCTAAAACGATTAATAACAGTTTAATGAAAGTAATAAAAAAAATACTGATATATTAATAATGTACTGATAATACCGCCACAACACACAATGAAATGACAGAATTATCTACAGAATTGATATCAAACTCTAGATTAGTAAACATACACGGAGGTACAGGAGACACGGAAAGAAGTTTACTCAAACAGACTTTCCAAACAATTTGAAACTCTTTGTTGAGAACCTTTTGTTTCTTATATGGCTTATTCTCCAGCCCTAAGAGAAAGCTCTTTTCTCGGCAGCCTCGGCTAGCTAGCCTTGCCTGCTCTAATGACATGTGCACAGCTGTATCTCAAATACCAGGGAGATCATTTAACAAGAGATGTGTCCAGCCCTTCCCGGCTTGGGATTTCTCCGCTCTTCTCTGTTGTGGTAAAGAGGTGTCGAGAGGGCCAGTGGGGCTAGGACATCGCCCGGGGCCTCGCCTGCCAATACCCTCGCCCCGAGCACCACCGATTCCTGCCTTCTGATCGTGCACACCTAAAGCCGGCGCCATTGACTAATTGCACTTCATCTGGGTGAGGGATCCATCTTGGCTAACAAGAAAGCACTAGAGGTCTTCATTTAGCTATCACACCCTGCGTCCCCCAGGGAGACGCCTGCTGCAGCTGTAGGCCTCTCCCAATCAACACATCAAACGCAGTCCCCCCCCTCCTCCCCTCCATGCCCCCCCCCCTCTCTCCCCTCCATGCTCTCCTCCCCTCCATGCTCTCTCCCCTCCATACCCCCCACCACCCCTCCCTCCCAATTCATTTTCCTCCCTCGTTCCCTCCCTCCCTCCCTCGTATCCATCTCTCCCAGAGAAAGGGGGAGGCGAAAGGGGGAGGAGAAAGGGGGAGGGAAGTTGGTGATGGAGGAGATGGAGACACAGTGGTGAATACTGAGCACCAGCTTTACACCCACCCTGCAAGCACTCTGGATTTACCAGGATATTTATTCTTTTATATCCAGACAAAAGAGATTGCACATGCCCTCCCACACCAGCCAGAGTCACTCCAGCACATCAGGGGGAAACTAGACAGAATATAATGAGACTCCATCAAGAAGATCGTGGCAGATTTGGCGATAATCGGGAATACATCCGAAATGTAGCAGCATGGATGCCAAGACGTTGTTGTCGCGATGAAACGACGATCCACCTGATGATGTCAGGGTCAAAGGAATGACGATTCCACCCCACATTTAGCTAATATTTCCACTGTCGTTAAAATGTCTTAATTTCAGAAAAATAAGAATAGTAATGTTCGATACTGTTTACACTCTCAAACACACAAACATACATCAACCTTCTCCGCACAGACAGCCTTCTGACACACCTGTCATCGTCACAGTACCCATCTACATGATTAAATAAACATATTTAAACTTTCTTCAACATTTCATCTTGGTGCTACTCCTATAACTGCAGTGAAGAGTAGAAACCTCATTTATAATAACCAGGTCTGGTCTGGAGCTGTGGTCCAGGTTAATCAACTAGGAGCACCAACAGGAATCTAATAACGTCCTATATCTGAACCACGTTCCCCAGCGGACTGGGGCTCGTGTGTTTATTAAAATACCTTATTAATGTATGGCTTGATTGTATTTCTTAATTACTGGATATTACTAATAGCGCCACACTATGTTTCAGTCCTGCTGTAAAGAGCATTATATTAAATACAACCTCGTTATATATTCATAAACACAACATAGGCTGTGCTTATTCGCCTCATTAATGATGTATGCAGCAATACTACATAGTACATAGCACATGCACTAGGCAACATGTTGTAGGCTTGTATGCGGTCCTAAACTGTCCACACCTAAACAGACATGGTACTAATAGCCCCGTGTTGGTTTTCTGGCTGCGTAATTTATCACCAGCGTTTCAGTCATTTGCCTTCAAATAACCAATAATCTATCGGTATTCTCTAATTGAACAACAGCAGTAAGCAAACACTGAAACCCCATTACACATGCATGACAATCACCAGCAGTAATGCATGTTGACTGGCATTTTAAATGTCATGTTAATAACGCATCTGAAATGAGATAATGAGTCACTGAGGGTTTCTATGTATCAGGTCATCACCGTGTCAATCAATAGCCGAGTCAAAACGTCAATAAACATATGCGTGATTATTGATTGTCCTACTTGGTTATTATCATATAAAACAGATTGGTAAATATGCAAATGGAGTTTTCAGACATTCCTCGATGTCCAACGCCCCGTGACGAACGCAGATAACAAAGTAATTGTGACATGATTTCCCCGTTTTAATATTCCAATGATGCTCCACTCATCTGATGCTGAGATTGACAGCTTCTCGCAATATGATGGACGTCTTTTCCTTTCCACGGGATTACGTCGACTGAATCTTTTGGCCTTGAGGCAATAAAAAGTGGTACAGCAACAAAATATAAAAACCATCGCCTTTTTTTCCTCAGAACTTTCTCAGATCGCAAGCAATGAGAGTCTGTGGTTGTTGTAAGACACAGCCGGCATCAGCTGGATCAGCAGGCACTATGAAGCTTTCATTCATATCTGGCCTGGTGTGCCACCCATGGGTTTACACATATCACAAAGGGTGCTCTGAATTCAGTTCATTCTTGCTTGTTTGTGTGTGTGTGTGTGTGTGTGTGTGTGATCTAGCTATCTTTCTAGTCAGTAAACAGGAAGGTAGTAGTTTGACAAAGTTGTGTGGATAGGCGGCATTAAGTTGTCGGATCCAAGCACAGAAAAGATGGCTTGAAACTCCACTGTGGGACTTTCCAGTAATTAAGAATCAAATCTATTTTAATAAACTCATCAGCGACTGACCGCTGGGGAAGGAAATTAAATATATATATTACTTTTATTGTATGTATATTAGTACACCCAGTTGGTACAATGTTTTAGTAGACTTGACGTGACTATTCACGTTCTCATCTTCTGTCTGATCTTAACATTCATGCTCAAACCTAACCTCACACTACATGTGTGTAGATGTTGATGTCACTGTTGTGACATTCAAAAGAAATCTCATCATTTAAGATCGAGAGCCCGTAGTGATACCTCTTGCGAGAAATCACCATTCTAGTGACATCATGTTGATTCCACAATAAATTGTTCCATGACATGAGATCTCTCCTGCAGTTGGCAAAGCATCCACTGCAATTCACATTCCTCCGTTCTCCTCTGTGCCAACACCAGTCTTCCACTCTTTACCCCTAATTCATCCAACCATGCGGATTTCTCCGGCCTATTCCCTCGCCCAGTCTTAATCCTGCTGGGTTCAGTAATATGAGACGGAGAGAGAGAGAGAGAGAGAGAGAGAGAGAGAGAAGCGAGAGAGAGAAGTAGAGCAGATCGACTAGAGCGATGAGTCTAGATAGAGAGCATCTCGCGATCTATCTCTCGCTCGTCTTCTCTTTCGTTGTCTGTCGTATTGCTTTCTTGTCTTGTTTCTGTTCTTTCTGTCTTTCTTCTTCTTTCTTGTCGCGTTCTCTTTCTTTCTTTCTCTTTCTTTCTTTCCTTCTGTCTCTCTTCTCTCTCTTCCTCTCTCTCTCTCTCCTCTCTCCTCTCCTCTCTGCTCTCTCTCTCTCTCTCTCTCTCTCTCTCTCTCTCTCTCTCCTTCTCTCTCTCTCTCCTCTCTCTCCCTCTCTCTCGCTCCTCTCCTCTCTCTCTCTGTCTCTCGCTTCTCTCGAGCGAGAGCTGACCCCCATTCTCCTTCCCACTAAGTGGGCTCTGGAGTCTTCAGTCTCCCTCCCTCCTCTCTCCTCTCCCTCTCCTCCCTCCCCTCCCTCCCTCCCTCCCTCCCTCCTCTCCCTCCTCCCTCCCCTCCCTCCCTCCCTCTCCTCCCTCCCTCCCTCGCTCCCTCCCTCGTCTCTCCTCACTCTCTCTCACTCCACATCTCTTTCTTTCCCTCCCTCTCTCTACCCTCCCTCTCTCCCCCTCTTCTCTCTCCCCTCTCTTTCTCGCTCTCTCTCTGCTCTTTCTCTCTAACAAGATGAGCTGTTTTCCATGTGGGCCCTTAATGCCACTCACTCGCTTCCCTCTGCAGATCCCCTATGTGCCACAGTGAATCACAGCCCCGGCCGCAAACCTGCTTGTTGATCTTGAGATTATTGCCCGACAACAGGTTTTCCCCTAAGACCAACCCACCCTCGGTGGGGTAACCCAGGCGTGGGGTAATATTGAGATGTCTTTCCCCTCTTTCCCTCTCCCTCTCCCCTCTATCTAATTTCCCTTCACCCCTTCTCTCTCTTTCTCTCTCTCGCTTTTCTCCTTCCTGTTTATGTCCCCCCGTCCTCCCTCCCTCCCTTTCTCTCTCTCTCTCTCTCTCTTCTCTCTCTCTACTCTCTCTCTCTCCTATCTCCTCCTCTCTTTCCATTCCTCCCTGTTTCTCTCAGTCTCTCTGCCTCTCGTTCTTCCCCTCCATCCGTGGTCGTGCACAAGTGCTTGCAGCTGCCACGGCGCCGCTAAGCATGTTTTAAGACCAGTCCCAGTCGAGCCCTCTCTCCTCCAACCAGGAAGATGAGCTCTCCATCCAGACCTTTTTAAGTGATCATCCTTGTATCATAACAGATTAAGGGCTACTGCTACTTCGGATTAGACCTAATCTAACCTTTATCCGCTCCCATCTTCACCTGAAATTTACAGGGACCAGGAAGTCAATCGCCTGGGCCCGTGATTTACAATGACACTGATCTGTCTTTCTGCGTTCTAATTATCCGGATTAAGAAAAACACTTTTCAGTAATTATTTTCACATTGGATAAACATTAAGCTTTCACGGATTTAGTTGAGCTTTCTTCCAACAAGAAAAAAAAGAGGATGGTAGAAGGCTTACGAGCACGTAACAGGCAGATGGAGAGGTCCCTTCTAATAAGAAATAACCCACAAACAGGCAGAGTACATAAAGAGAAAAGCAAAGACATTGATGCTCTTTTTGGTTAAAGCGCAGGGGGTTTTGTGTGTGTGGGCACACAAGTGTACACATTAAGCCGAGATGCCCTTGTCACCAATTCTATTTACATTTCAGAAACGGAAAACAAGGCCTTTGCAGGGTTTCGGTTGAGAAAATAGATTTTCTTTTAGTGGGGGGAAGGAAACACAATTCCTTGGGTTATATTTCTTTGTTTCAGCCTGTGTATATAAATACGCAGGTTAACACTTTCTGACATCACGTTGTGTTTTGGGATCTTTTTCTACTAAGTAAATAATTCATCCCTGGGAAAAAGGTGATCTTCATCGAATCTTTGGTATTATACTGTTTGTTATTTCAATAATACACAATTACAACATGGCTTCACATCACAGATATCCCAGATAACCTTGTAAAGAGAGAATTCCCTCAGAGGAACGACCTCTGACCCCGGGGATGCCACAGGGCTACACACACGCACACACACGCACACACACGCACACACACACACACACACACACACACCTCAGCAATCTTCCTCATAACCACATTGCCATGGTCACAGAGCTTGCTCACTTTCACACAATCTTTCTCTCTTTCTTTTTCTCACGCTCTCTTGCCTTCTCTTCTCTCTCTGTCTCTCTTTTTCCTTATCTCTCCATCCCTCTCTCTCTTCTTCTCACTTTCTCTCTCTCTCCCACGTACAAACACACACACACATCGATTACTTGAATTTGGCCAGTCGCTCACCAAAGCAGAACATCAGCACTTCAGATGTTCAACAGCTTCTTATAAAATACCTCCAAAGATTTATGGATGAGCTCATGTTCCCCAGCCACCCATCAGGAAACATCCGTCCTGTTGCCACCAACTCAGATTCATCTCAATGAAGTTTGGAGAAGGCTTCCATGTTGCCTCTGACCCCCCCCGCCCCTCGCGCCCCCTGACATCCCGGCCAGATGCAGTTAGACCTCAGCGGCCCTCTTGCCAAACCAGATGTGTTCAGGCTTTGATGTGGACACAGCTCCAGTAAAACCACAGTGGGTTCCCTACATGTTTTAATTACTTATTAATTGAGTCTGTGTTGTGACCTTAGTGGGCTGGGTTGTGATGTGGGTTTACATGTTTATTTTATTTTTATTTTATTAGTTTATTTGGTCAACTGCATGTTTCAGGGAAACATTTAGAAATATGCACAATTAGTGATTGCTGTATTTAGAATATTATAATCCATAGAATTGTTACTAATCTACTTTAAATCAGACCACAGCATAATTTTATAATCTTCTTTGAAATGAGACAGTACAGGACGTCTCTTTCATCATTTCTCCTCATTCTTTTATCGACTGGATCTCCTGCTGTTCTGTGCAAGGTGCCATGAAACCCAAACACTGGTGATAATGTGTTAAACCCAGGGTGTTCTTCCTCCTCTGGCCCTGCCCGGCCCGTACAGGAGCCATCTGTGGTCAATAACGCCTCAGGAAGAACTCAGAGGGGTAAACCAACATTTAATGTGCTTCTCCAAACATGGCTCTCTCTCTGACCCCCTGCCTCACTGACAAGAGCCTGTGTAAACTGCACTCATGCTCTTAGCAAAGTTTAAAAATGTTGCATGCACGCCGATTGTTGGCTTTGCTAATCAAGCCCAGCAAGAGAAAACAAACTTGTTCTTTTTTTTTGGGGTGGAGGTTAGCGTGCCAGTTCTCTCACAAGGGCAGTCTGGCATCACGTCTCTGAGAGGATCAGGATGATCAGGCGTCTCACTGCACGGAGGTGTTCCTTACTGAACACTCAACAGAGGGTGTGAAGTTTGCTGGACGTATTAGAGAAACGGCCACTTTCTGTGTTAGAAGTTGTCGACACGCATGTATTGGCAGCTTGGTTATTCTTAGCCTAGTACTTCCATCTCAGCATGTTTGACCCTGTATAATAATAAATATCAACACATCAATAAAGTATCTTGTGGAGATGGGCCAATTCTGTAAAACACTGTTGTCGTAAATTACGCTAAAGCGTATAAAATGTCCTTGCATCACAACCTCAGAACGCCGTCTCCTCGATGTAAAAAAGAAAAAAAAAGAAAAGAAAAAACACGATTGTCCGCTCAATGTAAAAATTACACACCTAGAGCCCAAGCCCATATCATGTCTCACTGACATCCTATTAGTATGTTTTATTGTCCCAAGTCGGTGGGTTGACTCGAGGGGATAAATTCGAGGAGCACAGCTATTCAATTGACCTGTCAAGTGAATCGACAAACAGATAAATCTGGCACCAGTCCAGAGTCCTGGGAGGCCAGCGTGCTGGGCCACAGCGCCCCAGTCCCAGTCAGGCTGTGTCAGCCCAAGCCCAGCACCCACAGTCCCACAGTCAGCGCCACACAGTCCCAGTCAGGCTGTGTCAGGGCCACAGTCCCAGTCAGGCTGTGTCAGCGCCACAGTCCCAGTCAGGCTGTGTCAGGGCCACAGTCCCAGTCAGCGCCACAGTCCCAGTCAGGCTGTGTCAGGGCCACAGTCCCAGTCAGCGTGTCAGGGCCACAGTCCCAGTCAGGCTGTGTCAGGGCCACAGTCCCAGTCAGGCTGTGTCAGGGCCACAGTCCCAGTCAGGCTGTGTCAGGGCTCCGCCCACAGACAGGAGATCCAGGCCTTCTCATGTTTGCACAGGAGGCGAGAGCATACCTGTCCTTTGTCGATGACATGAGCCAGTAGCCTGACGCAACCCCCCAAATATTAGGGTGGTTTCTGTGGATCTTTCAGAAGCCATTGACATTGACATGACGGGGAAGCCCAACAAAGTAGGGAAGAGATTACTCTTTCCTGCCCGTGTAATCCATTAATTTCTCCTTCTCTTCTCTACATCCAGTTGCATGTCTAGACTGGTCGTTTCTCTACCTCCAACAAAGCTTTGGGAAAAGTCAAAACTTGATCTTCTCAGGCCTCCCTCCCCCTCAGCTAAAGTCTAAAGCCCATGATATTAGTTATGTTTTATGCTGTTGTCTCCCCCCCCCCTCCACACACACACACTCTCACACACACACACACACACACACACTCTTACACACTCACACAAACCTGGCAACAACTACAGTATTTTTGTTGTTACCTTTTTTTAAAGACGCTGTCAATTGTCTGGTTGGAGTTTAGCAATGACCTTGAGCTGTTAAGGTTCAACAAGTATGGTTACAGTATGCCACAATGAAACTTGGGATACTAAAATAAACACACTGTTCCTTCTTACATAAGATTCTAAAGGTAATATTCTTAACCTAAGATTCTTAACGTAAGATTCTGAAGGTAAGATTCTAAAGGTAAGATTCTAAAGGTAATATTCTTAACCTAAGATTCTGAAGGTAATATTCTAACCTAAGATTCTGAAGGTAATATTCTTAACTAGATTCTGAAGGTAATATTCTTACCTAAGATTCTGAAGGTAATATTCTTAACCTAAGATTCTGAAGGTAATATTCTTAACCTAAGATTCTGAAGGTAATATTCTTAACCTAAGATTCTGAAGGTAATATTCTTAACCTAAGATTCTGAAGGTAATATTCTTAACCTAAGATTCTGAAGGTAATATTCTTAACCTAAGATTCTGAAGGTAATATTCTTAACCTAAGATTCTGAAGGTAATATTCTTAACCTAAGATTCTGAAGGTAATATTCTTAACCTAAGATTCTGAAGGTAATATTCTTAACCTAAGATTCTGAAGGTAATATTCTTAACCTAAGATTCTGAAGGTAATATTCTTAACCTAAGATTCTGAAGGTAATATTCTTAACCTAAGATTCTGAAGGTAATATTCTTAACCTAAGATTCTGAAGGTAATATTCTTAACCTAAGATTCTGAAGGTAATATTCTTAACCTAAGATTCTGAAGGTAATATTCTTAACCTAAGATTCTGAAGGTAATATTCTTAACCTAAGATTCTGAAGGTAATATTCTTAACCTAAGATTCTGAAGGTAATATTCTTAACCTAAGATTCTGAAGGTAATATTCTTAACCTAAGATTCTGAAGGTAATATTCTTAACCTAAGATTCTGAAGGTAATATTCTTAACCTAAGATTCTGAAGGTAATATTCTTAACCTAAGATTCTGAAGGTAATATTCTTAACCTAAGATTCTGAAGGTAATATTCTTAACCTAAGATTCTGAAGGTAATATTCTTAACCTAAGATTCTGAAGGTAATATTCTTAACCTAAGATTCTGAAGGTAATATTCTTAACCTAAGATTCTGAAGGTAATATTCTTAACCTAAGATTCTGAAGGTAATATTCTTAACCTAAGATTCTGAAGGTAATATTCTTAACCTAAGATTCTGAAGGTAATATTCTTAACCTAAGATTCTGAAGGTAATATTCTTAACCTAAGATTCTGAAGGTAATATTCTTAACCTAAGATTCTGAAGGTAATATTCTTAACCTAAGATTCTGAAGGTAATATTCTTAACCTAAGATTCTGAAGGTAATATTCTTAACCTAAGATTCTGAAGGTAATATTCTTAACCTAAGATTCTGAAGGTAATATTCTTAACCTAAGATTCTGAAGGTAATATTCTTACCTAGATTCTGAAGGGTAATTCTTAACCTAAGATTCTGAAGGTAATATTCTTAACCTAAGATTCTGAAGGTAATATTCTTAACCTAAGATTCTGAAGGTAATATTCTTAACCTAAGATTCTGAAGGTGAGATTCTAAAGGTGAGATTCGTGGCCGGTCTCCTTTGGGCCACAAGACACTCAGACACCTGCCTGGCACAACAGGCCTCCCAAATGGTTATCAACACAATATTATCATTCCAATAACGACTGCAGGCTTCAGGTCTGTGTTTACCTTCATCCTAACATCCCCCTCCAGCCCCAGATGACGGCTCCCTAAGAGCTCATCTCAATACCATCATTTCATTTATCACAGCTTGATCTGAGCTTGAGCTGACCACGCCATGATTGAGCCAGAGCAGCTCCACCCTTCGTATTCACACTGGAATATCTCCCTGATAGCCTGTATTGATTGGTACTGTTATTTGCGGTGAGGATCACCGTGGTAATTAAAATGTGACCACATCTAGCATTTGACTCCCAATCAGTCATTACCTTTGTGTCTCACTGCAGGAGATGAAAAGGTCATGTGTAAAGGTGCTTTCACATGTTGAGGATTGATGATATGCATGACAGGCAGTTTGAAAACGATTAATTCAAATTTATCAGCTTGGATTTAGACATTTGATTGCTTACTCAAACATTCTACAGCAACATTCGGTTGACTTTGACACTAGAACATTAACCACATTAAACTGTTTATAACATATAATTTATTTTGGGCCTGTAAACTGTTAACTGTTAACTTGCCTTTTTATGGGAAGAGTTGGACTTCATTGGTCCCCAGAGGAAAACTTTATTGTTCCGGATGCACTGACAGACGATGAAGTCCTCACAAAATATGCAATGTAACAGGCCCTCATAACGATGTCAAAACAACATTGGAGAACATTGTAGTCACAAAGAAGCATTTAGTGTGTCTGTGTGTTTTGCGTCGACCAAGACAACACATCTCATAATAAAAGTATGAGCATGTCGTAACAGAACATCTAGTTGGACAAGGCTCAGCTGTTATTTCCTTCACTGTCTAGCTGTCATCTCTAGAGCGAGATGATCGAGAGCGAGAGCAGAGAGTATGAGATCGATAGAGAGAGCGATAGCTCTCTAGATCTCTCGTCTGCTCGCTCTAGCTAGATGCTCTCTCGCTCTGACTATCTCGATCTCTCTCTCTATCTCTCATCTCTCGCTCTCTATCTCTCTCTCGATCTCTCTCTCTCTATCTCTCTCTCTCTATCTCTCTCCTGCCTCTCTCTCTCTCTTTCCTCCTTTCCCTCTGAGCTCCTCCCTGGAGTCTGTTTCCACGGGAAGACAAGGGGAGAGAAAGAGGGGGAGAGAGAGAGGGGGAGAGATAGACGGGGGTTAGGAACTAGGGAGGGGGAGAGGGAGAGGGAGGAGAGAGAGAGAGGGGGAGAGATAGACGGGGGTTAGGAACTAGGGAGGGGGAGAGGGAGAGGAGGAGGAGAGAGAGAGGGGGAGAGATAGACGGGGGTTAGGAACTAGGGAGGGGGAGAGGGAGAGGGAGGAGAGAGAGGGGGAGAAAGGGGAGAGGGAGAGATAGACGGGGGTTAGGAACTAGGGAGGGGGAGATGGAGGAGAGAGAGGGGGAGAGAGAGAGACGGGGGGTTAGGAACTAGGGAGAGGGAGGAGAGAGAGGGGGAGAGAGAGAGGGAGAGATGGGGGTTAGGAACTAGGGAGAGGGAGGAGAGAGAGGGGGGGGAGAGAGAGGGAGAGATGGGGGGTTAGGAACTAGGGAGAGGGAGATGGAGGAGAGAGAGGGGAGGAGGGCTCAGCCAGAGATGAGCTAGCTTAGACAAATGGCCTCTCTCCTAGTTGTATGACAGCTGGCTTCTCAATGGCTCCCAGAAGGCCCCACACTTTAGATCGGCAATAAGGTACCAAGGGCGCTGCGCGGTCTGAGCGCGGCGCAGACGTGAAGGAAAGGTCTGGGATCGCAGATCGCAGCTGTCCAACTCTCGTTACTGGGAAGGGACGACGGGCCGGGACTGTGTCCTGCTGAGCCAATAGTTCCCCAAGGCCCAGACACCTGAGAAATCGGGAAGTTTCACACAAATAGTTTATCATTTCTCTCTCTTTTCTCTCTCTCTCTCATAAATCTTGGACCCACAGTTCAGCTTCTATCAATAAAATCTAATACACTGAAGGAGCTGTTAAACAAAGCAATTTGTCACACTGTCATTTAAGTGGAATCAAAGGGGGATTTTCGCCATTTACAAAGTCCCCCTCTTATGCACGGAGAAGAATACAAGCTTTAAAACACATTACGCACATGTGTTTGGTGTACAATGTGGTGCCTCTTTTAAACTGGCCTCAGAAAGTTTTCCAATTAATAGCCCTCCTCCCTGCACCCAGGCTGCCTTGAGCGGGGGGGGAGTGTGCCAAATAAAACACCATGATCATGGGAGGAACCCAAATATGTTCCTGGTTACTAGGCGATCCCTGGAAAAATCATTATGATTACGTTACAGAAAACATTTGGATGTAGCATGTACGTTTAAGGCGAAGGGCAGGGATCCCATGGCCTAGAAATGTACAAACGTGTCAGTTTATAAATGCCAATATATCATTTTGTGTAATATGTTGTTCAAAATATACGTATAGACACGTTTGTACAAGTCAAAAACAAACATGAGGGGATATACATTGATTCTTTTAATTCCTTGATTATATCCTTGTTTCCAGAATGTTCCATGGAAGGTACTGGCCGTGGGAGACCGACACTACATCACAGAGACAACATCAGGTTCGTCTCTCTTTTGTATCAGGTTCACTCTGTCATGTAACACATCATTGAAGTTAAAGCACAACAACAAAAATATAAGAATATGTCAAAGGCAATCAGGTCTCCCCACAACACTTGATGTTGTGAAGACCCCGATAGCATTCAATGCCTGCGATCCAGCACAACTCACAAAGCATTTTACCTCTCTTATAAATTAAGGAGCTGGTCATAAGCCTTCTCTGAGAGCCAGCAGAAGCCTTCCCTGGGGGGAGGCAAACTCACAACGAGACAGGAGGAGGGATGGGGAGGAGGAGAAGGGGAGGTGGGGAAGGAGGAGGGGCAGGGGTGAGAGGAGGAGAACAGGAGGGGAGGAAGGGGAGGTGGGGGAAGGAGGGGAGGTGGGGAAGGAGGAGGAGAAAAGGAGGAGGGATGGGGGAGGAGGAGAAGGGGAGGTGGGGGGAAGGAGGAGGGGCAGGGGGTGAGAGGAGGAGAACAGGAGGGGGAGGAAGGGGAGGGGGGGAAGGAGGGGAGGTGGGGAAGGAGGAGGAGAACAGGAGGAGGGATGGGGAGGAGGAGAACAGGAGGGGAGGTGGGGAAGGAGGAGGAGCAGGGGGTGAGAGGAGGAGAACAGGAGGAGGGATTTGGAGGAGGAGGAGAAGGAGAAACAGGAGGGGAAGTGGGAAAGGAGGAGGAGCAGGGGTGAGAGGAGGAGAACAGGAGGAGGGATGGGGAGGAGGAGAACAGGAGGGGAGGTGGGGAAGGAGGAGGAGCAGGGGTGAGAGGAGGAGAACAGGAGGAGGGATTTGGAGGAGGAGGAGAAGGAGAACAGGAGGGGAAGTGGGAAAGGAGGAGGAGCAGGGGTGAGAGGAGAAGGAGGAGGGGGGGTGGGGAAGGAGGTGGAGCAAAGGAGGAGGGGGGGGTGGGGAGGAGGAGCAGAGGAGGAGGAGGGGTGGGTGTGGGGGGGTTAGTGCTGGAGCTACTGCTTGAAGGCCTTAAAATCGACCTCAAAGACAATCCAGCACGATGCAGCAGAACCTGACGGCCATGCATCAATGAGAGGAGACAGTAGGAGGGGGAAGGCAAACGTAGATGTTTGTGTATGTGCATGAGCTGAGTTTACACTGTGTGTGTGTGTGTGTGTGTGTGTGTGTGTGTGTGTCAGTGTGTGTGTCTGTGTGTAAATCATACAGAACTCCCCCGGCCCCTGTCCTTTAAGGGCCCTTTGGAGACGTTTCAGCTATCTTAGAAAGCAATAACAATTTATATATTTCAGAATAACAGAATATGCTGTGTGCATGTGGGCGTGCTGCGTTGTGATCAGGTTGTGATGATGAATGAAGCACTTCAGCTTTATTTGCTCTCTGGCATCCTGATAGTGTGCAGATTCAACATTGTGAAACGTGAAAATTACCTGTATTTTTGTACCTTCAAATTTTCTTCAAGGTGAATTTGACTCGTTTGTTTAGTACTCACAGCAGGCCAGGTTCCTCATAATCCCTGTTTTGGTTTATTATGTCTTCAAGGCAGGTCAGTTAATGAGAAATAGTTATCGTTTACTGTTTTTGTTTATCGCCTGAGCTTCAACATAAGAAACAGAACTAGCCCATTCAGGGGAAGAGAGAGAGGGAAACAGAGAGGGGAAGACAGAGAGAGAGAAAGGAGAAGAGAGAGAGGGGAGAAGAAAGAGAGGAGAAAAGAGAGAGAGGGGAAGAGAGAGGGGAAGAGAGAATGGAAGAGAGAGAGAGAGAGAGGAGAGAGGAGAGAGAGAGAGAGAGAGAGAGAGGGGAAGAGAGAAGGGAAGAGAGAAGAGAGAGAGAGAGAAGGGAGAGAGAGAGAGAGGGGAAGAGAGAGAGAGAGAGAGAGGGGAAGAGAGAGAGAGAGGAGAAGAGAGAGAGAGAGAGAGGGGAAGAGAGAGAGGAGAAGAGAGAGAGGCATGATAAGACAGTCCTCCTGAGTTCACCAGGAGAGAGCAGATGAAGACAGATGGAGAGGGGAGAGAGAGAGAGAGAGAGAGAGAGAGAGGAGAGAGAGAGAGAGGGAGAGAGAGAGAGAGAGAGAGAGAGAGAGGAGAGAGAGAGAGAGAGAGTGACTCCCGGTTCGTCTCCATCTCTGTACTTCCTGTCACCTCAAAGGGAGAGAAAAAGAAAATGAACAAGGATTAGTCTCAATCTCATTCAACCAAATTATTTTAAATGACTTACTCGGTTAGCCACAGCCGTGGCATGCACATGTTTAAGTTGACATTTCAATTCTACAAGTAATTTGCATTATATTTGACTCCCGATGACACCCTGATATTAAAGATTCCACCGGCAGTTTTGATTTCCTCAGTTCAAAGACAGAAGCGTGAGGGCTTAATCAGCGGAGGGAGATTCCTGTCAATCCCTGACGGAGGAACAAAATATAGAAAAAAAGACAAGACAAGGTCTTAACTTCAATCAAATTCTTAGGTGTCCACTTGTGACACTGAGCAAATCCTCCAGTGGTGCATCCCTGCTTATTAAATAAAGATCCCTTACCGAACACATGTATCTGTAATGTCATGGCAATCTGGTGAAAATTAGAAAAAAAAAGAAAAAAAAATGGGGATATTACATGCAGCTTCACACGAAGAAGTGGGAATCTGGTGCGGTCCTGTTGCTAAGATACTTGGCTAATGCCACAGAGTCTAGCCCATAATGCTAATCTGGTGGAATTCACGCATGTCCTCACATATTTTGGCGAGAGGGAAGACATCAGCTGGTTGTGTTGAAGGTCCCTCCAGCGAATCCTCAACAGAGACACTTTAATCATGAAACGTTAATCTGAAGAAAACACACCTCGTCAATTACAAAAGATAAAACAAGATAACAGTGGGGTCCCCTGAATATGTTACACCTTACCACCATTTCTCAAGATTTGACTGTGTGTGGTAAAATTGTAACAAAAAAAAACTGAGCTCCAATATGTGATGGAAGAAATCTTCAGACGTAGCTTCAATCATTGTCTTGTGCCTGGTCATGGATGTGGCCGTTAGAAGACATGACTTTAGTGTGTGAACTGAGAAGTTCAGTCCACTTCCTGGGGGAGTGGTCTATTTGAGAATGTAGTTCTGGACTACTACTGTAGAGAGACCTGTTGTCTGAAAATCTTCTCGAAAAGATGTGAAGAATTTCTCCCTCCCTAATGCCGTATATGTATATGACAGTTTAAATTTGAGTAAATATTTGTATTGAGTATTTTCCAGATCATTCTAATCTCAAAGGACTTTTTAAAAACAATTTCTGTGTTTGCCACATGGTCTAGGAGCTGCCGCACCATACCACCTGCTCATCACAACGCCTGGCTTAGCCGCTCTATCTTGCTACATTTCCATCTATTTCCTCAAGGTCAGAGCTGTAGAGGTCGCCGGCTAGACTTGAGGCCAGTGTAATGAGTTTGGAATTACTTTTAGGGCATCGGGAGGCAATAACTAGTCCCACCTGACTCGCTCCAAAAACAATTACAATAGATTTGGTGAACAAATCGTTATCATTGAGGTGGAGTTTCTTTGAATTTCTTTGAGAATTACAGCCTAACATTAGAAGCATAACACAATGCTCATTTGTCGATGAAGACCAAATAGAAATCAATTTACCAACACATTACAGAATTCCATTTAGAATGTGTTTGTGTATGTTGACACCTGTGTGTGCGCTCTGGTAAAAAGCGCCCGTTCCTCACCGACACAGCGGTGTATTTAGCTGTTAACAGCTCGCAGAGAGAGAAGAATCAATTGTGTTTTAGGACGCCGAGAAATGACACTTTTCACTCGTCCAGTAGGCTGAAAAGAAGGGACAGACTGATCAAATGTTTTCGCAAACCTCTTACCGCTCCCAATCTCCGCGGGGCTCTAGAGAAAGAGATGAAAACGTTTGTTTACCAGTGAACAGACGAGATACCCTGATTTCCATCCCAAAGGTAATGGCCAAGGAGAAGGCAGATCAATAGCCATCTGCACCAATTCCTAAAGTAATAACATTCAATAGGAAAATCCATTTACTTTTACTTACCTTTACTTTATTTCATTTTACCATAAAAGGACGGCCTGTAGCGTTTTGCGAGAGCTTAGGCGCTGGGGCTGATTGAGGGCCGGTCGCCGCTGGGTTACCGCTAAGCTCGCTTGTTTTCTCTATGAGAATTGGAGGTGAGCTAGGAGGAGTTCATCCATGTTGAGGGAGAAGTATCGCTGGGGAACAACATCTTTGGGGGGTTTAGGTTGGTTGAGGGGCAGCTCTATGGGCGTATGTGAAGCCCTCTGTGACATGCTTGCGTGTAAAAAGGGCTATACAAATACATTTTTATTTGATTTGATCTTCATCAAGAACAGTAGAGAGGATGGGTGTGCACATGTGTCTCCGATTCGATGGACTAGTGGCAATAGTTTCTGTGTAATAAATGTTTCTCTTATTAAGTGTTCTCCTTTATTTTGACTCCTTGTTCATCCTGACCTTGAAAGATGCACCTTGAGACATCATGCAAATTGTCACAATTACGAGAAACTAAAAGGAATTTAAGGTCTAGACAACAATCCGAACCCTGACCTCAGCATCCTTGACGAAGGTATTGTTATGGTAGCTGTACATGTTAGCACCAGGAAAGGGAGGGCAGAGATTGTTTTGCGGCCTGATTCAGACACAGAGAAAAAGGGTTTGTTTTTAGTGGGGCTGTGTGTGCGTGTGTTCCCAGTGGCTCAAAACAGGAAGTTTAATAAGAGCTTGTCTGTTTGGCTGAACTTGCCTTGGAGCCAGTTCTGAAAACCTCCTGCAGCAAGCTACATGCCAGGTGGACCACACAACACACACGCACACACACTTAACCTCTCTCTCACACACACACACTCTCGCTAGCGCTCTCACACACACTCACACGTCACACTCACGCTCTCTCTCTCACACACACACACACACACACACGCACACTCACACACTCGCTACACCAACACACACTCACACACACTCTCTCTCACACACACACTCACTCGCTCTCTCTCTCGCTCTCTCTCACACACACTCTCACACACACACACTCTCTCTCTCTCACACTCACTCACACTCTCTCTCACACACACACACTCTCACACACACACACTCTCTCTCTCTCACACTCACTCACACTCTCTCTCTCACACACACTCACACACACACACACACACACTCTCTCTCTCTCTCTCTCTCACACACACATCCTTGTGTAATGCCAGTTTCCCTTCTTTCAGCCACTTACTACCCTCTCATGGGCACCAGGACTGCACAATGTTTTAATTTAGACGGGCTTTAACTCCAATTACTCAATCCAAACAGGGCACAGGGTTTTGAATATAGAAAACCAACTACTAGCACACTTAGAAATGCAGCCGCGAAACTCGTGAAAATTCCCTAATTCAGTCATTCGGCGTTGGTTGAGTTTGAGCATCACCACCCCTGTGGTGAGATGAGAGTCAGGATTCTTCAAGGTGAAATATTGCGTCTTACTCTCCATGCTAGGCCTGTGTCTCACTCGGTCTACCAAATTAAACAATGGTTCTTCTGGCTGCCCTCTGTACAACCTTGCAGCTAACTCCGGAGACTTCCCCCAAGCCTGACAAAGCTCAAGGGAATGACAGATATCTGTTTTGGCACTGAACTACCCTGTTGTGTGTATTGTGATACTATGACAATACCACTGCGAAACCCAGGGAACAGGTCTGGTTGTCCATCCCTCTGCTAGTAAAAGCAGGCATTTTGAGTTGGCATTGGTAACACAGCGGTGATATGAGGACACCAAATGAAGCCTGAATAACTGACTACGTTGCGAAATGTTAGATCCTAAGCATTAACACATTGGTTTGTGTCATCATACCGTATCATGTGATTTCTAACGGCACCATTGTCTCGTTTGAAAGGGTCCCACACCATGCTGAGTGGCACAGGGCACCGGAATAATCTCCCCTTGTACGATTCAGAGGCACGTACTAAAGAGCATAATTTACATTCTTACATAATTGCAGTGATTGTGTGTGTGTGTGTGCATGTGGACATGTCTATGCATACAAACTGACTGTGTGTGTCTGCTGTGTATTTATGTATGTGTGTGTGTGTGTGTTTGAATGTGTGTGTGTGTCTCAGTGTTGTGATTTGTTCCTGAAAAAGAACTTCCTGGATGTAAAGTAACAGAGGAGTCCAGACAGCTGCAGCCCTCCGCTGAGGCCCCTGGGATAGCTAGTCCTCCAGGCCCTCAGTCACATGTCTGCTTGTTCACTTCCTGTTCTTCTTCTTCTGCAGTCGTCAGCTCCAGCGCTGCTCTGAAACCAGACATTTTGAACATCTCCCTCATATATGGCCAGCAGGAATGTCTCTGTTATCATTCATTTTTTTCTAAACTTTTCTTTCACACAAAATGAATGGAGTGGGGAGGAGAACAGAAAAGCCTAAAACAGTGTATATTATAGCAAAGCACACTACAATATAGCAGAGTATAGGAGTCCTAATCAAGTACTGAAGTACTTTTTGTCGAAAAATATTTTTCAACTTTTCAAAACTTTAAACATCATTTTTTCAACCTTTCAAAACTTTGTTTTCAAAACTTGTTTTCAAATTTCCTTTAATTAATGTATCAAGCAAATTATACAATATCTTGATAAAAAAAAACAACAACAATAAATTAGCTTTTTATCTTTACAAATTAAAATAAGTCTTGATATGAACGTGTGTGTGTATGTGTGTGTGTGGGCGAGGTATGTGAATGAGTAATGCCCTATAATTGGTGGCAACACCAACCCCAGTCTTAAAGCTCCAAATGTATCTCATTACTGAAGGGCACACATGCACTGCAGGAACCATTAGCAAATACTCCAAACACAAGGCTGGAGAATCGTCCATCGCTGGGCGAAAGTGAGATCAACGCAGAGAGAAGTCTAAAGGGGCTCACATGAGATCCGCTTCATGCTTTAATTACCTTGCAGTGAACCAACTCCCTAAAAAAAAACATCTTGAACTTTCATATATATTGATCTTAATTATTTCAGCCCTAGAGGGTTAAAACAACTCGAAAGTGGAAACAGAGTGGTTCAATTTTTTATTTTTTTTAGACCTTCCCTCTCCCCCTTCTGACTGGGGTTTTGCTCCGTTGGTGCGGAGGTGTTCTGAAAATAGGGAGGGAAAACAGCCCGAGGCACCTAGCAGAGGATTTGACCTGTTCCCTCGCAGTCGAAGACAGACAGCAGAAAAAAAGCACCCTTTCCCACACTAGCTAGGCTCTGGTTTAAGGTTGGGAAACACAACGATACCCCTGTAGGTGTGTGCCTCAACGTTATACCCCTGCGTAGTGCGTGAGGTGCCGAACAATTTGGAGATTGTGTTGACCTGCCCCGCCAGCTCTCGGCTTACACTGCTAAAATAAAATAAATAATAATAAAAAGTTCCAGCGTTTCTATAGGGTCTAGGGGCCCTGTGCGTTACGTTTATTTGCGTTCAGTCTTATGGCATCAGAGCCAGTCACGCAATGACATGTAGGCTCCTTGATGATGTATTTACATGGATGAGACATGCACATTGACGGGTTAAAGGTCAAACATAAAAAATAAAATCTAAATTCACGTGACTGCAATCGGCTTTGCATGTTGATTCAGTCACATTCTCAAGAGTTCAGCGTGGACTAAGAAGGACCTGTTTAGGAAGAGTTATCCCTTCAACTTAAACGTGACTGAATACAATATTTAATATTTGATAATACATGTATTTAATCTTGAAAGCTGGGTTTAGAACTGTTTCAAGATAAATTCATAACAAACTTATTTGATTGTGTATAATAATGTTACAGCAAATCCTATTTAAATGACTGTCAAACAGAAGTGCTTTATAACATATATACACATGATTTGGCATATTAGGAATTGTATAATCAAATCTGTGCATCAGAGCTTCTTCCTGACTGCAGGACCGTGTGAGTCTCTACACGTTAATACAGCATCGGGCAACGTGCGGTACGAGGACGTAAAGCCCATATGATAATACCTGTCATAATGCCATCTCTACAGCCATCTCATTTTCCTCTAGCATAAGATCTCTCTGAGATGTCATCAAACACAAACTACTCACCGTCACACAGCTCCTCGGCGTTGCCTTGGGTACGAGGATAACACCCAAACCGGCCCATGTGAACGGCATTTTTCATATTTCTAGGACATGGAATCGCTAACAGCCTTTTTCTCTTTTACACCCCCCCTACAGCATATTTTCACGGTGGAGTTCGGCCCGATCATGGTTATGATAATTTGATCTGCGAAGACACAGATATTTGAACTAGTGTACAGGGGAATGCAAATCCCTGGGTAAATCCCTCATGCTATATAGCTTCCGGGCGGGCGCTGGTTCAGTTTAATATCTACGTGAATGATTAAAATGAGAAGGTGAGCCCACCGTTGTACTCATAATAAGTCTGATTGTGCAACAGGGGTTGAGGAGAAGGGTAATGGTTCTCTGACAGTAGCATGACCTTTATGGTACACAGAAGCTCCAAAATGCTAATTTAATGAGGTTGGATAAATCATTAGAACGTGTGTTCCACTCACACAAACACACAAAAAGTACAAATTGAGATGAAAATCCTTGTCTTTCTCTCTCTTTGTTTAAAAACATATCTAGTTTCAGGCCTGAATTTTTTAAGATTGAATTCAATTTCACACATGCAGGCTTTATATAAAATGTATGTTTTACTACATACGTGAAATCCATCACTCATTAAAATTCAAAGGAAGAACACACAAAACACATTAAATCAGTTAAACAATTGATTTGCATTTGAACACATAATGAATTCATGTTTGCCTGCTGTAGGGCAGGACCCACACTGGTGCTGTAGGGCAGGACCCACACTGGTGCTGTAGGGCAGCAGGACTCACACTGGTGCTGTAGGGCAGCAGGACTCACACTGGTGCTGTAGGGCAGCAGGACTCACACTGGTGCTGTAGGGCAGGACTCACACTGGTGCTGTAGGGCAGCAGGACTCACACTGGTGCTGTAGGGCAGCAGGACTCACACTGGTGCTGTAGGGCAGCAGGACTCACACTGGTGCTGTAGGGCAGCAGGACCCACACTGGTGCTGTAGGGCAGCAGGACCCACACTGGTGCTGTAGGGCAGCAGGACTCACACTGGTGCTGTAGGGCAGGACCCACACTGGTGCTGTAGGGCAGGACCCACACTGGTGCTGTAGGGCAGGACTCACACTGGTGCTGTAGGGCAGAACCCACACTGGTGCTGTAGGGCAGGACTCACACTGGTGCTGTAGGGCAGCAGGACTCACACTGGTGCTGTAGGGCAGCAGGACTCACACTGGTGCTGTAGGGCTGGACCCACACTGGTGCTGTAGGGCAGGACTCACACTGGTGCTGTAGGGCAGCAGGACTCACACTGGTGCTGTAGGGCAGCAGGACTCACACTGGTGCTGTAGGGCAGCAGGACTCACACTGGTGCTGTAGGGCAGGACTCACACTGGTGCTGTAGGGCAGGACTTACACTGGTGCTGTAGGGCAGCAGGACTCACACTGGTGCTGTAGGGCAGGACTCACACTGGTGCTGTAGGGCAGGACTCACACTGGTGCTGTAGGGCAGCAGGACTCACACTGGTGCTGTAGGGCAGCAGGACTCACACTGGTGCTGTAGGGCAGCAGGACCCACACTGGTGCTGTAGGGCAGGACTCACACTGGTGCTGTAGGGCAGGAACCATATTTTTTTTGTTATTCAGGGTAATTGGCAAACATACTTGCAGTTGTGTAGATATTTTTTTAATATTTTATAGTTTAGTTAGTGTCAGGTTAACTCGGGCTGACTACAGTACTAAGCTATCTTCTGCTTCCAGAACGAACTTGCTTGACACTTCCCTCTGTGTATTAATATACTTTAATAAGAGGAGATGGCCTTATAAACCAACAACTAGCACAGCAAACACCACGTAGTCATCAGCAGAGCACACAAGGAACATCGAGAGGACAACTAACTCTCCGAAAGAAATAAAATAATTTAATACGCAATGAACTCTTAGAGAACGTCCTGCGGTAAACAGAGCATCATTCCACATCATGTTTATTTGGCCAACAGGGATCCGTTTACCTGTAGCGATGCTTCATGACACTGTAATGTCTTCAGTGAGTTAAAGATATGATTAGATATCAGCACCAAGATAACCTTATATTTTTCTTATTTAAGATTTGGCGTTCAGTCTTGTAATGGAACTTGGATGGAAGGCAGTCTGTGAGGAGCCTGTTCAAAGTCACAGGCTGTCTGACGAAGCTCATATATAAGAGGACGATGGGTCGATAGCGTCTGCAGAAATCTGGTAAACTATCTAATAGAAACTAAATTGGTTGCCTGGTGTATTGTACTGAACCAGGGACTGAGAAAACAGAGAATGGAGCCAATTGGCCGAGGTCATGAGGGCAAGGGTCAAAGTATTTTCCAATCATAAGGACGGGTGTCTGATTTTTTAAATTAGACTCTATCAATCACAAACTAGAAACAGTAAAAGCTGAACTGATGTGTGTGTGTCTGTACCTGTCACTCAGGTAAGACATCTTAAATATTTACTTACACAGTGACTTACAGATAAAACAAACACACTTCTCTTTTAGATAGTGACGTATAATGTGTGGTCATCTTTGCATGCGGGCTACACATCAGCATCAGACCCGGCACTTGTTCACAACACTTACTACATCGACGACAGCTCACTCCGGCTTTGTACATAATAACACAGATACCCTCGACGTTCTCCGGGGACTAAACCCTTTAATAGAAGTGGAGTAGAGTGACTGTCGATCCCTCGGAAGTCTCAATTCATCTCTCTTGCAAATCTGTTGTCAGGCAACAAAGACGCTATCCGTACCAAGCTGCCCACGTTGTCTCAGAGATCTCAGGTTCCCTGCTCACACTGCTACGGTACGGGCCGTAAGCCTGCATGGGTACAGACAGTCTGTTTCAGAAGGCGGATAGGGCTTTAACCCACAGCCATAAAGCGAGGTAGACATGAAGGAATGGAACCGCACATAAGCCAGTTAGAGTATCGATAGATACCAGTAAAAAATACATTAAAATAAGCTTGTGGAAGAGGAAGTATATTCATGAACGTATTGCTATATCATTTACACCGTGCAGGGTTGTGTATCCTGAACATTTTGCACAGTGCAGAGTGACGGGCAAGAGCATGCCAATAAATGATTAGCTGAAAAATCTACATTTGGGTTATCTGAAGGCTTCCAGTTGTTTTCCACAATATCAGTGTTCTACTGTTGCAAAACACATGGGAGCAACTCTGAGTGCTGTGTCATCATTCCATCAGCGCTGTGCAACCAGCGACAGGCTGCTCGCTCGTTAAACATTTGCCTTCTAAATACAGCTTCCCCCCCCCCGGGGGTCCTGCTCCGAAGAGCAAACACCGGAGCATACTGTCAACCGAAAACTGAAACCGTCTTCGATCTGAACCGTCGGTAACTGCCGAGGCCCGTAGCAGGAGACAGGAGAAGGGCCTCCCTGTTCATCACTCGAAACGCAAGAGTCTCCGGCCGAGACGAAGGTCGACGTTTCCTGTTCATGTGTTTCATGAGGAATGTCACCCGTGACTGCTGAATGTCACCGTGAAATATCAATTCATCTCCACCCCACTTCCATGTCTTCACGGGCGTCTCGTGACACCAGCGGTGAGCAGAAGCCACCGTGGGGTCGTGACCTCACAGCGCGGCTCACCTGCAGAGGTGGCGCTCCACATATATAATAACGCCTCCGTAGGTTTAGGTTATGAAACGGATTTATGGCCTCAAGTGTGTCTTATTGTCGTATGTGCATAACTGTATTGCAGTACTGTTCCGCGATTATAAAAGCTCAATACAGATATGGATGTTATTATGTTGCATAGCCCCTACCCGGACTTTTATTAAAACTTGGAATTATGTTCTCGTATTTCAATTTTTAGAAACGATGCATGACATCTAAAAAGACTTTCAATTCAAAATTTTAAAAACAGTGTCACGAACACAATATTGTAAGGTAGTTTGCTTTCTGCTCTGCCAATACGGTGTTAATTGAATAACAGCACCACAGGTTACCAGGTGATGACTAACCACTCCCAAAGAAGACTCCTTTCTAAACCAGAGTTACAGTTACAGGGATGTGTAGCTGCTTGTTTCCTGGGGAGAGATCCCCTGTGTTGCAAGACCGATCAACCCACCTTACAAAAATAGAAAAAGCCCGGAAACGTAGTTACTCTGCCTTCTAAATCTGTTTGTGTCTGGCGGTAGAGCATCGTCTATTCAGAGCAAGCTGGGGCTGAACTATCAGTCGGTATGCTGGAGCATGGTTTGTGTTGTGTTTTTTATTGTTTTTTATTTGTTTCATTTGATCATGTAAGAAAACATATGTGGATCGTATATAGAGATACAAGCAGTAATAGCAGTAAGATAGTTTTTTCTCAAGTTCCACTGACTTCACAACTCTTTCTGATTCTATACAGAATTAAAAGAATACCTACAAGGACCTGTATTAGACCTACAAGGAAGAAATTGAAGTAAGCTGTAAAAAGTGTATACATTTGTACAAACTTTAATCTTACAGTTTGTTTTATTAAAATAACAAAAAGCTTTTAATTATTATTATTATGATTTTGGTTACTTTTATTTGAGTAATACATTACTATTGTCTTTAAAACAATTTTTAGCTAATGTTTTTTATAAGAATGAAGACAAGGTTGAGAAAAAATATAATTTTATGTTCATCAGACACACAAGCTATTTCCAATGGAAGTGTAACCAGGCAACGTGTGCTAACTCCTGAATGTTGGTTTATTTTCCCCTCATGACTGACCTTTTACTTCCTATGTCACAGCCCCTTTGAAACGTCTGTTTATTATCGGGCCCTAACAAAGACATCACATTCTCACAGATGACTTATGCTTACAGGGATTTCTAGAATTACTACGACAGTTGAAAATCTCTTGTTAGAAAATGATTTCGTCAAAAATCTGCCATATTTATGTCCTGTCCTGAAACTATCCCATCATAGCGTCAGAAGGAGACTCTTGAGAAGTCTGCTTTAGATGCCCAGACCTTAACTTTACTGATCAGAGCAGACAAGATCTTAAGGATAAGACAAATATTTAGCCCCTGCGTGAACTTTGACTGAAAATACGACCCTGAATGGCATTATCTTTCAACAGTCTAAAATTGAATAAAAAGGTCCCATGTGTGCCAAACGTAAACATTTGTTCAATTTAACAGTTTAAAAAACGTTGTTTATATTTGATCTTATCCCAAAATTTCATTGAAGACACTTGATAGAATTTATAAAACTGTAAACACGCCTATACATCCCATAATGATCGACACTTCTCAAGAACAGCATTTTAATGTGGATACGCAAACCTCAATAATTGAAGTCATATTCCGTTCTCTTCTTCGGGTCTTTTGGGGAGCAGTGCTGTTTGTGCTGTGTTGTCTCAGAGAGGAGACAGACATAACACACTGTTTGCTCTTCCACGCAAACGTAAGGCAAAGGTCAAAGGTCACGAGAGGTGACACTTGTCAGTCAAAGCAACCTTCCCAGCGAGCCTTGCCTGTCAGCTGTCACTCTCGTCACACTTTCCCATGGTGCCTTTGAGCTTCGGCAACTTGCCCCGCTTTTTCAAATAAACATATCTGATTCCTCCACAAACAGATCGCCACCTCCCCTTTCTGTTAGCGGCGTAATCATTTAAAACAAATGATTCAACTCTTTCATGAGAGCACTTTTATTGGTCATGAAGACTCACGCTCCCGCCGACATCTGTTTGATTTTATCTATTTGAACTTTATCCTCTTGCGGGATGATTTATCGGTCCGCGTTGGTACAGCCTGTTAATGTCAGGCTAAAATAGAGAGTGTTAAGAGAAGGGGCAGGAGAACATGCTTGTTCTTTCTATCAGGAAGACAACAGTATTGTTTAACCAATGGGATGGAGCCAACAGTTGTGTACAGTGTCTAAAACGCATGCACGCAAGAGGAAAATGTATCAATATTTTTTTTTCATTCACCTTTTACAGAGGTGCCAGGGAAGAACATCAATTGTTACCCTTTAACAAATGTTAAATGTCTTAAAAATATTAATAATAATAAGCACACAAAGTTTTGCTGATACTGCTGATTGTAAACAAATTGTCACTTGTTTTAGAAAACAAAAAACTAGTCATTGTTTTCACTTCAACATGCTCCAAACATAGTTTTCCAATATGTTTTCCTGATCTAAAATAATTAATAATTTAATACTCATTTTCGCTACCAACAGAACACTCTGAACACAGTTTCTTAAACAAATGTCTCCCAATGTAATCAACTTTGTTCAGAAATGTTACATAACAATTACAATATTTGAAAACTTTTATGTTAATGTTAATGTACAGTCGACGATGTACATAACACTGTACACCTCTGCTAATTTCTGAGAGAAACTCTAGATGAACAAAGAAGGAACCAAAGCTAAATGTATACAAGAAAGATTCTCAAACTTACAGCGCCAACATCCCAACTGTCTTCTTTTTGGCGCGCTATATTTCATCAAATTATGGAGGCTAAGGACTGAGTCTGCTCTTGCCCTGCTGTGTTGTAGGAACTGTGGGCTCAAGCCCTTGGCCAGGCCCCGAGATCCCCCCGCTCCCGGCTGCCTATAACTCATCCCTCGCCCAGCCTCTGAAGGGAGCTTTAACTCTTCCATCCCAGGCCTAAAATATCCTTTCAAAGGCCGAAGACTGGAGCCAGATATGTAGGTGTTTTAGATAAGGTAGGGATCGCATTAAAGGATTGCTCCTTTTTAAAGTCGTAGCTGTTTTTTTTCTTCTTCTTCTTTTTTCTTTCCTTTCTCGAAGGCTTGGGAACGTCAGAGAGAAGGAAGAAGAGAAGAAGTACCGAGCTAAGGACGGTGGCTTACGTTTGTGGTCAGTTCGCAGCTCATAAAGGTTGGGGAATAACATGCAGCCGCTCTTAACTTTCGGAGAAATGGGAAAAGGCGAGGCAGCTCAAGGCGCCCATTAAGAATACTGACACATACACAAAAGAATACGGGGAAACTCCTCAAACCATATCGATTTCTTCAAACTGTATCTATAATTACAAGGAAGTCCAATGAGGCAGTCGATGTGGGAGAAAATCTAGCCCTCAGAAAGATGGATTTTAAACGCGAGTCCTTGATGCCCAATGCAAAACCGTTCAATTAAAATCACTTCCTCCCAATCTCAGAAACAGAGTTTTGTTTATAAGGGCAGAGAGTGGACCTACAGAGACTCTTTTAAAAATGAGTGGTGTGATACCTGATCCATGGCGTGTGAAAGCGAAAGTCATTTTAAACAGTGGTCCGTTAAGGCCTCAGAATGTCGGCATGAGCCTTGCATTCCCGGCCTCTTTCTCTCCGTGCTTCACTGTTTTATAAGAGCTTACTGTCTGCCTTGGCGTTTACTTAAAAACGTTATAATTACGCGGCAAGCTTTTTTTCAAGGCCGAGCCTGTTTACTTTTGCCAGCTTAACATGCACAGGGTCCAGCCGACACACAGGCTCTCCAAGGTCCATGTCGTATTAGCGGCGGTGTTTGTGGGATTGGGTTACAGTGAGATTAGCCGGTTCACTCCCTTTGGTGCCTCGCCGTAGCGCTCTTTCACCCAAAGGGTTTCAGCAGTCATTCTGCCGAGACGGAAATCCCGCCTCCCGTTTGAAATGAGCCGGTGTTTTCCTTTGTAGAACCCGTGGGTTTGAAACGGGAGCGGTGATTGAGATTCGATAGAAGATGAGTGGTTCGCCCCAGTTCATGTGTACAAGAACTGGTCACAGATTATACGTCTCATAACAATATTTTCCCTTTCTAAATCACATAATCTACCACATCACGGGGTTAATAATAGGCCCATACAAAAAGAGAAAAATCCTCTGAGTTCACACATTGCAAGAATTACACTGAAAAACAAAAAAAATCCTCAATTTAGTCCATGTTTGGATTCTTTCTTCAGGAGGGAAAAATTGAGAATATAAATAATTTTAACACATTTACACTTACACAAGAGCATCCTAATTCTATATGATAAAAATGCAAGGACATTCGAAATCTCACACACTCAATGTTTAAAGTTATTACAAATAAAAATAAAAAGTCCAAACGTGTATACTATGAGTGAAAAGAAATCATTAAACCAGGAGAGCTGAACTGCGCTGAGATGTTGAATCGATGGCTGTTCACGCGTCCTTGTTTTTTACTCTTACCGTGCATTGCTATATTATGTTTACATTAAAGTTTCAATAAGGCACAAGTGATGTTTCAAAGTATTAATAGTCAGAATAATGCGAAACCAGTGAAAGCTTTGAAGCTTGACTGAAATAATACATCCCTCAGCTTGTTGCCCTCGACAACAGCTTAATCGTTTAGAGAAAATTACAGGCAAGAGCAAATGGTTCCCTACAAGTCAGTTACTGCCTGCCACAGAAGAGGAAACCCCACACATAGACACGTTCTTAAAGAGCCGAGAGGGAAAGTCGAGGAAGAGACTAGAAAGGTTATTGCAAACAGTCATGGGTAACACTTGAGATCGCAAGGAGAGAGAAGAAACTATTCAGATGACAGGACGGTTCCTAGGAAAGCAATAATCTGAGATTCAAAGCAACAATCTGAGATTCAAAGCAATAATCTGAGATACAATCTTCTGAACATCATATGTAATCAAATATGTGTGATTATAAACTGCAGGCAGAAACAAGACTAAGATAAACAACTGCAGGTTGATGCCCAGCCTTTCCCTGTCTCTGCTGGCCCGAGGCCTGTAAACCAGCCAGCCAGTCCAGCCATCCAGCCTCACAGGTAAGCAGCTTCCTTCTCTCTAGTCTCTAACCACCTGTCCTGCTCCTCTGCTCTCCTACGCTGCTCTGTTCGTGTCCTAGCCCACATCTCGACACAGAGCAGCAGACTTTTGTACAGCATGGGCAGAGATTAAGGCAAATTCTGATAAGGACTGAAGGTTGACTCACAGCATTAAGGAGGATTAATGTTTAGCTCTTTGTGGCAGGGTACTTCTCAGTGGCTGTGTTTACGCAGTGTTGCAGCCACACATTAATCCAAAATTAGTATAAGAGATCAGCTGTGGGCGCCTGGGCGAGCCTAGCCAGAGCTTAGGCTCGTAATCAAACCTCACTTTGGGACAATGAGCGCCTGGAAGGTCAATGAATGCCTGTGTTGAAGGGAGCGAGGCATTGAGGAGGGTGAATTGAGGTGTGTGTGTGTATGGGGGAAGGGAGTGTGTGGGGTGTGTGTGTTTGTGTATGGGGGGGATGTGTGGGTGTGTGTTTGTGTATGGGGAAGGGGGCGTTGGGGTGTGTGTGTGCGTTGTGTGTGTATGGGGGAGGGGGCGGTGAGCGTTAGGATGTGTGTGTGTGTGGGGGTGTGTTGTGACGAAGGGTGATGAAATAATCAAAGTGAGATCTTCAGAGTATAGTCCATGGTGTCAGTCTCTTCTTCTGCTGGGTGTGAAACTCAAGCAGCAGGAGGTTAAACGTGCTTCTGTAGTTTTTATACATCACATTCACTCTGAAACGTGCTTCTGTAGTTCTTATACATCACATTCACTCTGAAACGTGCTTCTGTAGTTCTTATACATCACATTCACTCTGAAACGTGCTTCTGTAGTTCTTATACATCACATTCACTCTGAAACCTTAAACTAAACATTTTCACTTGGACATTTTAGGCCTACATTTTCTATTTTGGTCTTTGTAGAAATGTGGAGTTTCTTCTAATTAGACTCCCAGAACCAGATATCTTGGAAAGACAGAACCATATGACTTGTGGTCATAATGATAATGTATTGGGTCATATAATTACACTGTACAAACACGGTAGTGACAGATACAAACGTCTACTTGCAGTGGAGAGAGGGCATTGGTCGTACAGCAGAACGTGTCACATTCCTGTGCACTACAGAACTTTTTAAATGCTCGATTTTTTACAGCAAAATAAAAGTGTCAAATTTATAACTTAAAAAACAAGTTGTATAAAATCTGCAGTAAATGTTCAGTGGCCGAACTTGTGTTGGCCAGTGAAGTGACACTATATTCCAACAGTAGCCTACATTCATTTGAGAACATGGGAAATAATGAAATGGTCCTGACCACAATCTGTATGATGCACTTATTGTGCACATTACTTTAAACAAACAACCACATCCAAAAAGCCACAACAAAAACTTAACATTTTTATTGACAACTTACACTTATCATCATCTTCTATGTTGTACGATGATACATACATATTATTATTATATATTTATAGAGATTTTATGGAGCCGGAGATAATTACAGTTGCCTTGAAAAAGAAACAGAGAACATCTCTTCCATGAACTCCTTTAGACTCGTGCCAAACAGTGTAGTTTCTAACTGCGTGCTTCAAACTTTTTCAGCGGCAGCTTCTCCCTTACATCCGTACTGCAGCGAGTGAGCAACAGACGGAATTCAAATGAAAGGGGACTGGCACACGCAAAAAAACAACAACACAGCGAGTCGACCGTTTATGGCATTTGCACTAGCGTAGCGGTAGAACCAAATCTCTGAAGTGTGAGCAGCGTAGAAAGCCCAGCTCTGCACCCCCGCCAAGCAGCTAACTGGCATCCCCATGGTAGCCACCCACAGCTCTCCAGCTAAGATTAGACAAATTAAACACTATTATGCACGTCACTCCTGCAGCTGGTCTTTTAAGTGGCTTCATGTTAACTATCATTTGGTTTGCTTTTAAAAAGCCACAGTCTTCTCCCTAATTTACAATATGAGAAACTACTCCTGGCCTCGTGGTGGGGGAATATTCTTTTTTTTCTCATGCTGCAGCGGAAAAAATTGGGTTTGGTTTTTTCTCTGAGCGCTGTTCGACAAAACTGTTGAAGTCAGCGCAGCAGAGCGCTTTTCTACATTGCCGTATGTACCCTCTCGCTTCCAAGACATGTTAGACTTTAAAGGTGGTATTTTCATAATTGGTCTTCTCTGAAACACAGTATGTGTGGATTGTCTGCCTCTCGGTGAGTCCCATGCGTTTTTCATGAACCCCTTCCAGCTTCTCCCTTACCCTGTAAACCAGTGTGGTATTGGCCTGGATCCAGTGGACTTAGTTCGTCCGGTGATGGATAACCTAGTTTCTGTCCTATCATCGCCCAGAAGCATCTGCGATGTGGCTGCAAGGAAATACCCCACACACAGAGTGGTCTAGACACGGACACAGGAAATGACAACATCCAACTTCCTGTCATCTTCTCTGTGATTGAAATACATATTGCTGTGCGCTAATATGACATGGCACGAACTGCTTTCAATGCATAGTGCTTATCCATGCAAACTATTTAAACAAATATATATCTGTCCTAACCTTAACATTGAGTAATACAATCAGTAAATACAGTTTTCCTCAATCATATATTATGTACATAAATCATATATGTACTTAAACTGCCATGCTATTTTTATCTATCTGACACTAGAGGGTTTATATGTATGAACGTGGCGTACAGTTTCATAGAGCTTCCAAACGACTGCGGTACTGACATCGTGATCATTGCCTGGAACATGGAATCTGGGCCCCAACATCTACAACAGCAGATTCTGGTATCCATGTTCTGGACAGTTATTTTCTCTCAGTCCAACCCCACGTGTCACACGTCTATAGTGAGAGAGTGCACACAACTTTCCTTACGAGAAAAAAAGATGTAAAATGTTTCCCAGTAGGGTTTGTATTCAGTGTCTATAAAAATAGTAAGGGAGTACCTCACGCCTCACTGAAACAGAATCTCTCACTTAGCCAGCTCTGGGTTAGATCCAGAGCATTAAAGACCTTTTAGTTAGAGTTTCAGATTTACAATGGGATTATGTCTTGCATTTTTTGCTAAAAGCTAATGATTATACTCACCATCTCCTCTTGACTCAGCACTCTTTTTTTCGCTATCTGCTGTGTTTTCTAAATCCCGTGGAAAACTAAGTTGGAGTATTGAAGCGTGAACATCGTATCAAACGTTATGAAACGTGAAATGAGGGACACATGTTCCGAGCATCGCCGAGACATAAAGAGCATAAAAACTGTGTGCGTTCCTCGGTGTAAAAGAGTGAAGTGCTAGTGACGGGTCACAGCCCACAACACAGCCGAGATTTACACATGACACGTTTGAGTCTGGCAGAGTCTTTATTCAAAAGAAAACTATGCAAAGAACCAAACACTTGATTTTTTTCATATTCACACTTTTAACATTTGCAGTCTGTGGGAGGATGACATTTCATATCGCTCTCCTCTCCTCTCCTCTCCTCTCCTCTCCTCTCCTCTCCTCTCCTCTCCTCTCCTCTCCTCTCCTCTCCTCTCCTCTCCTCTCCTCTCCTCTCCTCTCCTCTCCCATCTCCTCTCCTCTCCTCTCCTCTCCTCTCCTCTCCTCTCCTCTCCTCTCCTCTCCTCTCCCGATCGTCCTCTCCTCTCCTCTCCTCTCCTCTCCTCTCCTCTCCTCTCCTCTCCTCTCCTCTCCTCTCCTCTCCTCTCCTCTCCTCTCTTCTCCTCTCCTCTCCTCTCCTCTCCTCTCCTCTCCTCTCCTCTCTGGATAATTCGTTTTAGACCCCGGGACATTGCTAATCCCTGCCCCTTTCCCCCCCATAGAGACTCTCTTATTCATACAAGGAAATTTAGAAGATATCAGACTGGCATCACGTTGTAACCGTCGTGCATTTGGACTTGTGGAAACCGTCCGTAAAACTCGACCCACTGGAGCTCGCCTGGTCCCCGTCTCCCTCCGTGCACCGGGAGGGTATCGCTCTCCATCCAGAAGACATTTACTTCTCAGCATCAAAGTGCAGCTTGGCAGGTTTAATGGTGCACATCTTTCTTTGGTTAGACGGGACAGCTCACTGAGGAACCTCATGATTTATGCTGGGGCGGGTTGCGTAAGACTATGGGAAGTATCTGTGGTTTTTACCACGGGGGGGCCTTGTCTTATTGGACGACACGAGGGGGGGGGGAGGGGGGTTGACCTACAGCTGGGATACGAACCAATAAAGGGCTGTGATTTAGACCGATGAAATTTCATTAATACATGAATGAGACCATACATAACTGATCAGAAATCAATTTCCATGCGAGATGACCAGGTCATTCTCATATGTGTTAGGTCACTCCGGCCAAGGCTAAATGAATAATGATTGAAGGGCTCGTTTCTAGAAGCGGCTGGTGTTGTGGTGATCTCCACCCAGAGCCCCCCCCTCTCCCTCTTCAAGTTCAGATACACGGCACACACAGTCCTATGAAAATGACCACAATTATTACATTTCACTTTCACCATCACTCATTTAAATATTTACCTCAGAAATAGATTTTATTATGAACCCCAGCACTTCTTAGGCACTGGGAGGTCTCACTATTCCGTACCAGTAACTTTTCCGTACCAGTAACGTTTCTCCGTACCAGTACGTCTAAAAGAACAGGTTTTGCTGCCTGCTATTCTATATTTAAGCTCTGCTGTCATGCATGATCCTCTATGGGATTTCACTGGCACCCATCATGCCTTGCACCCGAATCAAACCGACGGGCCTCTTGTCTCTCGCACCGAGCCCTCGCACCGAGCCCTCGCACCGAGCCCTCGCACCGAGCCCTCGCACCGAGCCCTCGCACGGAGCCCTCGCACCGAGCCCTCGCACCGAGCCCTCGCACGGAGCCCTCGCACCGAGCCCTCGCACCGAGCCCTCGCACCGAGCCCTCGCACCGAGCCCTCTCACGGAGCCCTCGCACCGAGCCCTCGCACCGAGCCCTCGCACCGAGCCCTCTCACGGAGCCCTCGCACCTCTCACGGAGCCCTCGCACCGAGCCCTCGCACCGAGCCCTCGCACCGAGCCCTCTCACGAGCCCTCTCACGGAGCCCTCTCACCTCGCACGGAGTGCCTGCGCATGGTAACCCTCCTCCGCATGTGTCCCGTTACTAATCTGATCTAATCTGGAGACTTTTGGAGGTCTTAGAGGGACTGTGGGGGACATCAAAAGGAAACATGTCTTAATTCCGGGACAAAGACACAGGGGTTTAGAGGGCCGGGTCCACTGCTTAAAATGCTTCTGTTGATAAACTCGGTCGACTGTTTCGTTCTGGACGTCCAGTTTTAGATTGTGGAGCGGCAGGATTTCTGACCGTGAGGAGGGAGAGGGGATAGAGCCGGTTGTTGTTGTATTATTATATATTCTATATGTATTAATTTCCATGTAATATACGTTTTCATAACTAAGCTATGGCGTTTCAGAGGGGCATGATTTCTTTGTGGTGCGTAGATAGAGTGTCTGACGACACCATGCAGTGTGTGAAGGGCAGCAGTAACGTGACTAGCAGCAGAGGAGAGGGGGGTTAAACTGGCTGCGCTGACTGCCCAGCAGTTTAAGGGCCATGGTGGGGTGGGGTGGTGTGGTGGGGGGGGGGTGGTGTGGTGTTGCTCTTTAACAGTCAAGCACTCGATGTCCCTGCGCGGCATTTCTGTCTATTAACACATCCACCGTGTACCCTCTCAATCTGGGACGGTAACGGGAGGCAGATGAGAACGACCCTGTCGCCTCACACGGCCTGGAGGAGGAGGGGAGGGGAGGGGAGGGGAGGGGAGGGAGGGGAGGGGAGGGGAGGGGAGGGGAGGGGAGGGGAGGGGGAGGGGGGGGAGGGGAGTAAGGGGAGCGTGAGAAGGAGGAGGGAGGGGGAGGAGGAAGAGGAGGAGGAGAAATTTGTCAGAGTGAAATCACCTCAGCGGGAGGGAGCCCCCGAGGTCAGCGGTGCGGAGGTTTGGGGTGAGGCTCCTGAGGGTGGGGAGCGGGGTGATCCATCACGCCAGGACGCTCCAGAGACTCCTCCCAGCCACGGCTGCTTGATCAGCGCTGAGCCCAGCCACGTGGGGGACAAACGGCACCATTCATCACAAACACAGAAGGAAAAGTTTCTTGAAACTCAGATGGAGGCTGGTGATGAGGGCATAAAGGGTTCCACTGGATTAGAAGTTGAAAAAACTCATATCTGCAACAATCATCATTTATATTAATAATACTACATATATAGTATATGATTTGTATGTTTTGGAATAACAAGAACCTTATAATCTCCACCACCACCTCGTCTCTCAAATGCTAGTTTTTATCGTAACTTTCTCTCTGATAATCACATTTTCGTCTATTAATATCGTACGCAGCGTAGTAAAGATCGTAGACTGTGATGAGCTATTTGTAAAGCAGCCAGTCTGACCTGTGGCTGGTCCTGGCTGAGGGCCTGAAGGTACGAGGCTGGCCTCTTCCCCGTGTCTCTCACCCAGCCTCAAGGTAGGAGGCTGGCCTCTTTCCCGTGTCTCTTCCCCAGCCTGAAGGTAGGAGGCTGGCCTCTTCCCCGTGTAGGAGGCTGGCCTCTTCCCAGTGTCTCAGCCCCAGCCTGAAGGTAGGAGGCTGGCCTCTTCCCCAGCCTGGGACAGATTAGCATGGGAGCTACCGACTCCCCTGTGAAGAATGCTGCTGCTTTAAAACAAATGTTATTGTTTGTCACAGGAAACCAATGTGATTACTGTTTTCTCTTGCGCACACACTCATGCTGTGCGTAAAGCCATATTTATGCATGTGGTTTTCATTCCTCCCCCCCCCCTCGCCCCCTCTCCCCCCCTCTCCCCCTCCCCTGGTGGGGCAAGCAGGCACCTTGAGTTTTCGTCTTGATTAAGTCACACCTAGGAAAGGTTAAACAAAACACCAGGCTGTTTACTCAAAGTATTTGACATTCGGGAGAAGGCAATCTGTTCACTTCAAACAATAGATTGGGTTTCCTTGTGGCACAGTTTCAAAAGTGGGAACGAGAGCGGCTCAGGAGCCGTCAGAGTCTGTGTTATCTCAGACAGATGCTTAAACTGAGGACTTTTCACACAGTGTGGTGTCAATTCTGGAGTTATTTTAGGGTCTTTAGCTGTGGAAGTTGGCTGCTTTGAGAATGCTGGGGGTCTTCGTGTGTGTGAAAGAGAGAGAGAGAGAGAGAGGGAGAGAGAGAGAGGAAGGGAGGATAGAGAGAGGGGAGAGAGGAGAGAAAGAAAGTCTTTCCTCATGTTTGTTTGATTTAACAGATGATTTACAAAATGAAGTCCTTCCAAAAAAAGTGCCCCCCTCTACCTTCTCTCTCTCTACCCCTCTCTCTCGTTTTCTCTCTGTCTCTTTCTCCCTCCCACTTTTTCGCTTTCTCTAGGGATTAATAAAACACATACACACCAAAAAGAGGAGATAAAAAAAAGAGAAATGGTAAAAACAAGAATAAAGGTCTTGAAAGGCGCATCAGAGAGGCAGTCTGCCCGGTCGCCCTGGACTCCCCAGCCTCAGAAGTCAAGCTGTTTGTTTTGCTCCGTGTGTCGACACGTCCTCTCTGTTCTCCCAGTGTGGGTCCCTGCCACACAGCCTTCCAACACACCATCTCCACAAGCTCTCTGCTCCCTCTCCTCTCTGCTCGCTCTCCTCTCTGCTCCTCCTCCACGCTTCACCAACCAATGGGCCCGCCACAAAGAGTATATACACGTTATGAATAGAGCCAATTAAGGAATTGATCTTGTTTGAAAGTCCTCGTAATATTTTAATTCCGAAAGCATGTTCTCTGCCTCCCCCAAGTAATGCTTCTCATGTGAGGCTTCTTCTGTGGTTTCTGGAGAGGGAACTTGAACGTGCTTGGTGGCAAACATTTGTTTATGTTCTCGCTCCGCTGGCTGGCGCGTCGTTTCAAAGGGAACCATGCGTGTCACATAATAGGAGCTCATATCTCCTCCCAATTGGAAACACATTGGTGCTCGCTCAGTGCTGAAATGTCACAGCAGCGCGGCCTTGTCTTGTGCCAAGCTGAATAGAAGACAGATTAGTAGAAGTAAGCATTTTTCTTTTCTCTCTGTTTTTGAGGGGTGCAGAATGCTGATAATTGACCCATTTAATCTGCGCGTCACTTGATTGGTTTAGTCACACTTGGTCTTAAAATCCCCCAGACTTGCAAGGCCTGTGTTATTAGAGTACGTGGACATTATTTAAAATGTGTGTGTGTGTGTGTGTGGGGGGCAGTGTGGGGTCGTGCAATTAGGCAGAGGTGGAAGTCAATGAACATAAGGATGTTAGTTTGTGTGTGTTTTTGAGAATGTGCATGTGATTGTGTGTGATTGTGTGTGAATGTGTGTGTTTTGTATACCAGTGTGTGTATGTCGATGTCTCAGTGTGGCTTTGGAAGGCCATGAGACGACAATTTTCTTCTTCTCTACTTCTCATTTTCCACTTCCACTGTGCTAAGCTCAAGCACATGGTTAACAAGGCGACAGTTTTAATTGCTCCCACCGCACTGCTCACACATACTGCTTGAGCGATGACAAGCAATGTCATTGACTGGACCACCAACCTCACTGCAAGACTGTGGCTAGATCACTTCCTCCTCCTCTTCCACGACGCCCACGTTTAATTTCATTCTAATATTCTGCGGAATGCAAGAGGTGCTCGGCTGTACAACTTTGATTGAATTTCTAGAATTAATAAATTCTGACATTTCGTTTATGTTTCATCACATGAAATCACGAGTAATATGTCTTCCTTTTTATAAAAGGTGTGCTGTTGAGTTGAACAGCTTTTAAATTAAATTAGTATTCTTATGAAGTCACATCTTCACTGGGTGACATTTACTGTGTCCTCAAAATGGTAGTTGACAAGGTTTTCATTAAATACTAGGCAAGTTATTTTCAGCTTGAAAGTCGGTTTACAAAAAAAACCTGTTTATTCCCCCTTATTAGTTGTTATGTGTTCTTCACCAGTGAAGCAGTTTCATCTTTAACACCCTACAGTATATAAAGATCTTACACAATCAGCTCTTAATAAAACAAAACAAAATAATCATGCCAACATCAAACCAGATATAAAAATGACTTGCAAGGTGGTCAGGTGTTCAAAAAAGTTGTAATGAACCGACCATATTTGAAACAATACACTCTTATTACACTTAACTCTTCTTATTACCTGAATAAATACAGGCTCTAGCGGTCTGAAGCGATAAGCCTAATAGCTTCCCTGCGTAGTAGCGTGTTCTGCTGACAGAGAGTGGACACAGGGCTGAGGGGAGCCCTGCTGATAGCTCCCAGCCCTGCTCCTCCGAGGGCAGGGGACAGAGAGTGGACACAGACAAAATGAGGAGACTGTGATAGATACCCAGTCCTGCTCTCCGAGGAAGCATGGCAGCCGAGACAGCAGGGACAGAGGGGTGGGCCTGCTTACTCCAGTCCTCTCCTGCAGGCCACAGCCAAGCACCGGCGGAGACCAAGGGCATGAGGGGAGCCCTGCTGATAGCTCCCAGCCCTGCTCCTCCGAGGGCAGGGGACAGATGGTCAGCACCGAGCCACAGGCAGGAGGACCAGGAAGGGAGGCAGGGGGACACGTCTTATCTCCACTTTAATTTTTCTCCCGAGCGTTGGGGAGATCAGTGACACTAAACCCCGTGGTATTACCCCAGATATTGCCCCCCCTGTGCTCTGCAAATGAAATCCTGCCGACGGCCGGGGAACATCATGGTTAACACTCTGAAAATCAGTTTCTGTTCGTCCAGACCACAGCTGGGTGCAACAGGGAAGGGAGGGGAGGAGGAGGAGGAAGGGGGGAGGGAAGTCAAAAAAGTCAGAGAGAGGGAGAGGGCAGGAGAGAGTGAAAGTGAGTCTGGAGGAGGAGAGAGGGAGAGAGAGAGGGAGAGTGACAGTGACAGTGAGCTTGGAGAGGGAGAGGGGGAGAGGGCAGTAGGGTGAGTCTGAAGGGAGAGAGAGGGAGAGTGAGCGAGTGCCTGTTGACTGATGGATGAGCGAGCCGTCCACCAGCCCAGCGTCGGTGTGGAGCAGCTTCCTGCGATTGAGCGTGCTCCTCGTCTAGCGCACGGAGTTTGATTTGAAAAAAGAAAATGGTGAAACTGGAACCATGGTCCACCTGTTTGGGGGGTCTGGGGAGGGGGGGAGGGGGGGGGGTATGTGGGGGGGGAGGGAAGGAGGGGGGATGGAGCAGTGGGGTGCACAGCAGAGCCCTCACCAAACCCCTGTGATCATAACCTTCAGAATGGTGAAGCAGGCCAGCTGTCTGGCTCGCGTGGGCCTGGGTCTCTCAGTGTCTCTGTTCCAGGTCTGTTCTCCTCATCCACGCCACTCCTCACTAACTCCACCCCTGCTAACGACCCACGCATCGTTTACACTCCCCAGAATGTTCAGTGGGAATCTAGAATCTTTCCACAAACACACACGTGCATCTACACACACACACACACCAAGTAGAGGACCTTTATTTATAGGCCCTTGATCAGGAGTGAAAACAAGCCGTACTATCTGTAGAAGACCCCCTGCCCTGTTCTCCTGAAATAGAAGGTGCACATCCAGTTAGCCAGCCGAGGGATTTGTGGCTTCTAAATAAAAAGCTGGATGTTTACTCACAGCCAAATCTACCTCCACTCTGTTCCAAGACCAAAAAGGTGCTAATCTCCAATCAAGTCGAAAAAGGCAGATAGTTAGCAAGGAGAGTCTAAACATAGGTGCTGGGGGGAGGGGAACATATTCCACTTGAGATCGAGCTTAACTTTGATCTAACTACATGTTGGACCTTGTGCAGCAGTAATGAGGACTTCTTCTGTGGGGCACTGTGGGTAACATGCACACACACACACACACACCACACACACACACACTCACTCACCACACACACACACACACACACACACACACACACACACACACTCTGTGGTGCACTGTGGGTAACATGCAGGCTGGTGGATGAAGATCCGGGAGGGTTAGGTTACCACACACACACACCACACACACACTCACACACACACTCACACACACACTCACACACACACTCACTCACACTCACACACACACACTCTGTGGGATGGAAAGCACCCCAGTGTGACGGTGTGTTGATATAGAGATGGAAAACGGGGGCCTCAGTTTAGAGAGAGAGAGGCTGCATTACATTTACATTTTATTCATTGAGCAGACGTTTGTATCCAAAGAGAGGCACATGTAGTGCATGTAGCCATGGTGCATGTAGCCATGGTGCATGTAGCCATGGTGCATGTAGCCATGGTGCATGTAGCCATGGTGCATGTAGTCATGGTAGCAGGACAGCAGGGATCAGAGGAGGGGTTGTGCTCACCGTCAACAACTCCATGTCAACTCCAACTGGGTCAAAAAACTGTCAACTCCAACTGCGTAAAAAATTATTGTTGCGCTGCGTTTCTTTAACCACTACGTTTATCTAGTAATTTTCTGGATTTCTGTATCTTAAAATCTACCGCTCCATTTGTAGTAGTTAAGTAAAAAAAAACTGAGTGTGTGTTGTAATATGATTCATAGCAATTCACAAGGCCTTGATCAACAAATTAAAAAAATCAATCTGGTTGTTTGTGAGGACAACTTCCGTTTAATTGATTTATCTGCAGTAAAATCGGAGCATGGCTGATGTCCATGGTGACCAGAACAGCACAGGTATACAGTTCCCTCCTCCCTCCTCCCTCTCCAGCTGGTGTTTCTGACATCTCATGTTGCGTATCCCTAACACGTTACAGACAGAGAGGGCAGACGTCGTAAAAAGAAACGCACACACTCGCCCACCTGTCGTTCCGGAGCGGGGCTACGTCGGCCTGCTGAAACCCACCTGCGATGCCTGGGTCTGGGGGAGCAGGAGGGGGGCGCAAGGGGTGGATGGAAACCCAATCAAGCAATCTACGGATGCCCTGGACACAAACCCCCAAACAGGTGGGGTTCCCTTGGAGCCAGGTCAGGTTTCCTCCTTCGACTCGTTCGTTCCCCATCACAGGGCTCGCTAATGTCCCCCGCCACGCACCCACTTTGGCGGACAAACAAAACTCTGGCATGAGCACACCTCCGTCGAGCTTGTATGGACTTCACGGTTGTTTGACAGCATGTGCTTCCACATGTAACGTGACCCTTAGGGGAAAACACACGAGCCCACGAGAGAGAAACTGGCCCTCGGAGACTTGGGACGGGTCAAATGAATAAGAACAACGTTTTGACTTCAGAAGTCTGGACGACTTCCTCACACACCCGGGAGAAAATACGATATCTCTCTCGTTTCACAATCTCTGCGAGGTATTACGAAGACTTTTAGTGAATGAGTAGGAGTATAATAATAATAAAAAATAATAAAAAAGGGATGGATTAATTCTGTGAAAGTTCATGAATAATGACTTCTCCCCCACCATAATGGAGACAAAGGAAATTGGGAAACTGTATAAAAAAAAACGTCTCCAGAGCCTACGCACACTCTGCAAGTCATTCTGGGATCTCTCCTCAAGCCAGGGAACTTTACACCACATCTTAAGCGCAACCCCTCTGTGGACGGCATGCTCTAATTTGCGCTCGAATCTGTTTTCTTGACATTGATTGGTTATTGTTGAACTCGGAGGACACCCAACACTCGGCCCCCGAGGACTCCAGTTGTGTGGTGAGTCATCTCGACGTCGGGCTGTTGACACAGTGGAGCGAGCCGAACTTGGACTGCACTTGACTCCCTCCGTGTTCAGAACGGGGGGCGTCCGATATCCACAGACATGTCTGACATAGCTCCCCTCTAACAGAACAATGCTAGGGATTATGACCCGGAGCTAAATTTAAAGAGCTGAAGCATCCGTATGTGAACTGGAGGGTCAGTTCCAACAACGACAGGAACACGTGTGATGTCAGCCATCCAGACATCCAGGCCATCCTACCGTCATTCCTTAAAACAAAACACTGAGCAGGACAACACTTGGCGGAACACGTCTTTGCGGTGTTTGTGTTGGAGAAGAAGCTGGAACAAGACACTTTAATGAATTAAAAAAGAGACATTCTGGAAAACAATCGAGAATATTTTCGCTTTATTTATGGTGACACATACATTGACCTATTTGAAAAGCGATTGTGTAGTTGTGTCTGGGCTCTGGCATGTTTTAGTGACCATGGGGCGCGTCTGTCTCGTAGTGCCGTGACAAGTATTAATGTGGAAATGAAACCTTGCCTGATCAACAAGCAAATAGGATCCACTTGTGTGGAGTTGTTTCAGGGATATCCATGGCACTTATTTTTAGTGAACTACCCAGTGAACCGTCCAGTCCAAAAACACATTCATGAGATAGTTGTGTTGCTATTGGCATTTTTGAAGCTGACTCTTTAGCCAGGAAAAAAAAATCCATAATCTTTTTTCGTTTTAAATATATTCCGTAGAGAAGGATGGAGTGGAGTTCGGAACTGCCGGAGAGTTCCATCTTCAGCGTATGATTTAGCGCTGGTCAATAGGCTTTCCTGGAAGACTGATGGTATTTTTGGCCTCAACAATTGTTATAGTGCGCGTGGATGCTTTGACTCTGAGATTCACGACGCAGAAACATCCATAAATTCATATTTTTTGTTGTTTCAAAGAAGCAGCAAGAGCCAAAAAGCTTTCAAAATCTAAACAACATTGTCGAATGAAGAACAGTCCCTGTAGAATATCACATCGCCTCATGTTGTTTGTGTTGTTTAACCTTTTTTTCTTGTTTTGGACTGTGGTTCACACATGCATCACTGTGGAGGTTAGCACTGGACAGTTGCTTGTGTGAAACACAGTGAATCTTCCCACCTCTAATTACCAAGGTCAGTGAATCATTACCCTCTGAACAAACTCCTTGTATCCCCAGTGCTAATTTACTGCAGAGAAGAAAACACTAAGGCACAAGGCAATATGAGAAAACCTCCCCCAAACCAGAGGTGTGTTTTCCTGTTGGCTCGCCAAACAAAGCACAGGAATTAATGATATGTTGTTAGATGGGAAATTATATTGATCTTTCCTCTTTTTTTTCTTCTTTTTTTTTCTTTCATTTCCCCTCTCGGAAACCAAATCCTCCCACGCAAGCTTTGCCTCCGAAAGATCGTTTTCCGAGAGTTTAAAGATGCCAGCCTTGCACCCACTAAATTAGGCTCCGAGAATATTACCTCCAAATCCATATTGACTCCACTTATAGAAATGAAGCATTATGTGGGTGTTGAGTGGAGCGATCGGAGTGGGTTTGAAAAATGACACTGCGTTCTGGGGTATCAGTTACGGCATCTGACAGGGGAACATCTGGTTGGGCCGAACTCCAAAGATCCCAAACCCAGCTGAGAACAAAAGACTATAAGGAGGAAAGACTTCCTTCAAAAGCAACACCACTGTTTTCTGCTAGCTTCTAATTCAGACTCCATTTGCACCCGGGGTTCCCTTTTTTTCCTTTTTTTTTCTTCTTTTTTTTCCTTCTTTTTTTTCCTTCTTTTTTTGGGGGTCCTACTGTTGTTTTCGGTCCAGATGGTGAGAAGGACGAACACTTAAGTAGAAATTAAAAAGTGAATGTGGGTCCCTGCTCTAGCCATGTGTTCTGAGTTTGATTCGCTGGGTCTGTTTTATGTCAAATATAAAGAGTTATTCATGTTTTCTGTGATTTCTTCTAAACCTTGTCGTGTCTGATTCCATTTGGCTGAATCTGAACCTCTTTCACAGGAAGAACTTCCAGCATATCTATCATGTGTGGTCTGTTTTCCTGCTAAACAGGACAATATGGCAACATTTACTAAGAGCCAGATAGAGACACGCAGTGAGAAAGCACTGTACGTCTCAAACAGTAAGACTTCAAGCATATCTAGGTAGAGGTAGACATCTAACCATTCGGTATATGACCGCTCTCCTAACCTTTAATCACCAAAAACTATGACATTATGTTCACTCGTACACGACCAGCAATATCGTCGGCAGTAATCAGAGTGTTCTCTTCTGAGACAGTTTACCTCAGGAATGTAGCATCGCAGAGTGATTTACGACCCTGGAGAAGAGTTCATGACCTCACAAAACACCTTTCAAACGTTACATCCTCTGAACTGTATCTCTCTGGACATCATCAGGTGGATCCATGACAGTTTTAAATGTTTTGTGGATCTGTACCTGAACATGTAGAGGAAGGGATACTGTGTAGTTACTTAGATTGACATTGTCGTTTAGCGCTAGGCAGAATGCAAAGAAACCACATCTCAGCTACTAGACATGGTAAACAACAAGAATACCTCATCAACAGTGCAACATTATATATTGAGGTATAAACTAATATATTACAGGTTTCTAAAACAGAAATTAAAAAGCGATAGTTTGTTGCGGCGAACCAAGAGAGCATATTTCTTGTGAGACCGATGAACTCCAGAAATCATGTTTTCATAAAGGCTCCATTGTTGGTCTATTGTTGGCTCATTGTACATGGCTCTCTTTAGAGTAATCTATCAGCCCGCGGGTGAGAAATAGCCTTCTATATTTGGTTTTCCACCTCTGAGGGTCACTCTCTCAGTGGGCTCCAGAGCAGCTGAGGCCAGCCTCTCGATCAGTCACACACGCTGGCCCAGAGCCTGTATTCAGCCTGTCATCAGAAGGCTTACGCTAAAGAATCTCCATCCTAAACCTCACAAGAGCCGTGCAGGTCAAAAGGTTTTCAAACGATTTGACGCAATCTTCCTTTGGTTGTGGATGAGGTAGTTTATGATTGGAGGGCGTGGTTGGTCGTGTGTCTGTCAGAGTTCCTGGGCCAACGATGTTTTGAAAACACCCCCCGTTCCTAGAAAGTCCCAGCTACATGATGGGGTGAGGGGTGAGTTAGGATGTGATCATCACCTCCAAAGACAAACGCAGCCTTAATCCCAACAACGCAGGATCCAGCTCTTGCTTATCAGCAGCATGGGATTTCTCCACAGTATGTCTCCATTAAGTCACTAGATACACAGACCTTGCTACCACCGAGAGAAGAAGGAGGTAAAAGTGTGTAAGACCAGAGTAAGAAAAACATTCAGGGAAAAGAGTTGAAACTTGGAATCGCTACTGTAATGCTGCCGACTGACCACAAAAATCTGGCTGTGAACCACGTTAGTCTGTTATCGTTATTTTGCCTTTTTTTTCCTCTCGTTCTTTTCGTCTGCAATCGTTTACCACTGCCTCAGCATTTTCCCCTCACATCTGAAGCCTTCCCACCCCGCACCCTTAAGAAGCACTGGAGTCTGCATCAAAGCTGCTCCTCTCTTTACTGTGAGAAAAGTAAAAGCGACGAATAACGTTTTGACGTCCCCCATTACAGTTACTACGTTTTTATATGGGCCGTAAACCCTCGTGAGTGTGTGGAGACGGAAGAAGGAGCAGGAAAGGGAGAGAGAGCTGAGAGAGGCCCCGTGTTGACGTGGAGAGTTCTGCCGTTATATCCGATGTTTCCATGTGCATGTTTTTTTTTGGTCACCACACTAAAGACTGAGCTAATTAATGACACCAGCAAGGGCACCAGTTGTATGTTGGTCTCTTACTTGCCAGTCTAGACTTTCCTCTGCAGGCTGATGTGGATACCAGAGAAATGAGGTACCAAGAAAATGCGGTGTAGAGTTTTTCAACAAGGCAACTTCTTAAAACAACAATTACCTTTTATAGTCGTGGGGTCTTGGCAGCTGACAAGATCCTTCAGTTTGGGCCAATTACTGAGAAAGCATTCTGAAGTTACCAAAGCACATAAACCCAAATGTTCAGTCAAAGCTCTGTGTAAATCTAGTCGTGCTCCCCGCTTTGGGGTGACAAGGATCTTAAATTCTGGTTGGTGTGGGTCGGGCTAGCTGGGAGTCATGACGATTCTGATCCACTCATGGTGTCTCAAAATTCGCACCTCATAACTTGCTCGAAGCAACTGTGGATGGAGGCATAATTTCTCAATAGGAACATGAAAGTTTCCTGGCAAAGTTAGGAAGGATAATTTTGTATGGCGAGGGAGAAGTTGTTGGATGAAACAATCACACAGTGCTCCAGCACTCTGTTTTAATCCCAGGGCAACACATGTTACGATGTTGAAGATTAATTGTCACTAATCTGTTACTAATTTGTTTCTCCTTCCTTTGATTTATTTGCTATTGTTTGCTAATTTGTGTTCCAGATCATTTTCAGTATATGCTTTACACCGTGAGAAAACAAACGGTACAAAACTCACATTCAAGGTTTTTATTCCAGTAATTACTTGAACTTGTTTTGTTCTGCACGCAGGTATAAGACATGTCCAGATTAATTACTCTTCATAACACCGTCCATCAGGAGTGTAATCTCCTTTGGGGATTTATAAAGTACCACTCTCTCTACTTTCTGCACTTGAAAAGCTGTGTTGGCACTCTGATAGTGGGATTCCTGCTCGATGGTCAGGTTACCACGGCTTCACGAGTCAGGTTACCACGGCTACACGAGTCAGGAAGGGCTGAATGAAGTCATCACACAGGAGAAGACAGCCGTGCGCTGCTCGGACGGGGATGTTAGAGGGAGAAGAAAAACTTGGCAGAGCCCTCGAAGGTCTCTTGACTCGAGTGGGGAAGGAGAGAGGAGGCGATGGGAACTGAAAGGAGAGAAGAGGGAGTTGAGAGGGAGGTAGGGAGGGAGGGAAGGAGAAGACAGGGGAAGCTCGGGGAGAAAGGGAGTGATAAGGAGGGAGGAGAGAGAAGTAAGGCTATATCTAGTGGAAGCAGGAGAGAGGAGGATGGCGGAGGCAAGAAGGGAGGATCTGAAGAGAAAAACAGGATGGATCCTGAGATGGACAGAAGTAGAAAGGAGAGCGTGGCGGAGAAGAGCGACAGCTCATCTGGCTGCCGGCCCAGCTGGTGTCTGTCTGTGTGTGTGTGTGTGTGTGTGTGTGTGTCTGTGTGTGTGTCTGTGTGTGTGTGTGTCTGTGTGTGTCTGTGTGTGTGTGTGTGTCTGTGTGTGTGTGTGTGTCTGTGTTGTGTGTGTGTGTGTGTGTGTGTGTTTGTGTGTGTGTCTGTGTGTGTGTGTGTGTGTGTGTGTGTGTCTGTGTGTGTGTGTGTGTGTGTGTGTGTGTGTGTGTTGTGTGTGTGTGTGTCTGTGTGTGTGTGTGTGTGTTGTGTGTGTCTGTGTGTGTGTGTGTGTGTGTGTGTGTGTGTGTGTGTGTGTCTGTGTGTCTGTGTGTGTGTGTGTGTGTGTGTGTGTGTGTGGAGATGTCTGTGCTGCACTGTGGGTGTCAGATCTTTATTCCCCCCTGGAGACAGCTGAGGGTGTCAACACGGAGTCGGCCTCAGTTACCTCCCGAGCAAAACTGGATCTGTGTTTGTGCTCACAACTATTCCACTGTCACAACACGCAGATCCCCATGTTGACATGGAGTCCTCACAGAGAAGGACGGGATTTTTTTCTTTTCTTTTCACTTTTCCATTAGTCACGGCGAATTAAACTACAGCGATTCCCGGCTAGGAACATTCAATCTCATCAGAACAAACAAAACTGATAACTAGTATCACTACCAGGCCTTTTATTGTTTTAAAGAGTAAAAAAGGTTTATATTTCATTCTTGTGTGTCCATTGTAGGAGACTTAGAAACAGCCAAATGCAACAGACACCGTAGAGATGATCTGGCGTGAGGGAGGCCCAGGAAACAGCACAGACCTTGCTAGCATGTTGAAGCTACGGTTCAGATGGGCATTCAAGCCCCGCCTACTACAAAACAATCCTTCTTGTCTGGGGGTTTCAAGTTCTCAGAGATTACAGGCAGACCGTTTAGGGGTTAACCTGTTAATAACAAATCATGCTGCTAGGAAAGCATTTAATACACTTCTTAATGGATTCCAGAGAAGACATGGTCTGGCGATTGAACGTGTTCGTCTGAAACACATCCCCCCATCTAGCTTTTTAACTTTGACAACTGTAAGAGGAGTGAGAAGAGAGAACGTTTTAGACAGATAAGAGCAATCCATTTCCATGACATTTGATTCCCTTAATGTATCGTGAGCTGTATAAAAATATAGTCAGTGGCTTTTTATCAGAAGATAGTAGAGGAGAGAGCTATAGTCAGAAACAGGAAAAGAACATTCCTGGGAAATGAGGTTAGTTATGGTCCTGGAGGTTGGCGGGAGTGGCAGGGATTCCTACAGACATCTCGCTCATCCTGATGGATATGAATTACAGTGATGTTAGGACAAATGCTTTTTTCTTTTTTTAAGACACACTTAGTATTTTATGCGAGAATTTCGCATGTGCACTGAAGCTTTTCGTTTCAATCCAGTACAAATAATCCACTCTTAAACTCACACTTAAAATATATCATCCATGTCTGATATGTCAATATATTGTACAGAAATGTACATATATACTGTGTAGTAGTGTGTGTGTATATATATACATATATATATATGTAGAGAGAGAGAGAGACAGAGAGAGACAGAGACAGAGAGAAAGAGAGATAGAGTGAAGGTGAGAGAGCGACAGAGAGAGAGAGAGAAAGTCTAATAACTATTTCATAAATCTTGAGCATAATGTCATTGAATTAGCAGGGACTTAGGATCCAGCTACAATATTAAATCTGTATTTTCCGGTTCACTGATCTCGGTAGCCACATATCCAAGTCCCACATGATATACTTAGAGATCCTCCAGCGTTTTCCATCACCTTTAGCAAGGCCTTGGCAAGGAGACACAATAAATAATAAATGGACTTGAATTTTCTGATGGAATTCCCATTTGCGCATGGTACAATTTTCAGGAAAGAGGATTACAGTTAATTCCTCACGGTGGCCCTATCAACAGTTGCTGTTTGTAGAGCAGATTACCTGTGAGATCTCCATATTTTCATGACATGATACGATATGCGCTGTAGTTTAAAGAGATACGTATTAGTCCAAAGCACACATTCAGATATAGCTCTCATAAGCTCAAGTAGAATTAAAGATACTTTCCTCTAGAATACAGGCTTGCTTCAGAGCTTTCAAAGCTTATCTTAATTGTGCATTTGCACCAGAGCAAGCAACACAGAAGATGGTTGTGCATTAACTCGGCTAGAATTGTTTGTCAGTCTGAACCTATCATTCCGTAGCCAAAGTTTTTTTCCATGCGTAGAATGGGACTGGTCCATGTTCAAGATACCGTTCACCTTGTAAACTGTATTAAGATAAAGACGCTCTATCTTGGATGGAATCCGTCGCTGACATCACATTGGAACAGTGGGCATGTCTTCTGTACATCAGACTGATTTAGTGTCCCATCTGAATCATGCTGACAGCATCTTCAGAGAACTACACAGGAAATTACACACACACACACAAACACAGATGACACACAGATCACAGACAAAACAATGTCCAAGCCCTCCCTAATATGGGGATGAATCATACAAACACACAAACATACACCCACACACACACCCACACACCCGCACACACACACACACAGAGACACAACAATGTCCCAGCCCTCCCTAATACGGGGATGAATCATACAAACACACAAACATACACCCCCACACAGCCACACACACACACACACACACACACACACACACACACACACACACACACACAGAGACACAACAATGTCCCAGCCCTCCCTAATACGGGGATGAATCAGATGCCTGCATGCCCGCGCCATTCCTCATTACCCAGCATTCCAGTGGGCTGCATGCCTGGCGGTGTGGGACGGGTGAGGGACGGGAGGGGTGGGTGAGGGTGTGGGGCGGGTGAGGGTTCTGGTGGGTCCTGGTGGGTCCTGGTGACAGTGATTGATTGAAGTAAGATTGATGACTGCAGCTGATCCGCCAGCTCCATTTTCAATTGTTGTGGACCGGCACTTCTCACCTTGTAAAGCCCAGAGAGGAGAGTCTGGCCTGGGCTGGGGCTAGGAGATGGGAGGGGTGGGGTGAGGGGTTTGGGGGAGGTTGTGTGTGCCGGGGGGGGGGCATGATGTTTGGCAGAGGTGAACAGGTGCCACCCTGTCCTCCCCCCCCCCTCCAGCGCCTGGCACGACATCAGCCTCCTCTAGGCTCACAGGGGGCACCGTCGCTCAGCGGCCCAGCGGGGAACACTTGGCCCTGGGCAACTGGGTTGGCAGGAGACCCATGGAGCAGACCACATCACACCGACCCCAAACCCCCCTCCTACCCCCGTCCAACCCCTCCCACCCCTGGCCGTGACCTTCCGAGACACAGCCCTCTCCTGCCTGAACGGCGCTCCGCTGTTCCCACATTCCAGAGCGTCGAGCCAACGTGGCCGAGCCTCCCTCTTTCTTTTCTTTAGCGTTGTTTGATGTCTGGTCGGACTTCAGACGGAGAGAGCCTCCTCCGGTTTCAACACCATCTTTTATTTGGCTCCTCTGGTCCTGAAGACGAGGGAATCTGTGCGTGTGTGTGTGTGTTGGATGCCGGGGATAATTGGATTGATACTTAATTGGGTGTCTGGAGAGACCTCAGCAGCTGTTCTTCCTGCTTCCAGCCTTGATTTGCTGTGAAACAAGGAAAGAAAGACTTTTGTTGTTTGTTTGTTTCAGGGTTTTTTGCCTTCAGCTCCAGTGTGAAAAAGCTCATGGTTTTGCTGTCGCGGACTTGAAGTGACTGCTGGCGTTGGATTCAAGGCCTGGACGGGGGTGAACCATGCCCTTCGTGATGTATGATCTTATAGTTTTTGGCTGGTGGATCTGTCATGGCAAGGCAGGGCAGTTGATCGATCTGTTTCCCCTAAAGATCCCAAGTTGAGTGGGATTGGCAGCAAAGCCTCGAACCTGTTCGTATACTCCCCTGATGACCTGGCGGTATTTGAAGTGCCCTCCAGGTCCAGTGAGCAGAGGGCTGGTGTACCAGGAGAAGCAGGGAGGGTTAGGTAGGGTGGTCTGCAGGGGGAAAAGCCTCCAACATGGGGGAGTTTCTGCTTGTCTCTGTGGGGATGATGATCTCAGACTGTCAGAACACCATGTCACACACACACATACACACACACGTACAACGTGCACACTGTCAGCGCACCATGGCTCCCATACACACACACACATCGCCTCACCAAGGGTATAGGTGTAGCACACACACACCATGTCACCCGTACTGTCCTAGCAAGAGAACAACACTGCCAGGACATCAGGAGAACCCAGGCCTTGTCATGTTCCGTCTGCTCCTGTAACAGACGTGGTCTGCTTCCGTCAGAGGCACTCTGGCTCCCGACCGGGAGTCGATCCTACCACCTCTGACTTCCCAAGCGTCACCACTACCAACTACGCCAAAGAAAAGCAAACAAGGGAGGCCTGTCACATACCTGAAGAGGAGTGACTTTCACCTTTACACACCGGCTACACTCCCTCACCGGGCCACTACATGGTTCTTGTTATCTGTTGATGTGTCACGTTAGGATGGGGTATGTTGGAATTCTGTCCATGTGCTGCCCAGATACGAGCATCGGGCAACACTCACGTTCCGTTCGCATTCAATCTTGCCCAGGAATGCTTTACCAGGCACACCTGAAGCGGTTACTTACAGCAGGACCCGAGAAACGCAATGATCATACATCTGTCATACATATATCTATCATACAGAAAACATACAACTATCTATACACTGTATATATACACCTAGCATACATACAACAAAGAACTATCTATTTATATACATACAGCTTCCAAACTCCACGTCTTGGATCTCGGGTTACAGTTCCCTCCCTCTCTGTTCCCTCCCTCCCTGTTCAAACAGTGTTTGCTCGGTGCAAATCCAGTTTACAAGAAAGAAATGTATCCCAGCGATGCGTAAGGCAACAGATATGATGTTAGTTTGACCGTGGACAGTCTGGTTCACACAGACATGATGGCTTTCCAACGGGAGACCCCTGGAGGTGCATTCATCAGCAACATGACCTCGTGTTTGGTCAGGGATCGGTCTACATCACTGTGAACTTCAGATAACTGTGGTCGAGATGTAAGGTGCTTTCGAGGGACTTCGGTTCAGGCTAATCAAAATGGAATGTGATGCAATAACACGGCAATTAATAACCATAATCAAATTCGTTTGGTGGCTCGTTCGCTATTAATTCCAGTTATGGGAGAGGGGACGCAGCAGGAAAGCTGCAGGAGGGCCGAGCATGGCCAGGATGAGACCCTCTCACACGCACGAATGAGTCATCACAGGGGAAGGGAAGTACAGTATTAATATGATCTATCAAGTCAGCCACTATCAGCTCAGAGAAAAGCTCTGCTCCCCTCCAGTCTGTCTCGTCTCAGGCTTCTATCTCTGAGAAACCTTTTATTCAACACTTCACACTTCCCGGTCGAAGGTTCCACTTGAAATAAACTAGCCAACCCATATATTGGACACAGATAATGTAAATATAAAACCAGTTACAGTAAATATATACTTTGTAACATACAGTATATATTGAAGTGGCGTTCGTTAGGTGTAGGACAGGGAACAACTCCGCTTCATCCACAGAAACGAGGCGGTAAAGATCATCTGTTGAGGGGATGTCATAGCTGCCTGTCCCTGTTTTGACGTGTCCTTGTCTGCGTCCTGGTGGGGCAGGAGGGGAGAGGAAGGGGGGGGCTCATGAAACAGCCTGGAACAAGATTTAACACTTCTAATTACATCTATCAGCGATATAGGATTTTATGTCAAAGCCGGTGTGTTTCATGTTAGCTAAACATTACTCGTGACAGCACTGCAATTAATTGTAACCCCAGAGAAGGGGAATGTGAGCAGGCCTCGTGTGGCCTTGACTGACACGCAGCCAGGCCCCGCATACACACACACACACACACCACACACACACACACACACACACACCCCACACACACACACACACACACACACACACACACACACACACACGGAAAGCACAAGACATCCAGCGACAGCTTAGCTATCGTGAGTCGAGCAGCTTTCCCTCCCTCCAGGGGGCCCAGATGTAACTTAGCTCTCAGCGTTAGCGCCTGCATCGCGTGGCGAGGCCAGCGCCTGAGAGGCCAGCGCCTGAGAGGCCTTCAGCTCGTGACAGCGTTATTGCTGCAGGGTGTCATTCTGGAGCGGCTCTCTTAAGGAAGATACCCGGACAGGAAACGGAGCCGTCATCTGCTTAACGGGGGGTTAGGTGATTTATTGGCATGTCGAAGCATAACTGAGAAAGAGGAAAGTAAAGGTGTGAGATATGGAGGAGGAGGTGGCATTGTGTGACTCATCCAGCATGCCGTGACTCCGTGGGAACGACAGTTTGATCACATCTTTCACACGGAGAGACGACTAAATACAGGCTTTCTTGCTACCCGATCATCTACTGTAAATAACTGTCCAACGGGGTAATCAAATCAACATTTATTTGTATAGCTCTTTTTACACGCAAGCATGTCACAGAGGGCTTCACATACGCCCATAGAGCTGCCCCTCAACCAACCCTAACCCTCAAGGAAGACAAGGAAAAACTCCCCAAAAAACTCAATGCAAGAGAAAATATTGAAGAAACCTCGGGAGGAGCAATTCAGTGAGGGATCCCCTCCTCCAGATAATAATACCAATAATACTTACTAATAAGTAATACTTTGCTTAGATTGACCACAGTGAGATCCCTTAAAGAAGGGATTAAACGTTTATATTTTGTCCACCCCTCTAAGTGATACCTGAATCACACTAAACACACTGACATACGTTATGAGTGTGTGTGTGTGTGTCTGCTGGTGTGTGTGTGTGTGTGGCATGGGGAGTGTGTTACATTGTGTCCGCTGGCGTGTGTGTTTGCTCCACGCACCTGTGTGTGTGCGGGGAGTGTGTTACAATGGAAACTCCATTTAGGTTGTGTAGCATGACGAGCATGCCAAGGTCACTGACGCAGCAGTAAACCGAGGTGTCAGACACCAAGGTAGAACTTGGGAACTTTATTTTCAGCTAGATTTACGAGACAAGCAACTGCCATTCTAATGAGTTACGATATCACTTAAGCTTAGCCCATTAAGCTTTTATTCAGAAGTATGTAGCACCTCACATATCAACGCTGTCTTGTTGGTGTGTACGACACCATCCACAGCGACCCAATTACGCCTGAGAGCAGCTACAATGCAGCAACAATGGATAAAGATATGTAATATGTTGATTTTCCTTTCATTGTTAGACTTTTAGGTGAAGTTGTCATTTAAAACTTTTAATTACTCTTAATTATAACTTGAAATTGAAACATGTACGAAGGTGTTGGCATTTGTTTTAGTAAGGCAACTACCCGAGCAATCATACCCCATTTGAAAAGTTTAAATTATAGACCAGTTTGTCCATGAGAAGAAGCGTTCTCTACATGGCAGATTCCGTCAACAGTTCCTCACTTTTCAAAATGCGTCCAATTATGTGCCAAGAAACACTGTTGCTGGGAGATGCGTTGACGCCTGTCACAAAAAGCTTGGGTAAAACCATAGAGGAAGTACGAACTTTGTCGTCATTTTGACAGCTAAACCCAGACTGTAAGCCTTCATGGTGTCCACATTTGTTTGGTAGTGTGTTCGCCACAGGCTGTGTCACGGCATACTGCTATGATAATCCCACGAGCTGTTTATAAACATCAAAAGGTAGTAGGCCTAGTGACCATGTCAGACACACAATGTTCTACTTTGCTCAATCTTCTCCGGTCAGATTGCTGCAAGATTTTGTTATTTTGATTTTGTTTTCAGGACAGAATGTGTATCTTCACTGGGAGAGTTTGAAAAGCATGATTGTTTTGGTATTCAGACAATCTTAGTGATTATCACACAACAAATGAATTCTAGCTAAACCAAGCATTACATCAAAGTTCACGAAAGAAGATTGAAAGAGAAAGCAACTGTGAAACGTTCTAGAAAGAGATCAAAGTCTACTTTTTTTCTCTTTTCCCTGTGAACGATTCCAATAGGGCAGAATGTGACATAATTACTAAAGATGGTGGTTGTGGATTCTCCTCAGGATTACAGCCCTCTCCCTTTGAAACCCGCAGCCGCCCGAATGAGACAGAATCACCCGCACAAAGACCTCAATAAGGGATCTATGTAGATAGGCCGCTAGCCAGCATCAGCACAAGAGGGCTAGCTACAGAATCAATGATTCTACCAACACAGTACCTACAAACAACCCCAGGAAAATGTAATTATATGTTAGATGTAAGAAGTTTTAAATGTTAAGCTTTGACGAGGATGCGCTCGGTTCTTGCCCTGCTTCGGTGCCGTTGATATGAAACAACGACGGCAGTTGAGAGATTGCGAGTACGTAGCGCGCTAATCCTCCCATCCTGCTGTCAGGGCAGGGAGCAGGGTCTGTCTTCCGTAATAGTCGGCAATGAGCAGCTTGAGTAAACACAATCAATGAAAGACACCGGGATATGCACCGCCGAGACTCCCAAAGTCTTCCCCTATTACCTTCCCTCCCCCCTCGCCCCACCCCCCACCCTACCTCACCCCTCCCCACTCCCAGCGGCACTTAACAGCCCCAATCTTTGTGAATTCTAAACAAATTACAAACCGTGACAATGGCATTGATCCAGAAATGAATTAAATGATAAATAGATGGCAGTTATTGGTAGGGTTCTGAGGAGTAGGTGTTGTGTTACAGTGAGTCGGTACTTCTGTCTCTCCTCTGTGGCCCGTGCGACACTCCTGCTCTCCTGCTCCCAGATTACATTCTCTTCATCCATTATTAATGAAGTTAAACTACTAGTGGCATGCTGAATGTGCTGCATGGGAGATTTGTAGCTAATCCAGCGCAAAACAGGCCCAGTGACATAATGAAGAAAAAAAAAGAACAAATGTCAACAGTTTCACACAGGGACTGGATTAGCCCCCCCGACCCACCCCCCCCTCCCCCACCCCAAACACACACACACACAATTCACAGACTTTGACACTCACAACACACACATACTACACACTACTTACAAGCACCTTTCACCGGAGGAAACTCACCCATTGTGTTGTAGACTTGAGGAAAATACCACAAGTCTATCCTGGTCTGTTTCTCCATCAGGTGTTTACAACACTAACAGTTATTACAGAACATCAACTGTGCCTGATTCCCAGATGCTAGGACCATAAGACCTCAGCACAACAATCATTCAGTGCTTTAATCACATAGTCATTAGCGGTTTGGATTTGAAAAAAATGAGATGAGCGCGGTCAGGTGACTGGTCAGGTGACTGGTCAGGTGACTGGTCAGGTGACTGGTCAGGTGACTGGAGCCAGGATGAGCCAGGGTCAACATGACGGGTTATCACTGTGTATCACTGAGCCAACAGGCTTCAGCCAGTTGCCCGGTCTGTTATTCTACACTGCTATGTACACACATACGGTTTCTAGGTGATGCTAGAAGAGAAACAAGCGTCAGGATCCAGTTACCTGAATTCATTTAGCAGATGCTTTTATCCACAGTGATGTATAAAGGTGGACATATAAGCACGGCGAGTAATCGAGGACTAGAAGTTCACAATTCGAACAATTTCACAGTAGTTAACGCCCATAGGACAGTCTGTGTTGACAAGCTACGTGTCTGTACAGTATTACGAGTGTCTCGCAGCTAGGCGATTTTCTGTTTTTCTTTGTTTGGCCTCCTCTCCACCTCTCCTCTCAGCTTCTATATTCACCTCAGTGTTTCTGTCACCATCAAACCTCCCCTCTCTCTGTTTCTCTTTCTTCTTCCCCTCCTCTCTCTCTCTCTCTCTCTCTCTCTCTCGTTCCAAGCCGCTGTAGACCAATTAGAGCTAAGCTGCCTCCCTTTGCGCCCCCTGTCTCCACCTGGGTACGTGGTCAGGGGAGACGCTGTGTAGCTGATCTGTTTAACATGTTATTGATGAAGCGAGGCATCGTGGTCCTTTTATTACACCAATTTCATTCTCTGCCGATTTCCCCCCTCAGCAAGTTAGCGGCAGCTTTGCATTGATTTAGCATGCGATTGATCAACGGCTGCTTCAGCAATTTATTGGAACCCTTCCACCTGTAATTAAGATCACAGCAACATCCGTGAGTGTGTGTGTTTGTTTGTGTGTGGTTAATATGACGGACTGAATCTACGAGTTTTGGATGAGTGTAGTATTCTGTCTGACTGTGTAGACTATTCTTCTTTTTAAAGGGGGAGTTTAAATCATGATTTACCAAAGCAATGTCATGTCCTAAGTCACAAGGAATACAGTCTGTCTTGTAAAACTGACCAGAGATGACAGTACTTAATGCGTTCACTTGTAAACGTGGACCAAAGTTTAATTCAAAATTAATCCTTGTGCACTTGAAACAGCTGAATGTATGAGATTAATATTAGACCAGCAGAAGGCCAAAACCACCATGACATCAGCGATTCATTTTCTTTGGTACTCAAGGATGAGATAATTACAAAGAACACACAGGCAAACAGCCGAGTACTTTTTAAATATACGTTGCATTAGCTGAGCCTGTGAAGGGGAAGAGGGGGAAGAGAGGGGAAGAGAAGAGGGGGAAGAGAAGAGAGGGGAAGAGAAGAGGGGAAGAGAGGGGAAGAGAGGAGGCGACCATGGGAGCCGTACTGGGGCCTCAGTAGGACTGAAACCTCAGCTCTTGTTGCCGTACAAGTAAAGTCTCTCTGCCCAGCCCAGCATCTTTTCTCTCAGCTAGAATAATAAGGATCATCTTAAAAGCCATTCAACAAGCTCAAGAGCTGTTCAACAGTCATCCTTTTAATTTGGCGAATATACAAGCAGCTTTCCGTGATTAATACACCTAGATTGCTACTTGAACAATTGAAAAACACTAAGAGTTTTTTTCTCTCATTTAAGGAGGGGTTGGTGGCAGCTAGAAATATATTATCTTCTTCTTACCTACTCTTCTGTCTCTCTCTCTCTCTCTCTCTCTCTCTCTCTCTGTCTCTCTGTCTCTCTCTCTCTCTCTCTCTGTCTCTCTCTGTCTCTGTCTCTCTCTTTCTGTCTCTCTCTCTCTGTCTCTGTGCATCTCTCTCTGTCTCTCTCTCTCTCTGTGTGTCTCTCTGTCTCTCTCTCTCTCTGTGTTCTTGTCTGGTAAAGAAGTTACACCCACAATAAAGCTGACTTCCAAGTCATTACTTTCTGTCTAACTTATTAGTAGTACATAAAATGATTTGTTTAAAGATTTGTGGCTTTGGAAACACCAATTTGATTCCAAATGTTATTGCATGGTCACACTGCGCCGGCCAGACAGAATACTAGGCGACAATTACTTGTGGTCTGGGACTAGGGCAGAGAATAACTCAACAGTTTCTTAAATGAATTATGTTACTTTTCTTTGCAAAGGACATGTGACGTTTAATGGATGATTGATGGTACAATCCACAAACTGGATTAGAATACCTATTTATTTATTTGTATAATTTTTTCTTAAGTGGTAATGGGTGTCATTGTAAGCGAGACCTTAATCTGGTAGCTAACATAACTCTTAGTTTTGAGATGTGAATGTAGGGAATTTAGAATTTAATTTTAGAATCTGATTTAATTGTCCATTAGTTTATTCCTTGTGACAATTTGTATATTTTTTTTTATATAAAAAACAATAAACGTGTGCATGAAAAATAAGCAATGTATCTTTTGTTTTTAAAGAAGTATTTCCATGTATGTTACATTATCTTGTGGGAGACTAACGTTGCTGACTTAAGGCTGAAAAGAGACCTATTTAAACTATTCTTCAGTCAAAAGTGAGAGGAGACCATGAGCTAGAAATTGTAGGTTGTCAATAGATCAAAATCTATTTGTGAAAAATGTGATTTGTTTGGTCATAGATGCAAAGCAACAGATATAACAGCTCATGCGTGTAATGCAAATATATCAAGCACTGTGTGATGCGGCAAGAACGTCTATCTTGTGTACACAGTGTGTCAACTGTCGTGAGTCATAGAAATACCTCAAGATTATGAATGTGGTCCATTTTAATATTTTATATTCTGCTGGGACTTTAAGGATATTAAAAAGAAAGATTATACTCAAAACACTGGAATTGTATACAGTGTAAACTGCAGTAAACGCATGAAATATGGCAATGTAAGAAGCCTATAAAAAAAACTATTTAGCGCACTTTGTGAATTCAACTGAATTGAGACCGTATTTGGATCTATATCGGGTACGTCAGATTGCCTCGGCTTGTAAGGTAAAGGGATGCATGCTGATGTAGGCTACATGAAAGGGAGAGGATGTTACAAACTCCTATTGAATATGCACAAGTAAAGTTTGAATGTCCAACTGTATAGCTGTCGGCAGCTTAATGTGTGCAAAGGGGTTGATGTGCTAGTTAAGAGTCTGCAGAGCGCGCGTGGTCAGGTCACCTCCTTTCTCACATCACAGACCCATCAGAAATTCTTTCAAGTGTCCTTCGGCGTCACCAAAGATGACAACAGCGAATCGATAAGTGCTTGAAATGAAAAGAAGCCGCCGGTTTGCCCTCGAGGCAAAAGATTTCATACCCGCCAGCCTTTACTGAACTTCAGGCATTCCTTTGCACCTTTCTTCGTGAGAAAAAGAAGACTCTCTTTTTATTCTCTAGATGAAGGTAGGAGCGCACACCAACGTGTTCTATCTCAATACGCCGCCTTTTCCCCTCAGTGGTATGACAGCAGGGGCGCGGTGTGCCAAAGGCGTGCATGCAAGGTTGCTGTCGGAATAGCGATGTGGGTTTCAAATTATGCGCCCTTGCCATCCAGGGAGATAATAATCACAGTATACGGGTCATCTTCAGACAATGTAGGGATGATATAGTCTTCAAAGCGTTACAGAACTTGAATTTTCTCTCAATGAATTATTTAGGTTGCTTGTATATTTGTAACTATTACCTGCATGTTTGTACTTTGCCAATTTTTTTACGACCTATGACATACAAATATATAGGCTATGCGATGGGTCTCTTAAAAACAGCAGAGTTATCCTATAGCCTATTAAACGACTAAACCTATTTAACCGTTTGCCTAGCAACACCAACTTGCACCCAAAAAAAAACCTTATAAAGATAGTATTGGCATCTTTGAAATGTGCCATTAAACAGTGCCTGCATGCATCTTGCATATAGGATTTGTTTTCCTCACAAATGTGTTTAAAATGTAAACCGATTCCGCCTATAACCTCACTACATTGTAGAATAACACGGCCCTTTGTCAGCTTCGTGTTTTGCTTCAGTGCTTCATTGCCACGAAATTCCCATGTGGTTGTGTGCATTAATTACTTGTTTAATGGGAGTATGACTGAAAATGTAAAAGAAGGATTAGGCACGTGAAACGTAGGCCCACGTCCGGTCTGCTTGGCTCACTTAAGATGCGAATGGAAAATCAGTCCGTATTTTACGGATCTATAAAGACCATTTGCATCTTAGCCAGCTGTTCACTTCATCTGCGCATTAACTGAGATTTTCTAAACTGGCAATATCACTTAAAAAAAACACAAAAAACAGCAAAATCGTGGTCTTTTTGAAATTGTAGTTTTAAAGGCATGTAGACTATTAAATGATCAACAATTAGGCTTTGTGTTACATTTTATACTGTGTGGATGTAAGACGAGTTTATTCCGTTTTTCATTTTGCCGTTTTTCAACGGTAGTAGTTTGGCCAGTTACTTATGTAATTATAAACTAATTGACTATTTATTGTGTTAATTGTAAATTACATTACAGCACAGGTTAGGGTGAGCATGAATTCGACCACATCGAATCACATTTTATTTGTATAGCCCTTTTTACAAGCAATGTCACAGAGGGCTTCTCAGACGCCCGTATAGAACTGCACCTGTGATCGGTATATTTTTATTAGAGGGCCTCAAATTGTTTAGTTGTGATTGAAGGATACTGGTTTAATATGAAAGTAATCACAAAGCAATAGCATTGCCTTTATTCAAATCACAAACACTTAAATATATCTAATTCAATGAGTCATGACTAAAGCCATTTCATTTATGTTATGTTATACTCTTATATTTATTACTCTATTTTTATTGTTGTAAGTTGAGAGCTTCTAAGTTTACACTGTCTTCATCTGCACACGGACATACACAAACACACCCACTGAACGCACACACACCCTCGCGCAGACACAACCACACGCTCCTTCTCAAAGCTCGAGAGGGAGAAAAAAATGCGCCACTCTTGGAGTGTCTGTCTGAAGAAAAAAGTTGTTGAAACTGAGGACGAACCAAGGAGAGAGAATCACCTACTGTAGAGACCGTGTCTGTTTCGCTAGGCTACTTCTAATTGCTTTGTATAGGTATCCTAACGCGCATATGACACAATCTTACGCTTGGCGTCAGATTTTGTTCAGATAAGTGGATACGCGACGTTGATAACTGTTTCTTCGGGAAGGCGGACACAACTTTTATATCTTGGACCGTTAGTTTCCCGTCTTTACTTCATATAACAAAGCCAGTGCATACCGTTGCTGTGGACTTTACATCTTTATCAGGCAAGAACAAAACAACCGAGAAGAGTGATTAAACGCTGGTGTCCTACTAGCCAACTGGTAAGTCCGGGGGCCACTTTTAACCGAAATGTGAGTCAATGCAAGTGAAGGAATTCGTTCCACCTCGGGTTAGCTTTTTCGGCGTAATCTGTGAAAGTCTGATGTGAATTTCATCACCACCGCAGTAATTTAAAGGGACATGATAAGTGAGATCGTGGCAGGTTTCACCTTACAAGGAGGATGATCATGTTGTATCGTTAGCACTGGAGGGAAACTGAATTGAATCGGCTTCATTGTTCCGTGCCTATAATTAGGCTAATACAAAAACGTGGGTGTATTAAAAAATGTACAGGCCGAAAATCGTTCTTCTGCTGTTGACTACATTTAGTTCAAATACAAACATCTTACCAGTGTACGCTGTGTTTACAAAACAAAACCTTGAAACCACTATGAAATTATATTATTGCTCATGTATCAGCTAATTTAAGATTTGGTTGTGATGTTTTGACGTTGACTGGGGCTAATACTATGCAACAACAAAAAAGAATAGCAAAAATTGATTTTGATTTATGTCTTGGAAGTTTCTTTTGAGTTGATTATATAATTCCTGAAAGTAGCTAAACTATTATGTAGCCTATATAAACATGCAATGATAGGCCTATTTGAACAGTGACTACAGTCTTTAAAAAAAACGTTTTAATTAATTGTAATTTCCTTAATTTAATTATTCATATCACTAATGATTTTAGTTATTCTTTATTTTTGTTATTATTATTGTTGCTGTTGTAGGCCTAGTATCCTAGTTGTGGCATAGGCTAGTCGTAATATTTTATTATTAATAATATCATCATAAAACGCTCAGCCTATAAATAATACATCTATCTTAATTTATTTATTCTTGTTTTTGACTAGCCATTGAACTGTAACACCGATCGCAAATAACGAGACTATAAGCATTAGGCCTATTGGTTGTTATATTAGGCTCGACAATAATTATTAGAATTGACAACCATTTCCGTTATGCTTTGGACGAAATTAACAATAACATGTTTATTTATCTTCGTTGTAGAGCACTAGGCTACATTTATTTAAAATACTGTTGAAAGTTAGGCCTATGGCTGGGCAAGAGTTAAGGCAATTTCCTTGCTTATTTTTTAAATAACTGCATAAAACAACACAGTCTCCTTTTGATGTATTTTAGGCGTGTTCTCCCAAGCACATTCTTCTTTATTATTCAGGCCATTGCGTGAACATTGTCGTTAAATTAGATTTAAATATATTGCCAGTGTGATTTGCTTCAGACGCGTTCAAACGGAGCTAGGTGGAAAGGTTGTATTGAATGAAATCTCATTACAGCCTCTGATTAGATAACAAGAGGGACTGACAATAACCTTACACCTTCTAGTCTGAAACCCGATATTTAATTTTGCTGTGGGATACCCGATACTCTGCCCCACTACTACCAGGGTTACCCAGGTATACACCATGTAGAACTTAACCTCAAATGTCTCCCTTCTTTGAATAAAATCACAGATGTAGAGAGCAGGTGTGCGAGTAGCAGTTTCTCGTGCATAGGGGCTGCGTCTAGAGAGAGGAAGAATGGGGGAAAACGGTTAACAGCATGATTGCATGCAAATTTCCCCCATCTTGAATTATCATAAGCAAACAGCGGAAGCCTTGACTAATAAAATCCCATCTGTGTTACTTCATATCGAGTTAGTTTAGAGCTGCGATAATGAATTTTGTAATATTACACCGACAGACATCTCAATCAGACACTAATCCCGTGATTTCACTGCAGAATCACTCATATTCCAGCAGCCGAACTGCTGCAGCTTGGCGCAAACACATCACGGTCGCATACCTTGATTGTGGCTGTGTGTGTGTTGTGTGTGTGTGTGTTCTGCCATGTATTGGACCTCCTTTCGTAATGGTTAAAAGAGCTTCAAAACAAAAAGCTCAAAAAATGTTTTCAGAAACACTGGTTTATAGACTGCCATTGAATTGAAGGAATTTAAAATTTTTACTATATAAATATTGGCTATTAAAATTTAATTTTAACTAGTTGAATAGTTTAGGGTTCTGATTGGGTCTGGTCTACGCATCTATAGGGCCTATAGGCTAAGCATCTGTAAAGCCTATAGCTGTTCGAGAAAAAGAAGATCAGCAAGGTGAAAATAAATGAACGCTGAAGTAGTATTTGATTGTGTTACTAAATCAGACTTCTTTTTCTTTTCAGAGGCAGTTTTCAAAAATCTGATAATGGAATCCCACTGCCGTAAACTTGCGTCAACTTGTGCACAATTAGGTGAGTATGTGAGCAAATATTATGGTGTCATCAGCATGGCCAGAATTAATTAATTTTGAGCGTCATTAAACCTACATGTAACCTAGACTACGAGTAGGCTTTAATGGGCCTCCTGAGTAGCGATGGGCTCTCGCTCTCTCTCTCTCTGCCAGTCAGAACAGGTCAGATTAACAGGCCCGCTGTCCCAGAGCCCTCGCTGCTCTTGCACGCGGGTCTGTGTAACAGGAGGGGCGACGTTCCCTGTCTTGGAGTGACACCTAGCGGTTGGTCATGGAAGTGCAGGAGAACAAGGCTGGAAATGGTGCATTAATTCATCGTTTTAGATGTTCCTTAGAAGTCCTTGACGCAGGATAGACGATCTAACTGACTACTAACTATATTAGTGGTAGCCTATATTTTATGTGGGCTACAATTATTTCCAAGCTATTTTTGTAAAATAGTTGGTAGCCTACTCTTCTTTGTTATGAGTGCATTTCATTTGACATGACTGAAGCAACTGGTGCAAGACTTCAAAAGGACTAAAAACTATTTAAAAATAAAAATAGCAGAATTGTATTAATTGTCATCTTTGGACTAAATTATGCAGAGACAGTTTAATTGTTCACAAGGAAATATTCAAGCTCTATTAAAAGCCGCCCGGCTAATAATACGACCGGATGTTCGGAGGTTGATTCCATTCCTATAGTTGTCAAGAACAACCTAATCTTGTTTAGTCTAAACGAATTACCAATAATTCATAATTTAGCTCATATAAAAACGATTTATCTGAGTGAGAGGGCAGCTGTCCCGAACAGGGACAATTTGTGATCTTCCATTGATTAACAATAACAAGATAAATAGACACATAATTATATGAGGTATGCAATGATGACTTAACGAGGCTTGCGAACGTAGACAACGGACTAAGGAGACACTCGAGCGCCCAGATTATTGGCGATCTTCATACAACTCTTTTACACCAGATAATATATGCAGGATAGATTGACTCCAGGGAAAACGAAATGTATAATGAAAGCCTATTCGTGAGGAGGAATATACTAATGGAGGAATCTGATGCCCTCTTAATCCTATGTAAAAAGCCTTGTCGTCCCCACCTATATTGACTGAATTACTAATTAATGGCCCTCTATGGCGTAGCGCGCATTATCTGCAAAATAGAGATATAGCGCATAAATTGTCAAATGAAGAGGGAATGGTTAATCCACTGTAGGTGGAGTATTACTTGAATCAAGAAGTGAGCAATCAACAGTCGCCTGACTTGTGTGCAATGCAGCCCACAACAGGCTACGTTACGTGCATGGCTGCTCTCATAAGCACCACAACATGCATGGCCGAGTAATAATGAATTAATTAAGATATAAAGCTGCAGTTTTGTTAATTATCACACAGAAAAATAATAGCGAGTCATTTGCATATGTCTTATTAGTTGTATTGTCTGTATGTAAACAGTGAAGTAGGTTGACGTCTCAATATCATCAGGCAGAACCCTCTACCCCTTTAAGCACCCCACTTTGACCTCACAAGGTGTCGTAAAGGGATTTATATAAATGATATGGCCGAGTGGAGATGATGCGCGAAAGTCATAGTGTCGACTAAATGCTATTTTATTATTAACCGATACATGAATGCAATATTGGAACTAAATACACAAAACAGGGAGGTAATAACCATGCCATTGGTTTTTGTCTCTTCCGCCTCGGTTCATCGCCCCCTACCCGACTGCAAATGAGGTGGATATCAAGTGCTTTCACTGGATTAGGCTACATTTTAACTTGTTAGTAGCGCCATGTGTCAGAGGAGAGAAAGTAACGATGCTCATGTTTTGAATGTTTATTCTTCCGTTTACTTATCTGGGATAAACAGTGCCATTATATTAGGCCTATTTCAAATGTAGGCTATAGGTGTTGTTGGTTGGCCTGATATTTCTTAGAACTGGCGATAAATCTGTTTTTCGTTTTACTGGATGGCAAGCATCCAACCCATCTCGCTTCATTTTCGGTTCCATTGGATTATGTCCAGTAGGCGTCATTGATAAAACAAATATATTTTACCTGTCCGCGTGTTACCGACAGTCAGGGTTAACTAAGGTGAAAAAATAGTCTGGTACAACGAATGTTTACTTAGCGTTTACGCGCCTTGATCTAGTGGGAATTACTGACAATTCAATGAGATCAGCTCAAACTCATTTAAAGTCCCTCTTCAAAATTCTTAGGCAAATGAGAGTCTTATCAGATTAAAACTAGTACAAGTGGGATCAGTGAGAACCACGGAGGGGTCTAACGCAGCGCGAGGGAGACACCCTGACATAAGCATCGAGAGGCCTCATGAATGAAAGTCTTTGGTAAAAGGAAAGCCACTGTTGTACCTCTTTATTGTGCTTATAGAATTGTTAGGACTACGTGTGTGTAGGCCTACGGTCTGACAACCAAAAGAAGGACTTTGCTTCATCGTTATTTTTTCATATTTTTGTGTATGTCTCGACAGGACCGGGGTATTACTAGAAATGATCTGCCGCCTGTCCATTATAGACATCATCCCCAAATGTGTTTTTTCCCGTTATAACTTGGATATCATGATGTCGGAATACCATTTATGTAAAGATGACTGTGATTAGCGTACATTGGAGTAATGTTGCAATAGGTGCACCAAGTTTCCCTGGCAATAGCGTATAGAAACACAATGATGGTGTCTACTGCGCAACAAGACCCCGGTAAAAACGTTAACATCAAATAGACCATATTATCATCTTTTTCTTTGTCTCGGGGTGCAGCAAAGTGATCCTCCGGCGCGTCTAGGGCACAGCATGCGTCTCATCTCTCTTTACATGCTTTTATTTGGAAGAAAAATAAGCACCAACCCCGCACAAACACACTGCCAGAAATACGTGTCTTATTTCTCTGGGCGCCGGTTGGCTATGCAAACCGTCATGTCCACAGTGATGACCTGTCAGAATATGGGAGGGTGCTTGGTGACGTCAAAGTCTACAGAGAGGCACAGTTGGACAGCCAGGGCGCAGGGAACAGCTGAAATGAACAGCGAGCGGTGTAGTGTGTGTATACTCCTGGATCTAATATCGCCTACCTGTCCTTGTCACTCTGATACTCAGCGCAGCTAGCGGTATCAGAGCAAGATATAAATCTTCTCTTCCTTCAGTCTAAAAAGCGCTATTGTTTGCCTGCGATTTGCGAATAATGGGATTCTTCTAAGACATTTTAATCCGTTATTCAAAGGTGGTTGTGAACTTAAATGCAATAGGAATCGCACTACTGTAAATCTTGACACCGCTGATTCCCTTTCGAATCCAACGGACGTGTTCTTTTTTTGGTGGTTTCTTTTTTTTTGTTGGTTCCACTGAGGGAACATAATCTGCGTCTGACAGTGTTTTCCTATCGATGAACTCTATGAGGGATCCACTGAATTTGGACCATCACCACCACCACTTGTCCGGGAATAAACTCGCGTCCACTCACCACACGGCACTTGCAATGGCTTCTAGCCTGCAGCCTTTGCAGCGGTCTGTGGACTCCAAACACCGGTCAGAAGTGCACACTGTATCGGACACCTCCAGTCCAGAGTCTGTAGGTAAGATCTATCCCTCGGTGCGGATAGGATCCAGTGATGCGTTGCGGATAAAGACGGGCATTCTAATGTTAACATCAAACAAAAGATGGCTACCTCATTCATATACCCGCAAAGAGAGTTTGGGGCGAAGAAAGTTGTAATATTGCAAATATAAGGAGCATTTCACATTGATGGGGGACCATCTATTGTTTGCGTGATTGTAATTTTGCGAGCTGCTTGGGAGGGCAGCGCTTGACGTTTGTTTCACTCTTGAGAGATCATGTTTTCTATAAACTAAGACATAATCGGACTGTAAAATGTAGGCGTGTGGTAAAATGTTTTCTTTCTTAAAGTGTGTGACAATAAATATCGTCTGGATTGAACCTTAGGCTGTATGGCATAGGCTACACCATGTGTATGCTTTGCAAAAACTAAACTAAAGTTAGACTAAAACTAAGAAAGCATCTCATGTATCGGTAGCCTTAACTCTTATTATGCATTTATATATAGGTAGCCTATTGTTTACACCAGTATCAGTGTTCAGATTTGTTTAATTCCAATCAAACCTATATTTAGCTTTAATTAAGATACCACCGAGAATACTTCGAGCTATAGAGTTAAACTAAACTGTCTGACTGAACCTTTTGTTTATTCCCCACAGAGAAAGAAAAGGGCCAGAGTAAAAATGACGACTCTTCAGATGACCCTAAAAAGAAGCGACAGAGACGGCAGAGGACTCACTTCACCAGCCAGCAGTTGCAGGAGCTCGAGGCCACGTTCCAGCGAAATCGCTATCCGGACATGTCCACAAGAGAGGAGATAGCTGTTTGGACCAACCTCACAGAGGCCCGCGTCAGGGTAAGCCCCAGGGAATATACAAACACCATTTATGTGTATAATTTGAGGTGATTTGTGTCAGTCTTGTCAAAAAAAGAAAACGTTTTATGTATTACGCACTAAGTTTGCGCATGATTACGCACAGCCTATAAAGTCATTCAACAATTTTGAAGCTGAACAATTTGGAATAAATAATCAACAAATCGTTTGAACAATTTTTCTAATTAAGCAAAGTTGGACTTTTAGGTTACTAAAAGTAAAAACATAAATCTTCTTTCGCCGTAATTTAGCCTACTAATTACTCTGAGTTGAAATATAATATATAAACACTTTTAGGACGTGGTAGCCTAATATGCCTTCACTTTTTCATATGCCTTGCTTTAAAATATGAAAGTAAAGACGCTAACTACGTTCTTGACTTTAGAAATTAATTAGCATTTAGTTAGTTTTAGCGGAACGACGATAATAACGGGCTAATAAAGATGTTAACTGTTGGGGATATTGACATTAGTCGCTGACAGATACCAATCGTGTCACTACATTGGTGTGAAAGAGGTGCAAAGCTTGTATTTTACGTTTGTCACCCGTGTTGTGTAATTAAGGTCACTGTGATTGTCTAAGCTGGCGGAGGAATACACATCCGACACCACATTAAGATGTTCAAATGACAGTTAGGCTAGCCTAACAGCCTGGATGTGTATTGAGATTATACAGAAACCAAAACAGCGCTACATGAGAGAGAGACTCTGGCGTAGTTTACGACACCAATAGCTATGATGCCATAACAAAACGATACGTTATAATAAGGAACTTTAGGAAATTATGAAGATAAAGCAAACCAAAGATAAAGCGTATGAATAGTCATATAGCCTATGGTAACAATAGACCAAATAATACATTTTTCGGATTGATTTATACTACACTACGCTATGTTATTTGATTTACATTGCGAAATAATTAATGTAACACAATATTATTAAAAAAAAACATTAACGGTATAGGCTACTATACTGAAATGCGCAAGTCTGTTTCACACCAATGCAAAGCATGTCTCACATTTAAATTCCAAGCAAAACACTAATATAACATATCCTTTGTTGTAGGTGTGGTTCAAGAACCGGCGCGCAAAATGGAGGAAAAGAGAAAGGAATCAACAAGCCGAGCTATGCAAGAACGGCTTTGGTCCTCAGTTCAACGGACTAATGCAGCCCTACGACGACATGTATCCCAGCTACACATACAACAATTGGGCCGCCAAAGGGCTAACTTCGGCCTCTTTGTCCACCAAAAGTTTTCCTTTTTTCAATTCCATGAACGTCAACCCTTTGTCATCGCAAACGATGTTCTCCCCTCCTAACTCTATCTCCTCCATGGGTATGACCTCCGGCATGGTACCGTCCGCGGTCACCGGTGTACCCGGTTCGAGCCTCAACAGCCTCAATAACTTGAACAACCTCAGCAACCCTTCTCTGAATTCTGGAGTTCCCACGGCGGCCTGCCCCTACGCCCCGCCGACCCCTCCTTATGTGTACAGGGACACTTGTAACTCCAGTCTGGCTAGCCTGAGACTGAAAGCTAAGCAGCACTCGAGTTTTGGATATGCCAGTGTTCAGAACCCGGCCTCTAATCTGAGTGCCTGCCAATACGCAGTGGATAGACCAGTCTAATTCCTGAGAAAACACAAATCCCTAGTCACCGGAACGAGACACTACTTTTTCTTTCTTCTTTTTTTTCTCTCCAAAAGGGCACTAGAAGACTAAACCACTGAAACGGGCCGAACTCAGCCATGGAGTTTCAAACTTCAACGGAAGTAATTAGACGTTTTTACCTGATGAATATTTTGTTCTGCATCGGCTAGTGCAGAATACAGGATACTTTGTTTCCTATAAGCTTGTTTATTTTGAAGTTTCACATTTGGACTCAAAGGTTGTACATATCTAAATATCTTCTCCAGTTTATAGAAGCGAATGCTATAGCTCTCCTTTCCTCTCAAGGTTCAATTTAACAACGCATGTGGAAACCCCTAAAATGAATAATGTTTTGCTTGCAAACAAGGGAATGTACATACTAAACGCACTAGTTGTGTGTTTCTAACATATAAATTTATTATTAAGTGTCTGTGTGAACATCGATTTAGAATAGCAATCCTGGGTATTAAATGACGCATCAAATGTTCCTGCGAGATTGAATTGGTTTTTTTCTGTGTATACTATTTGGTACGGACTCTTGTTTCGTTTTTTTCAACATCAAAAAAATAAACTATTGTGTTTTATTTAATGGAAGTAAATATATTGTTCAAAAAGTTTTGTTTGCCATTTTTGTGCTGATCTAAGCATACAAACAACAGAAGTCAACTGCAGTTCGATTAGCCGAGGCTGTATTAACTACTAGGTCAAGAAAAGGTGTCTGCATCCAATACACATAATCACTAGACGAGACTAGTGTTCCACTGACCGGTGAAGGCAAGATTTCGCGGCAGATTAACTGCTGAATACATGTCTGCCTTCTTAGCCAAGTGGAGTGATCATTGATGCTTGAAATAACACTGGAATCAACAAACAAGAATTGGACCACACAACAAAGGCGCAAGCTTGTTAGCCTTACGCGCTGTAGCGTCTCGAGGCCTGATCGTGGACAACAACACAACAGAAAGGCCACTGCATATATTTCCAGGACACTAAATAAATACCCCTTTGTGTTGATTAGTCTGAAGAGACGCATTATATACAACTTAGTTTGAAGACAAAACACACAGAAAAAGAAAAAAAAAGTTTTGAGCTATAATATCAGTCAACAAGATTGGTAAAGAAAATATATTTTTTAATAAATGTAGCTAATGCTTCTTAAAACAATTGTAAGCAAAAACATTAACAATAGAACATTTGATTAATTAGCCTAACTATTCACAACGCCGATCACATTGTTATATTTCCCCCAAAACTATGTTTTAATGGTTTAATTTATTTGATCGCTTTTAGAAAAGTCTAACATGTCTAGAATTTACAGGCTAGCTTAGTTTGATTCATAAATTAGAACAAACAAATTACCGGAGGTATGTAGCCTATGTAGCTTGACTTGGAGATGGAGGAGGCGGGTACGTGATCTCATGGCTGCAGGGCAGAGCTCATTTAAGGGTGCAGATGAAAAATGGAAAGGCTACCTCAACAAGACAATCCACATCTGAAGTCTTGGCACGACGGTCGATTTATGCATCGGAATACTTCAATTGAATACATGGCATCTGTTTCAGGTAAACTATCTTTATTCTTTTGACCAAAATAGCCTACTGCATCCTGTGGCAAAAGTCCCCGTCGGGTGTTTTGCCCACGTTCTAATGTACAGTAGACCTAACAATAATATTGTTTATAAATGGGGGTGACTAATTATTTATTGTCTTATGCAAATAAATACTGTGGATCCTTGTGGTTTCCAACGAGCAGGATCATGGTTAGGGAACCTAAATGAGAAATGGAGGAGACCCCGGAAATGTGTTCCAACTATTTTCACTAAGGAAACATTACAAGTTTTTCTCAAAAATGCGAAGGACGTAAATTATAAATTTCAGCCCCTGGTAACTTGAAGCAATAATAGGCTGATGAGGACGCGTTCTGACAGGAGGACGAATACGCAGTCTGCGACTCAATACACATCCCAATCAACATCTGTGGGCTGACGACCAGAAGAGAGTCAAGTTTTCTGTCTCATTCGCCAAGAAACCGCTCAAGACGTCAGACTTCAGCTCCCCTCCTGTATGGACTGCCTGCAACAAGGTAAGACATTTAAAAGTTAAATAACAATATTTTAACTATTTTTACTATACAGCGCTTGAAGTTTCATTTGGTCAATGTCTAGTAAAACTGTATTCTTCTTCATGACTGTTTGCTATATTAACCTACATTATTCGTAAATAAAATGACACTAGCCTCCTGTAAATTCACATGCTATATAGGCCCGATGCTAGAAGCTCTAGATAACTGTGAAGGGCCTCAGTTGATTTGTCTTGAGGTGAAGAGTCTGTCCCTCGCGAGGTGGACATTCATCCAAGAGTAAACGGAACTCATGTTATTGGAAGCCTTTGTTATTCGAAGAGCTCATCTCACAATAATCCTTAAACTACTATCATCTCCTTCCTATTTGCATAACTTTTGTTATCAACCTTTAAAATATTCATAATAAATAATTATAGGCCTACTTCTACATACCATCGACTGGAACACATTGAAAATAACTTGAATCCCTATATTTCTTTTTGCGTCATTAATAATTTATCGTAATTATTATAGGCCTATTACACTATTTTTTTAAAAGCGTGACAAAAGCGAGAGTGTCTAACTTCTAACTGGGATAATTAATACGGAATCAATATTCCTGTCATGATGCGCCAAACGTGAGACGGTTTAGTGGTGGAATCTATTTTGTTCTACCCGTGGTTGTATGATTTCAAACCACATTTCCACATCGCATTAAGCTACATAAACTGTCTCATAATTATTAAACCCAACAGATGATCTGTTTTGGTACATGGTCTCCACTAGACAATGCAGTTATGGATCTTGAATTTTTTATTGAATGGAGCTTGTAGGCTATTGTCCCCATAGTATGACCAATAAACATATTTTATTTTTTATTGATTAAACCTACAATTTACAATGTGTATGTAACAGCATTTCCAAACTAGGGAATTGGCGTATAATGCTACATTGAATTGAAAATGTATTTGCTTGTCTCACGTGAAACAAGATCATTAGCAAGTGGTCGGAATACACGCGGGGTTGAGTTTTTGTTGAAATAATGTCATAATCAATGCACCATTGCAATTATTTGTTCCGTGATGGTGGCATAGCGCAATTTTGTTAGTTTTGTTTAGGCTAAATCATGCATTGCTCTATATAAGGTTATTGTAGGCCAAGCGGGTTTCATTGATCAGTGCAGCTGTTGCACCGTTTAAATGTTAAAACATGGAAAGCTCATGGTTGGTTATGTCTTTGGCATCAATAGGCTACAATTTGAAAAGTGAAAAGTTATGAGAAAACATCAGTTAGTTTCATTCAAAAAAACTGAATGGAAAACTGTTGAAACTATTATCATTTCTGAAAAAATAGAATTGACGGTTAAATATCACGGTTCAACACGGAGGCAAAAGAAGTGTAGAAGGTGTTGCAATGGATAACAAAACACGGTTTATCCTCTGGTGAGTTTGACCATACCTCTTGTGGTCAGTGGGGGGTTTGGCCATGGACCAATCACAGCACAGGGGCTGCCGCATGAGGTTACATGGGCTGACCTCACACATTCTCACCCTCACCTACAGCTAGAGACACACACACACACACACACCCCTTAACGAGACGTACTCCTCCACTCCTCCTCCACAGATTCCTCAGGCAAAATACTATTTTCAACAACCAAAACATCTTCTCCTTTTTGACAATTTTTAGGAATTGATTATGTTCTGTCTCAGTCAACGGGGAGGTTAAATCACAGTGAGTTTATTTGTTGTGAAGTACAACTACTTCTATATATAGAAATATGATATGAGCCACCGTCCACATCAGCACCACAACCTGCTTAAAGTTTTTATTTTCACTGATTGGTCCAAAAATTCTAGATATATGTCATAGAATCATAGATAATGCAAACAATGCTAAACAAACCTCTATCCATAACCTGTATTCTTCTCGGGCCATTGATGGTTATGTGAGTGTGTGCGTGCGTGTGTTCATGCGTGTGTCTGTGCTAATGAGTTGTGTGTAGTCATATGTGTGAGTAAGTGTGTGTGTGAGTGTACTGTATGTGTGTGCTTATAAGTGAGAGTGTGTATATGTGCACGTGTTCATGCGTGTGTGTGCAGCTCCCTATACCGCAAGCAGCACGTTTCTGGTCGCAGGCGATGCGCTCGAGCGTGTGAAAGCAGATAACGGAGGGGAAACTTCATGACTCACACACTTCCTGGTCTTTGAAGTCAAATGAAAGCAGGCAGAGAAAACACACATCTTAGATGTTTTCAGTTCAAATCCATTTCTACACTCCATGCACGCTAATTCGCTAGAGTGTGTCCAAAGGATTTGCACGAAATAATTAATATTCCTGCAATAGCCAAACAAAAAAGAGAATTCCATAAATCAAATTAATAAACATGTTAATTAGATGTGTCTCATGTTCAGGGTTCAATTGAGGTTTGTTGCTTTGAGCACAAGGTCTATGCAGTAACTCATCGCTCAAGTTCTTATTGGTACATTCATAAGACAGCATTACAGAAAACGATTACGTTCAAGAATTACGTTCACACGAGTCTGTGATTCATGCCAGCTTCTGCATGGCCGTAAAACGTAACTAACAGTGTAACAATATCTAAACACAACTTCCTTACCCCATCTCTGACAGGCACGTGCCAATACATTTAGATGACAACTTCCTAATTCAGCAGTTAGAATCAAAGGCCAGATCCATACTTTCATACTTGTGGTAGGATTATGTGTCATCCAAAACTGATCCATTTACGTTTCGAACACCAACCCCAAATATTTAACATGTCTCTTCATGTTAACCCAATCAGACCCAAGCTCAGCCCATGATATGACTAATCATGTTCAGACACCTTTAGTTTACACTGTCTACCGTCACACTGTCTGCAGTTTACACCGTCTGTGGCGTCCTAGAATGTTTTCTTTTCTGCTGTCAACTGCTGGAAGGTCTTTATTGACGTTTAACTTTTTTTCTGACAGCCTGTCACTGACACACAGAGAGAACAGACTTCCTCGAGCTCTGCATCTCACATCAGAGCTGGCATCTTTTAGGGGTTTCACATTTGTAATACAATCAATCTTTGTCGAAGATAGAATTAGATGATTTTTCACCCATTTTGCAATGTGTAGGTTTGTATTTAATGGTAGTAATGAAAAAGTAGTTGTTTTTCCTATTTTAACTGTATATAAAAGGGTACTTAAACTAACAGGTTACACACTAATTGTGCAAGATCATGACATCCTTGCTGTGCTCTGACATGCTTCACACAGTGCCCCCTAGAGGCTGGTTCGGGAGTTGCAGCTTGTCATTAGACACGTTTAGTCCTCTTGTGGATTTTATAATAAATTAAATCCCAGGCAGTTTGTATACCAGACATATAATGCACATGAGACCCGTCGTCTAGTTCACCATCTAGAATCCTGACTCCTTCACACGATCCAGTCTGACTTGCCCTCGGGGATATAAAAGTGAATTACCAACCGTAGTATAAGCAATATAGTGGAAACCATTCCTAGACAAAGAAGCCATATCTCAGCCCAGCGACTAAAGGACACAGGGTAGGAAGCGACTTATTGGATAGAAGCCCACCCAGAAGTGACTTATATGCTCAGCCTATATATGTCACAGATGGTAGAATCTCAGAGGGTTAATATAGGAAATCCACTAAGATGTATTGATCTGTTGAAACATCCCCTCTACTCCTGATCTCCACAGGATCTGGACGACCACAGGGGAGCTGGTGGGGGAAGCCGCCAGGATCTCCTCTCTCCACCTGGGAAGTCCGAGGAGGCAACCAACCTGCTGTCTAAATTAGGGTATACAGGTGCTTGTCATATTATTAGAATATCATCAAAAAGTTGATTTATTTCACTAATTCCATTCAAAAAGTGAAAAGTGTATATTATATTCATTCATTACACACAGACTGATATATTCAAATGTTTCTTTTTTTACATTTTGATGATTATAACTGACAAGTAAGGAAAATCCCATCCCCCCCCATCCTTCCTCTTCACAATACCCCATAGATTTTCCATGGTTTTAAGGTCAGGCGAGTTTGCTGGCCAATTAAGAACAGGGATACCATCATCCTTAAACCAGGTTGGCACTGTTTGCAGGAAATTGAAATCTGCATTATAAATTGAGAATATTCTAATTATATGACAAGCACCTGTATAGGAGAATATCTCAAAGTAGCATCCAGTGATAAAATGCTGCTGTTGCAATATGTGATGAATGTATTTTCAGGTCAAAGGAGAGAATTGCATTTTATAATGTTTTTTGTACAAACGTTTTTCTAAGTTAATAAAAAATAAAATAAAATAAATAAAACATTGTCTGAATAGTGTTGAGTCTTATTCCAATAAAAACATGTTTGTTCTGATCAAGTCTGTGATTGATGAAAATGTTACGTAGCAATATGATTCACATGAAGGCTTTAAATCAATCTCTCACATTTCAGTGTTAACATAGTACATTAAATGAGTATGAATTATGTATATCATATATTGTAAATTATTTATGTTACATTAAATGATTAAATACGACTGTAATCTACAAAGCAAGAACAAGGCAACTCATTCACATTATTACGTTTTGGGCTGAAATGACCAAAGGGCTTAGTATGGGTGTTTTGAATGCTATTACACTGCTATTACACTGCTATTACACTGCTATTACACTGCTATTACACTGCTATTACACTGCTATTACACTGCTATTACACTGCTATTACACCGCTATTACGTCCTCTTAACAGGACTCGAGAGAGCCACGGAGAGTATCTGCTAGTAAAGCAGATGAGGGAAATTGACCCTGAAATGCATTTCAAATACTTCCGAATGTCAGTTATTGTTGTGGGTCTCCGACGCGTGCCGTCTATCTAGCCAATCACACTTGCGCGACACTTCCAAGCGACGGTTAAAAGTGTCGACCGTGATGTCATTTCTGTCGGCGACCTTTTGAAAAGTGTCGGCGACCTAAGTATAAATTGGGCTTTAATGTGACCTCCTTTGTGTTATAGAGAACCGACATTCAGAAGCATGAAAATGTATTCAATTGTGAGAAAAAATGTCCTTATTACATCATCAAACAGATTCGTAATAATGGAGTCCATTGGAAATGAAAGCAACATTATGACATAATCAAACAGGTTTGTAACAATTGAGTGCAGTCCATTGGAAATGACCTGAACAGCATGACATCATCAAACAGGGTCGTTCCTGATTGGTCCCACGTGTCAGGTTCTGAATGCACCGTGTTCCGAGTTCAGACAACAATACCCCTTGACACCATAGCTTCTGCGGGTTTATATCTCCTCCACATGAGTGTAAACCCATCAGCCATGGGCCAAGGCCCTGAGCAGAGACCAAGCCTCTCAATTGTTTGCTGTGAAATTGCTCATGTTTATGAGACACAGCACATGGGGGCTGTGCAGGTGGGGATTACAAGCCTGTAAATGTGCCTCGCATTGGGCTCGCATGTCTGTACAACCACCCGGCACTCACCTGTTTTCCACCAGCCAGTTTTAATCTTTAATAAGGCAGAGACATGTCCAAATGCGCTCTCAGTCTAATAAAGTGTGGAAAGCAATCTGCCGCCCCTCTCCCGTTCCACCCCCCCTCCCCCTAACCCCACCTCATTACCGGGCACGGTGGGAGAGCGACGGGGAGAGCAGACGTAATCCTGGCTGGAAGACGTCTCACCATCATTAATGAAATGGATGGAAACGGTAAGACAAGACACACACACACACACGCACACACATATATATTCAAACACTCTCTCACACACACACACACACACACACACACACACACACACACACAAAGAGAGGACAGAATGGGACACTGATGGGACAGCCTGTTGCAGATAAACGGCTTGGGTTCGCTGCAGGGGGTACAGATTCCCTGACACATACAGCTCCTGATCAATCTGATGTTTGTGTCAGTCATGTGACTGGTGACGGGGGAGGGGGGGGGTCGATGAATAGAATGTTCCTGTTTCACGTGACAGAAGGTTGAGGTATTCAGAAGCATAACAAACGAGTCGATTGGATCTGAGCTGAGCATTGTGACGTCATCATAAGCGGTAGTTCCTGATTTGTTGAACTGTGATGAGGGACGGTCACAATGGTTGACCTTTTGACCTTGTCATAGTTTTCAGTCCGAGCTTTTTCCCGTATGGATGACCAATGGTATGTTCTTGAAGATGTCACTAATGTAATGTTCTGATCAATGGTCTGGAGTCACCTAATTAGTCCTCGTCAGGATATTTAGATGGTGGTTCACATCTCGCCACAAGAGGGCAGCAAAACGAATCAAACCAATTAAAACACTGAAGTGGTTCATCACAAGATAAAAAGTCACTGTAGCCTATATCCTAACTTAAGTAAGATGTTTCCTTTGTAATATCTGTAATCTCTCTACATGTTACACTTGCAGTTCTCGATGTTACAGTCATACAAAGAATAGCCTGCTTTCAAAGTTGGCAAAAGTAGGCTACACACATCCTTCACTCAAGTTGAAGCCCTGACTATTCTTATTCACTCAAATTAAAGTAAAGAAGTATGGGCTCTGAAATATAACCTATTTAAGTAAAAAGTAGACATTGCTACTACCTGTTTTAGTGTCACGCTGGTAACTGGACCTCACATCAAAATAATAAATTAATACAAAAAGACTATAGGCTAAGGAGCAAAAGTAAAAAGTTAAGAAAAATAAATAGTGAAGTAGACCTACTGATACTAGAAAAATCTACTCAAGTACTGTACTTCGTTACTTCCCATGTCTGCCTGACCTGACATGACCTAAATATTTGAAATGTATGTGGTTTATCTAGGGGTTAATGAGTCGGAAAATGTATTTTATCCTTCATAAACCGGTACATTATATTTCCACTTCCCAAACCACAACACTGTGACAGCACCTGGTGTCCAATGATTGAAGCAATGACTAGAAATGATCGTGACCCATCACCTTGTTCACTCACACATCAGAGACAGATTGAAAATGTCACACACACATCGAGTATTATCGGTCTTATATGACTCAGACTTGTGTTTACTGAAAGGGAAATTATTTTGCGAAGGAAGATAGCTTATTATAGCTAATATGAAGGTGAATATTTGCAATGCAATATGTTTGGGTCAGTGCGTCGACACTGGCGAGCTGAAAAGCCGTTTAGTGTTGTTTGATGGTTCAGTTCTCGGTAAATCTCGCCAGGTGGCGATGCACCAGAGCACATCAAATGGACTACGGAAGTAGCTCGCAGAACATCGCTACGGCAACTAGCTATGGCAACTAGGCAACATAATAACTACAACGCGACGAGTAAACTCGCATCGCCGAGAAAACTCAAGAGCGGTATCTGGACAAAGCATGGTGCCTGACGCCAATTTCAAAACGGGGAACATCAAATGGACGGTAGATCCTTCATCTCGTAGTAGCCTACTCCCTTGGAGTTGGAAATAATTTGGAAGAGTCCAGAATTACTGCTAGTTTTACACTAATGCCCTTTAGAGTTTTATCAGTTAAATGCACACTTTGCTGTAACTCAATTACAGTAGCAATCCTATGTTGACAGCAACAATCACCCCACCCCTGCAAGTTGCACTGCTGGTGATGTCTGGCCTGTTGTTCAGGGTGTAAAGTGAAGCAAGTCTCTACTCTAGTATCACCACCAAAGGGGAATAACTGCATCCATTCCATGCATGCAAATACATTGCAAATACTCTCATAACAACACTTATAAAACAAGGTAAAATCGGATTAGTGAAGCATAACCTTGCATGGATTATTTACGACGTGAAAATGTTGCTTTGAGCATTGATTTCTCAGAATAATCTCTGTAAAACAACCCAGAATATCCTCAGGACGATTCAGAAGCGGACTGTGCCAGTTCTGCGTGAAGACATGAGGGAGTAACAGACACGTGCAGATTCTCCCAGTGGCTCTTCTGGTCATCTGGCATGGTCCATGTCAGAGGGGGAGAGAGAGGAGGGGAGAGAGGGGGAGAGAGAGGGGGGAGAGAGAGGGAGGCAGGAGAGAGATTGGGAGGGGGGAGAGTATGGGAAGAGACAGGGGGAGAGAGGCAGAGAGAGATTGAGAGGGGGGAGAGTAGGGGAAGAGAGAGGGGGAGAGAGGAGAGTAGGGGGAGAGTGAGGGGGAGAGAGGCGGAGAGAGAGGGGGAGAGAGAGGGGGGAGGGGGAGGAGAGTGAGGGGGAGAGGGAGGAGGATGTGGAGAGATAGGGGAAAGAGAGGGGGAAGGGAGAGAGAGGGAGAGAGAGAGGGAGAGGGGAGAGTAGGGGGAGAGGGAGGAGGAGGTGGAGAGGAGGGGAGAGAGAGGGAGAGAGATTGGGAGGGGGGGAGAGTGAGGGGGAGAGAGAGGGGGGAGGGGGGAGAGGGAGGAGGAGGTGGAGAGAGGGGGAGGGTAGTATAATGAAGCATAATGAATGAAGCATCATATCAAATTATATTTCTCTCTTGTTCCCTCTTTTGGCCGTGTCTTTCACTGTGCCCACAGTGTGTGTGTGTGTGTGGTGTGTGTGTGTGTGTGTGTCAGCCAGCATGTTTGTCTGTGTGTGTTTCACTGCGACTTTATCTTTTAGTCTGTTGGTCTAGGTGTCTGGCCAACATACTGCAATAGGTATCACATCTGACTAGATGTGACCCAATGTCTCTTTCCTCATCCGCCATCCAAAGAACAGGTTTTGTAATAATCAAACATGGTGTGGTACCAGGTATCGATGCAGGTGTCACATGCATTGGCCTTCGAATGACATTTCTTCAGTCGTTCAAGGACAAGATTACAAACCCACCAGGTGGCGGGGAAAGAGGGATACATAAGTAGGGGACAGGATCACACCATCAGTCAAAGGTTAAATGGTTCTGTAATGGATCTTATGATGTCCCTTGCTAGCTTTTTGATTGGCAGTTCCACCAATGTTAATAGCAGGCCCTAAACCAATCAGATGTGTAAACAACGTTTCATTAATGACTATGGGGTGTTAGCTGAAGGGTGGAGCAGAAAAGTTTCAGGCCAAATCTAGTGAGCGCACTTTTTACTCCGGTATCTAGGTGAAAGGTCGACATAGTTATGGCAGAGCTGACACATCCATCATATCTAGTGGGAAGGTAAAAGTACCTGAGCAAGTTCTGATGAGACAATGTCATATCACTTTAACACAAAACTAGCTTCTGAACAATACTTGGAAACACATTATTTACAACTAGGTGTCAGGTAGGCTACTTCGACAGGTCGAAAAAAACAGCCTTCTGATCCAGAATATCAGACGTCCTGAAAACGGACCGAAGGTTCACATGGCTAAAGCTTTCGAAAGACAAGTATTAACGCCTCTATGTATCGACATAAAAGTAAATGTTCTCACAGGTTAGCAGCATTTCCGGTCCGGGTTGTATTGTGTCTAGCCAAGAAATGCACCCCCTGCTAACTCTGACTAGGAAACTAGGTGTTCTAGGTATGGTATGTAACAGACGTGGTCTTGCAAGTTCCGTCAGAGTTTTCCCGGAACCTGTTCTTCCATCACTGTGAATCGAACACGCCATCTCTGACTTCCCAAGCGCCACCACTACCAGCTACGCCAAAGACAAGCTAGCTATTCAATGACATGGGTGGCCTGTTACATACTTGAGGAGTGAGTTTCACCGATTCACACCGGCTACACATGCATGAAACTTACTCTGGTTAATCATACTAGTCCCCTCAATTTAGAGTGAAAAAATAATTTGATGCTGGGATATACAGAACAGAAATTACATGGGGGGGGTGCATTTCAGGGCAGGGCTGTATTGGTCTTGCCAAGAAATGCACCCCCTGCTAATTCTGACTAGGAAAGTGCCACATGCATGAAACTTACTCTGGTTTCTCATACTAGTCCCTTCAATCTACAGTAAGAATAATTTGATGCTGGGATATACAGAACAGAAATTACACGGGGGGGTGCATTTCAGGGCAGGGCTGTATTGTGTAATGAAATGAAACGACAGCAAATAATCTTCGTACTCGATCAAATTCCACATCCCTGGTTTTTCTTGATCTGTGTGTTTGGTCACCCAGTATTGAAACATCCCTGCTTGCAACACAAACCAGAAATGACTGGAACCAGAAATGACTGGATCTGATAGCTTTAGGACCCTGAATCCACCTCTCAAACGGAGAGGGCGTGTGTATAGCAACCGGCTCGAGTTGGAAGCCATATAGCCGGGCGTTCGCGTATAATTGCGAGCTACTGACAGCTACAAGAGCAATGCGAGACAAGGGGTGTAGCTGAGACAAAGCGGAACCCAGTTTATCAAAATCACCTCATTAGAATATTATTTTGTAATCGTTTACAGGAAAGCACGCAGCTAACATGTCGGTGCTGGCTTTGCAAGAGTATGAATTTGAGAGACAGTTCAACGAGGACGAAGCCATCCGATGGATGCAAGAAAACTGGTACGTCCAATAAAGATATGAATGATCCGACTGTTAATGTAAGTTACAGATATGTGTAGATCTAACAATACATTTGCTTCATGTTCCCGGAAATAAAAGTCAGGTAAGAGAATCTGAATTAAAAATAGAAATCAATGAGGCTTCATCAAAGCTGCATGAATTCAGCCCGGATCCTAATACAATCCCTTCTCACATGCAAGATAACCTACTGGTCTCTGGTCATCCGCAAATACGAGGCTATGCTCATCCGAATAAAACTGCCCATGCAGTAGTTACAAGGAAGTGTCCCTTGGTTAGCCGATTGAGCAATGCATTTTATTGTTAGCCTACATCTTGTTCTTTTAATCTAGTCGGTTTAACATTATTGGGTTGTTCTCAGTTAATCAGGAACATATGCCCAACAGGTTACAACGATGTGACTTTATTTTTGGCATAACTGAATATGTCAGATCATGAGGATGGTATTGGAGGATAGGCTAGTCAACCGTTATATGTCTCCGTGATGACGAGAGAATTTCTCGCGTACATCTCTATCCACAGGGCCGTATGGTTACTGTTATGAATGAAGCGGAACATTGGCAGGCACTGACAACCATTGGTGTGCATCTTGTCAATCGTCTGTTGTGTTCAAATAAGTCATTAAGGCCACACAAAACCTGCCGTAAATAGTCACAGACGACTTCCGAGATGAGCCATGATGACAAAATGAAACTTACAAAGTCGGTTGCTATCTGTCAGTGTACTTATTACTAGAGAGGTTGTCACTCTATGGAGTTTCCGGAAACTGATGAAAACGGTCACTTCGTTACTTAAACAAAGTTTGTCATCGCGACAAGAATAGGCCTAAGACACTGACCATCGACTCTCGACCATTCTACTGATGATAAACAACGTCTGTAAGTGATGGCCTACAACGGTGGTTTTGTAACACCCATCACTTTGTCAAGAGATTGAGAAGATGAAACGTGTTTTTTGGACTAATTTCTTTTGGACAGTATAATCACTGTCCACCATATATCTACATGAAATAATGGGGTTCTTAATTGTCCTGTAGGCAAGAACTTAAAGTATAGCTAACTATCCATTTATAGCCTATAGCAGGCGACTCTATGCAAAGCGACAAACAGGGATATTGAGAGCAACGTCTTTATCTGCGGTCAAATGCTCGACCACTGAGCGATATCCATCTGTAGTAGAATGATGTTTCATGTTAACCATACTTTTAATCTTTTGACGCGCTGGACCGCGTGGAAGCATTTTGCGGGAGCTGTCCATATCTTGGTACTGACCACTGACCAATCAAATTTATCTTATGATGTCTGCTGACAGAGCTTTAGCCAATCACAGTGCAGTTGACCTGTGCCGTGTACGCGCCTTGGCAGCGTGGAATGTCAGACACAACTCACGCCTTTATAGGAAGGAATTACCATCACAAGTTCATTTTTCCTTGTTTTGAACTAATAATTTAGACAATTTAAAGATTTACTATAAAGTAATTGATCACTGAGTGAATTTGAATCGTGATAGATTAGTAAGGGATGTTTTAAATACCAAGTATCAAGAAGAAATAATTAATGTATGTAATACACGTATTTGTATGTATTTTTTTTATCTTGGCATACTGTCTTCAATTTATACATCGTTGGCATTGTTTTTACCACACAATACAACGAGTTTGTCCCCACATTTTTGTGGGTCAAACTGTGTCGTGTATTGTGGAATTCAGTTCAGTGAGCGATTGCCTCTGTAGCTGTCAGTTACCCTCAAATAGAGACAGAAAAGTGCATCTGTGTTTAACAAAACACAAACCCCTCGAGGACACTGATGTCAGGTGATAAACTGTACGGGGTTGAGAACTTCAGTCAGTGTTTCTGTGGTAAATCGGTTCTAGCCTGTCGAGACTCGAGGATGAAAATCATGTCGATTGTAGCTATGGCCTCAAGCTAGGGACCAGTGTGTTTAACAAAAAAGAATCATAATTTGCTTCCTAAGGTACGCCCTCGCTTTGAGGTGAGTGTTACAAGCTGAGGTTGCATCACTTGTGGTTTTTTCACTGGTGGCTCCAGGCAAAACCATGAAACATAGTGGCCTTATGCACCTATTAGAAGCATAATGAAGGAGATGTTTGATTAGGGACTAGGCGATGCTCACAGCAACGTCATAGTAACCTACATCCTCGTCCCAAGGAGCCAACTCCCTGTCATGTCCCCAGACCCGAAAGAAGGTGACACTAGAGACATCGGGAACCTTTTATAAGTGTGTGTGTGTATACACTCACCAGAGCGCATGGAAATCTTAACATACAACTAGGGCATGTTATTGTTTAACCATTACAGTTTACGCTACTGGCTAGCTGCCTTTGCGTTGAAGTAAGATTGGGTCTCGGTGTCCCAGACAACTTTCTGGCCGCCGTCCACAAAGATAGAAATACTTAACCTGCTCTGTTGTCGTGCTCTGTTTCCAGTGGCATCACTATGGCACAGGGTCAAGGTGGTTACTTTGATTCTGTTACAGCTCAAGAAGACCGCCCACTGATACACGAGACTTGTGGGTCACTTTCTTCTTTCGCCAGACAACGTATACACTTCCACGGCTGGGGTTTCCTTGTGACAGTGGATACTACGTTGAAACGCATATTACATGTACATTAAGTCATTTAGCAGACGCTCTTATCCAGAGCAACTTACAGTAAGTACAGGGACATTCCCCCAAGGCAAGTAGAGTGAAGTGCCTTGCCCAAGGACATAACGTAATTTAGCACGGCTGGGAATCGAACTGTCAATCTTCTGATTAATAGCCTGATTCCCTAACCGCTCAGCCATCCGACCCCATATCATCGCTGTTATTACTATCGATCCCTGTCCTCGTCCGGAGTGTAGACGGCTCACACAGTAAGACGACTCCCGTCTCCTCCAGTGTCCCGTTACAGCTCCTGTCCTCCTCCTCAGTTCCACAGCTTTGTCTCCCTGCCAGCTGCAGCCTGCTGTCTGTCTGGGATGTGGGTCACACACACAGGCATCCTGTGTTTGCATTTAATAACAATGTTGATACGCCCTCTCTGGCCTTTTCAACCGCGTGTTTCCATACAGCTGTTCTCTCTGTTGTAAAACATCAACACTCTTGTTGTAGCGCTCTCCGAAAAAGGTTTGAATATGCCCCGTTAGCTCTGACGGTTCCGCCGAGCAAAGTGGGCCCTCGTTGTGATGTACACTTATTGCAGTGATGGATTTCCACGCTGCCTTTTGGAGATGTACAGGACGTAGGGATTGTGATTGATCCAGACTGCTTCCACCCGGAGCGACACGCGTTCTAGCTGTCGAGCTGCTCTGCTTCTCTGGCACGATTAACGTTATAAACATTCATATTATTTCGCTTAACGCTTTTATCCGAAGAGACGTACATAAAGGGATTTGAACCTGCAGCCCTTTGATCTGCAGTTAAATGCTCTACCCACTGAGCCGGGACAAGGCTTGGGAACGGGGATGTCGTTTGGCTTGGAGTCAAGGTATTACAGGAGCAAATTCTATTTTAAAATACCAATGTGTTGGATCTAATCTTGACTGTCACAGCACAGCCAAGGATGTTAAATATGCAGAGAAAAAAGAATATTGGGCGCCATAGTGTCAAGATAATAGCTCACGTGTTATGTCACTAAAGGACTGGGAACTTATTTGAACGTGCCTTCATGAAATACACTGCAATTTATAGCCTCTCTCCGCATCTCTAAATATATATCTCAAGAGGCTCAGCCTACATCAATCAGTTGGATGCAAAATTGTGTTCTGTGGTCCATCTATAATACATTTTAAATTGAATGATGAAAATGTATATATGTTAGCTACTAACATATCTATTTATTAACCAATGTATACTAATGTAAACTACTGTATTGGACTCAAGGCCGATCCTTCTGGAGGCTGTAAACTGGAATTTGCATGTCTTATTGATATCTTATTTATATCTCCCCCTCGTCTAGCAGTTTCCTCCCCAGTGTAAAGTTTGGTCGGTGTAGCAGGTGACTCTGAGAGTAACTGGACCCTTCTGCTTGTGTGTGACTGTGTAGTCCACTGGCCGCACTGAAGCACCAGAGAACAAAACCGCTCACCCTAAACACAGGGCAGCTCTAGACACACACACAGACACAAGCACACACACACGGACACAAGCACACACACACACACACATACACACACACAGACACGGACACACAGAAACACACACACGGACACACAGACACACACACACGGACACACAGACACACACACATGGACACAAGCACACACACACACACATACACACACACAGACACACACACACGGACACACAGACACACACGGACACACAGACACACACACACGGACACAAGCACACACACATAGACACAGACACAAGCACACACACACACATACACACACACATACACGGACACACAGACACACACACACGACACACAGACACACACACACGGACACAAGCACACACACACACACACATAGACACGACACAAGCACACACACACACAAGCACACACACATAGACACAGACACAAGCACACACACATAGACACAGACACAAGCACACACACACAAGCACACACACAGACACAGCACACACAGACACAAGCACACACATAGACACAGACACAAGCACACACAAGCACACACACAGACACAAGCACACACAGACACAAGCACACACACAAGCACACACATAGATGCAAGCACACTAATGCACACACACACACGTAGCCTCATCCTCACACTGCAAAGTCAGGGTTACGTAATGGGTGAAGTCTCCTGCTCCAACTAATACAGATCCAAGTTACACAGCAGGTTAGCCAGCAGCTTTATCCAGCACAGGTGGTGGGGGAGGGGCAGGGCAGGGCAGGGCAGGGGGATCAGCCTCTAATGCTGCCCGTAAGTGGTTCCCTCACCCACTGGAAGGTCCTCTGCACCTCGTCCTCACAGAGAGGACTGTAGGAGTGTCCCCCTTCATGAGGACTGAGGAGCTTTAGTAAAGGAAGGTTGGCTCCTCGTCCTCACAGAGAGGACTGTAGGAGTGTCCCCCTTCATGAGGGACTGAGGAGCTTCAGTAAAGGAAGGTTGGCTCCTCGTCCTCACAGAGGACTGCAGGAGTGAGGGTACGGCTGAATGAGGGCTCGGGAGGGACATGGTAGGGGGTTAGGGTTGAGGTAGAGATGTGGTTAGGGTTAGGACTGTGGTAGGGTTAGGGTTGAGATGTGGTTAGGGTTAGGACTGTGGTAGGATATCGTATGTCATCTGTAAGGTTTAAGGTAAGAAAGGGTTAATAGTAGGGTTAGCCTTAACTTAAGCAGTACTGTTTTCACGCAGGTAGTTAAGAGTAGGCTGTTTTACAGTAACAGGCTCATAGTCAGTCCCCAGTCTCCCTCCCTTGATAATAAATCATGTCCTTTTAAACGTGGACCCAGCGCTCTGTGTTTGGCAGGATGGCCTGATGCACTATGCAGACACGGGCCAGAGAGGGGAAACCCAGACACGGGCTCGCTCGCCCAATCACCAAGCATTAGATCAGCTCTGGTGTTTGCTTAGCGTCCTCCCTGTAGCTTTAGCTCTGACTCTTAGTGTACACACTCGTCCCCTGCCCAGTATCTCACCCACATAAGCACTAGCATGAGAGCTGGCAGGAAGGCTATGGGTTCCCCGCAAACCGCCAAAGTAGAACCTCTCTTAGTACTTGAGCTCGCTGGTTCTTTGTTGATGTGCTGTTCATAGCAGGAATCACCTTTTCTGTCTTTTTTAAATTAGAATTTACATTTACGGTTGTGCAAAATGTGCAGATTTGTTTTTTGGAGCAAATCACAACTGGGGGACTTAGAAAGACGAGGAGGAAGTCTTTGCTGAATCTGTCACCTGCATTCCAAACAGCAGATCTAACCTACAGTATTACTGCATCTGCTCTGTTCCACAGAAATGTCTTTACCAGACTGCTCTCTCTTGCTCTGCCCCTTTCAGTCCTGCAAGTCACGAAACACGATGATGTCACAGTGCCCAGCTTCAGTCCTTCCTGTTTGTTTTCCAAATTAAACTCTGGAGACCGCTTGACTGCAAAGAAAGTACTTATCTAAATATATCCTGTCTCAAATAGCTTTTCGGCTCCTTACTGTCTAATGGGAGTAAAAAAAACTAAAAACATTTGAATACTGGGAACAAAAGAAACAACTGTCAACAAATCCAGACAAACACATTTAGGTCGATGCTAGTGAGATGCACGATCCTGACGGCTGGTCGACTCAGTTCTCCTGAACAGACATCTTAACTTGACGAGAGGATTGTGATGTCACTGTGATGTCACTCTGATGTCACTGTGATCCAAGACGATTCATCGTATGCATCTTTCACACCACGAACCATAGTTTTACTAAAGTATTTTTAAAGTGTCTATGCCCTCGATTTGACCCATTTATACTGAATCGACTACACAAACGAGTCCCGTGTCGTCCCTGGCCAAAGATCAAGTCACCATGGATGTTTGGACAGAAAGAGGCTTACCACAAACCTGCGTAAACTTGTGGTTGTTAGTCTAGTGGCGGTTCTGGTGGTGTACAGTTATACAGTATCTACCGTGCTGAACGTGGTAAAGTTTGAGGAACAGAAACAGCCGCTACTCAACCTCGGACTCTTAATCCTCTCGCCACAGTGAAGATACTGGAAAGAGCGGAGAGATGATGTGAATTCACACTGACGTGTCTAATGCATTCCTGCTGCTGGAAGCGGAGCGTAGCCCACAGCTAGCTCTGCAAAGACAGCCCTCTGCTGGGTGGGTCAGCGTTGACCGTGCCCCGGGTTCGCTTTGACCTTAGAGGGGTGTTTGGTTGTCTCTGGTCAGCCACTCATCATGAACTGTGGCAGATCATCTACGGCTCCTCTGTGTCCCTAATCCAACAGGGAGTAGCAAAATATTGTTTATTTATGTTCGGGTAGGATTCATAATCATGTACTCTTGACCCTTAGTTGATTTCTGTCTATTTGTATTCACTGTTGTTGGGGCGGAACAATGTGAAATCATTATTGTGGCTACTGGTCGACATGACCCTTGACCTTCTTAGCTCCGAAGACAGGGTGTGAGGAATTCTGGGATTGTTGCTCATCAGGAATTCGCTTGTCTTTGCCTGGCTGGGTTAGCCTACAGCGCTGCATGTCTCCATTCTTCTCCCCCTGCTTGTTTAGCATGGCAAACAACGATGTCATTCTGCGCTCTCCCAACCCGGTTGTCGTTGTGTGAAAGCAGCTTATTTTGACTTTGACTGTACTGCTTTGTCCTTTGTCCTACGGAGGTGGCTTAAATCAGTTCACAAGCCGGGCAGCAAGCACAGATGGGTGGCATGTTCTGTCACTGGGGCACAAAGAACGTCCTTTATCAACGACCGAAGATGCCCTCTCAGGATATTTGAACAACATTAATGTTATGGGAGTAGAAAAGTGTCATGCCACCAAAGACATTATTCCAGCAAAGTATAACACTGTACTATTTTATTTTTAATTATTGATGGTTTGTTATTGATTTCTAAAAACTGTAGGAGTAAACTGTCTAATTAAGACCCCGAACACCTTGACACAGAGAAACAGAACAGCTCCATCATTCTGCATTAGCTGTGAGGAGATATTAATGTTGTTATGCGGGAAACATCAGTTTCTCTAGTCATTTAAGGTACTGTAATACTATCGATGGCACTATAACATGGTTTAAAAGTAGCTCCTTGAAATCTGTGACAAAAAAGACAAGGATTCACAAGGATTGCTGTTAGTCCTTTCCACACCAAAAAGTGCACTCTACTTGAGGCACCTATAGTCAGCGAAATAAAGCAAGAAATAGTGCTGTTTTCACCATATGGAGCTGAGGGTGCAGAACTGATGTGAAACTATCGCTCTTTATGTTTCGCTGGCTCCAGGGAAGCTAACATATGGGTCTGGTTTTCTCACGGTTTCTACTGAATAAAATGTCAGAAAATGCTCGAACACGTGAAATCTTTCAGAGAGGGGTAGTTTACTGCAAATTATCCATCAGACTACCCTGTAAACAAGACCAATCTGCAAGGTCATGGTTTATTTGCTCTGGCATCCCTCCCATTCAAACTGATTTCCAACTGACATGAAAAGTGTCAGGCCAATCACAACCGTTTATCTGGGGTGAGTTTAATGAACACGTATAGACTCTGTATACAGGGTCCTTTCGTCAATTTCCTTTTTTAAATTTCTTATTTTAATTATATTCTTGACCTGATGCAGAACTCATAGTATCAGCATCTGAATGAAAGTTGAAATCTGGAAATCCTAGAATGCACCACATACCCTCCATTATTCTAGTAGCTTCTTTGGGAATGTGATTGATGAAACCTGTTCCCCCTCCCCACTTTCAGCCCCCCTCCTCCTACCCAGAATCCAGTTCATCCAGTCAGACCACTTCCTGTTTATGCTGAGCTGTTACAAATATTTCGTAGATGTCGACAGGCCAGGTGGGGTTCTAGAGGTTTTAACTGGGGTCCAGGATCAAGTTGCAGAAAAAAGGAGTTCCACTTTGCTCTAACATGATATCAAATTTATCAATAATGTCAGCTATATTTCCTCATTTCAGTTTTTGTGTAAATCCCCCCAGATGACAAGGTAATGGCAGATCCACCGATTGTGATTAACAGAAGCACATAGGATATCCTATTTCTTCCCCCCCCCCACAGCCCTCGTCAGTGACGTGAACCCCCCCCACACACACAGCCCACGTCAGTGACGTGAACCCCCCACACACACACACACACAGCCCTCGTCAGTGACGTGAACCCTCGCTCCGTTCTGTGTTCACAGGAAGAAGTCCTTCCTGTTCTCGGCTCTCTACGCCGCATGCATACTCGGTGGACGTCATGTCATGAAGCAGAGAGAGAAGTTTAATCTGAGGAGACCGCTGGTGCTCTGGTCTCTCACTCTCGCAGTCTTCAGGTAAACACCTCGTACAGACACCCACGCTGTCATCATGTGAACACCTCACACAGACACCCACGCTGTCATCATGTGAACACCTCACACAGACACAAACACCATCACATCCAGTCAGTGTTTATTTAGCACTTGTTTGTATTGTTCACAACTTCCTTGTATGTGTGCGCATACTTGGCCAGTTAAGCTGATTCTGATCTGACCTCAAACCCTTCAAATCAAGATATCCTTGTCCTGCCTGCATCAAAGCGGGAGTGTTGTTGGGAATCTGTTTTGAACCGGTGAAGATTAACAGTTGATCCACAGCAGTTAGTGCTGCTGATGGAAACATGTCCAGTCCCCCGTCCCTGTGTCCAGGTGTTCTGACTGTGTTTCTGCCTCTGTCCAGTCCCTGTGTCCGAAGTTCTGACTGTGTTTTTGCCTCTGTCCAGTCCCCCGTCCCTGTGTCCAGGTGTTCTGACTGTGTTTCTGCCTCTGTCCAGTCCCTGTGTCCGAAGTTCTGACTGTGTTTTTGCCTCTGTCCAGTCCCCCGTCCCTGTGTCCAGGTGTTCTGACTGTGTTTCTGCCTCTGTCCAGTCCCTGTGTCCGAAGTTCTGACTGTGTTTCTGCCTCTGTCCAGTCCCCCGTCCCTGTGTCCAAGTGTTCTGACTGTGTTTCTGCCTCTGTCCAGTCCCTGTGTCCAGGTGTTCTGACTGTGTTTCTGCCTCTGTCCAGTCCCTGTGTCCAGGTGTTCTGACTGTGTTTCTGCCTCTGTCCAGTCCCCCGTCCCTGTGTCCAGGTGTTCTGACTGTTTTTCTGCCTCTGTCCAGTCCCTGTGTCCAGGTGTTCTGACTGTGTTTCTGCCTCTGTCCAGTCCCTGTGTCCAGGTGTTCTGACTGTGTTTCTGCCTCTGTCCAGTCCCTGTGTCCAGGTGTTCTGACTGTGTTTCTGCCTCTGTCCAGTCCCTGAGTCCAGGTGTTCTGACTGTGTTTCTGCCTCTGTCCAGTCCCTGTGTCCGAAGTTCTGACTGTGTTTTTGCCTCTGTCCAGTCCCCCGTCTCTGTGTCCAGGTGTTCTGACTGTGTTTCTGCCTCTGTCCAGTCCCTGTGTCCGAAGTTCTGACTGTGTTTCTGCCTCTGTCCAGTCCCCCGTCCCTGTGTCCAGGTGTTCTGACTGTGTTTCTGCCTCTGTCCAGTCCCTGTGTCCAGGTGTTCTGACTGTGTTTCTGCCTCTGTCCAGTCCCTGTGTCCAGGTGTTCTGACTGTGTTTCTGCCTCTGTCCAGTCCCCAGTCCCTGTGTCCAGGTGTTCTGACTGTGTTTCTGCCTCTGTCCAGTCCCTGTGTCCAGGTGTTCTGACTGTGTTTCTGCCTCTGTCCAGTCCCTGTGTCCAGGTGTTCTGACTGTGTTTCTGCCTCTGTCCAGTCCCTGTGTCCAGGTGTTCTGACTGTGTTTCTGCCTCTGTCCAGTCCCCCGTCCCTGTGTCCAGGTGTTCTGACTGTGTTTCTGCCTCTGTCTTGCTGCAGTATATTTGGCGCCGTACGAACTGGGAGCTACATGACGTACATCCTGATGACCAAAGGGCTCAAGCAGTCTGTGTGCGACCAGAGTTTCTACAACGGGCCGGTCAGCAAGTTCTGGGCGTACGCTTTTGTTCTCAGTAAAGCACCAGAGCTGGGTAAGGATATCAGACACACCGGATGTTATTTTTGTTTTTGTTTGTTTGTTTTGCAAGTGCCTTTATCAAACTGGGGGGTATGGGGGGGAGGGTGGTGGTTGGTGTCGTTTTCTAGAGCGGTTACCTGTAACCATAGCAACATCTAAGCGTATCAGGAACATCGGGTTAGCTACACCTATTAAATAATTACGCAGCGTACGTAATGAGCCTGTAACGTATGCGAAACTACAGACAGATAAAACCTCAGTACCGATCAGCAATCTCATTACCCAAAGTCTGAGATAATCCACTTAAAATGCCTCGGAGACGTGAGACATGTCACATTAGAAATGTCATACTCCGTTACACACTCAGATTCCAACAGAGGACACGTTAGCCCGTCTTTTCTGGCCTGTGACGCCTGTGAAACGTCTGTGAAACGTCTGTGAAACGTCCCCAGCCTGGTTCCTGCTCGCCAGCCCTCGCCTCATTCCCAATGTCTGTTTTTTTTGTACGTGTCTGAGAATCCATTTTCTGCCCTTGTGGTCCTTTTGTGGCCCTATTGTGTTTGCCCAGCTCTGCGGTTACTGGGTCTCCACACCCTGTCAGGTCAGAGTATGAGCCCAGAGCAGGAGTGCCTCGTCTGGGGGAGTGGGGAGGGGAGGTGGGGGCTCTGGCTGGGTGACTTCCAGAGGCTGCTGGTCCGTGACTGACTCTCTGACACCTGCAAATCAAACACGGCCCCCGTTAGCCCCCGCGCTGCTCAGTCGCTGTGGGTGACGGACACAGGTTTAGGAGCAGTGTACACACTCACTCATACACACACACTCACTCACTCATACACACACACCCACATCCTTAAACACACGAACACAGGCCCCACACTTACCATAATTTATCGTTATCCAAGCAGTCTCTTGCAATGGAATATTCGTCTGTGTATATCTCCCAATATAACCTTTCCCCCTTCCCTCCCTCCTTCCCCCCTCCAGGAGACACTATGTTCATCGTGCTGAGGAAGCAGAAGCTCATCTTCCTCCACTGGTACCACCACATCACGGTGCTGCTGTACTCCTGGTACTCCTACAAGGATATGGTGGCCGGGGGCGGTTGGTTCATGACCATGAACTACCTGGTCCACGCCGTCATGTACTCCTACTACGCCCTGCGAGCCGCCGGATTCAATGTCTCGCGCAAGTTCGCCATGTTCATAACCATCACCCAGATCACGCAGATGCTGGTGGGGTGCGTGGTGAACTATCTGGTGTACGCATGGATGCAGCAAGGCCAGGAGTGTCCGTCGCACGTGCAGAACATCGTGTGGTCCTCGCTCATGTACCTCAGCTACTTCATACTCTTCGTCCAGTTCTTCATCGAGGCCTATTTCAGCAAGACCAAAGCCGCCGCCGCCGCTGCCTCCGCCGCCGCCTCTGCCTCCACCGCCGCCTCTGCCAGGAAGACCCAGTAAACACTCTGGGGAGGAAGACGAGGGCCTTGGAAGGGGAGGAGGGGTGAAGACCGATGACGGGAGGGAGGGGGGCGGAGTGTCGTTTGATGGACGAGGAAAGGGGAGGAGGGGGGGGGGTAACAGGGGACTGTGTGGAGGTAGCAGGGGGTCGTTCGAGGGAGGGAGGGGGGGCGGTGAAGCAGTTGTTTCAGGAAGGAGGCTGCGGTGCTTTGAGCGCGAGAATTCTGCTAACGCAACAACGCATGTGCCTTCCGTCACGTCACTACCGAGGAGCACAGAGGCGGTACCATGGCAACAGGCAGTCAATGAGCCCCTTGCCTGTCCGTTTCCAAGCCCCCTCCCTCCCACTATATTTGCCATATTTATGAATATGAACGAACGAAGGGACGTTTGAATGACCAGACACAGGAACTACAGCTATTCGTTTACTTGATACGTAGAGAGATTAATCGGTACTTATGAAGGTGGGTGGATTCGATGTTGGACTGATACACCGTGTGAGTGTTTCGTCAGTGTCTTTAATCCTCGTCGTCTGGTTTTGAAATGTTCTATTATTTTACGACAGTACGACAGTGGCGTGTGAGAGTGAAAGGTAGGGCTTTTGTTCGATTGCTGCTGTGTGTTGGTGGGTGATTATATACGGTTGGGTATGAATGACTGTTTTTCTGTAGGCCTATCCTGCACTGTAAACACAATATTTTCGGTGACTCTTTACTTGAAATGAGGGTCTTCACATGGGGTCTTCATGACACCTTTATGAAACTATTCATTACACCTTCATGTGTGTTGATGTATCATTTACAACAACTTTCATAACGTTACCGTCATGTTGTTTAAAGCGGATTTTCAAAATAAAAGTTTGTGCAAAAAAATCCTCAAAAGTCACTGCTTTGAAAAAGTATCAATATATGCAGAATGAATTCGTCATGGAGGTAGTTCAATTCATTATACGTTCAGACACAAAGGTGTAAAATGGTTAAATTAAGGTGTTATAATCCATATGAAGACCTTAATATAAGTAAAGTATAACCCAACTTTCTCAGGACTTCGGTTGTTTTTGCTTTCATATAATGCATATCAAGGAAAGAATAGACAGGTTAACATTACAACTAGGTTACAAAATGCATCCTAAAATGTCTTAAGTTGTGCTTAGTTGAATAAAAGCCATTGAAGGAATAAGAGTCATGTGATCATCCTGTAAGAGTGGCATGCTGGGAAACGAAGTCTCGGAGACATGCTCACACCTGTAACCATGCTACCATAATTTCCAAAGACTGCATTAAAGAACACGTCTCGCAACGTCATTTTTAGGACCAGACTGTTGTTGGAAGTTTAACTGAACTGAAAGAATCTCATTAATATCAAGATAAAAATAATAAGATAAAACACGCAATTCACAAAATACACTGTAATGACCTCAAATAACCTGTATTGATTAATGGTGTCTGTTGTGCTATTGTGCATCTGCACTGTATCAATGTAAACCATTGTTTCTGAGAATCTTAACGTATGAAACCGAGTGTCATTCTCCCTCCGGTGTCTTGAGTTTTTATTTTGGTCTCAAACACGTCTACCCTGGCATCACACGTTTTATTCATCCCTCTCTCTTGTGTATCCCTCTCTCATCCATCAGGTAAAAGGTATTTAGATCAGGTAATAGACAGGTGTTCTGAGAGGAGTGTATATGTGTGTCTGTGTCTGCGATGAAAACAAGAAGAGAAAGGGGAGTTCAACCTAGTTTAGACTTTCGTTTTTCCTGTTGTGCTTTTTACAAAGTGCCAAACTGGTTCAGTTGCATGAGAGGACATTCTAAGTATGCCACATAACCCGTTTTCATTTAAAGAGCACAAATTCCACCTGCTGGTTTCGACTGAGATCGTCAAACCATCACAACATAGGAGTTAAAACAACCTGTCTTACCTTAACGTGGTGTTTGAGAAATGTGGAGCTACATTGCGTCATTCCACTTCATTACAGGGAACAATGGTGTTAGCTTCATAAAGAAATACATTGGCATTGTTGAAAAAGGACTACTAATTAACAACACAATGTAAAAACAATTTACAATATAAAAGCAACATAACTTGGCTTTGCAACAGTTAATTGGCAATGACAACAAACCTGTAATGTGCTCCTTAAGAATGCAGCTGGTCTAACTTCACTTTGGCCAATCACAAAGCACAACTCTTGTTATTGGCTACTATAACAGGAAGTACGAGATAAAGAGGAAATGTAAACATACTTTCAGAGAATGTATAATCTAAACAGGCTCTGATACTTTGCTGTTTATAAAATATGTAGCCTACTGTCATGACTCAAAGCCACAATGACAAGCACACATTTTAAAATAAACAAAATCCGATCACGTTTCCCAAATCTTTGTTGGATGGCATATCAACAAATGTAAATAATTTGTTCAGATAAGGTAAGTGCAGATAGGTTACATGTGGATGATCAAATCCTGTTAAGTTTGAAGTCTTTCTAACTCTTGAGCTGGATAGCAAATCCTGATATCAGTCAAGGAAAACGAAACCAAAGATCTGTCAACACTTAGGCCTGCTCATCAGCAACCCATGATTACAGGTCATGTCCTCTTGTGCACTCATAAAACTGAAAAAACGTGTCTTGTTTTTCTGTCTTTTCTAATCTACAAAATACACTCACACTCCTGGCTCTGAAGGTTTAGCAACTGTTTCTTGCTGCGGTGGCTAGCACAGTTAGCATGACCAATCTAGGCCCAATAGTAGGAAATATTAATATTTTCAAGGTGGTTATGTGTAACCTACCAATCCCTTATTTGACACTTTTCCCACTACAGTAATACTTCGTCAGTATTTCTTTGTTATGCTCCAAAGATAATTAAGAAGTAGCCTAAAGATAAAAATGGCGCCTGATGCCATAAACTCTCAAATTTCCTTCGGTGTGACGCTTCCACTGAAAGTCTGCAGAGCCGCATGTCGCTTTGCATAATCAAAAGACAATTTTGCACGGATTTGCTTTCGAGATCGTCTAGCAGTGGCCAAACATGCCACTTAGATGCATCTCATTGTGTGGTGTTCATCCAAGCATAACATATTAAATGTATGTAGCTTTGTAGCCTACGAGAGAGTGTAGGCTAACCGAGCTGAAATGGTTTAACTCACTCAGTAGGCCTACTGGTCACCCGCGCCAACGAAGAGCTCGTTTTTCGGTTGCGTAGCTGGTTGAAGTTGTGTTAATAAGGGGTTCGGCCTAGTCGCGTTTGCTAATCAGAGGTCCCTAGTTAGTGACATGTAACATCACACATTGACGATTCCACGCTACATAGTCACTAAATGTATCAATCCATTACACATGATAGATTTCATTTCGTACATTAAATTTGTTAAAAACATGAAATATGGTAGGCCTACCAAACATGGCAGAAACGGGGTCAAACGCGTTGAAGATTGAGTGTGCGTTCGAGCAACGTCTAACATGCGTTAACACCTTCTGGCTATAGCATGAAACTGATTATTACAGTCACGTTCCCGTTGACTTTCCATAGTATTGTGTGGGTTAGTGTAGTGTAGGCTACATTATCTTTTTATTCTATGATGCGTTCCTCGTTTTTCCATTTTAATCGTAGGTCTATATTTTACACGCACTAAACTAAAATCAAATGTGTAATAATGTAATGTAAAAAGTAATTTATGTTTGACTTGAACTTAAACATTGTTTGGATGTTACGCTAAAACTCATGAATTCATGGGCCTTACAAATGACACACCCATCAGCACAAGCACGATATAGGCCTATATATGTTCATGAGTTCAACTGTGTGGACCAACTGTGAAAGTGAGGAATATAGAGGTCTTTACTATAGAGCAGGAGCTGGTGGACTTTGGTGAGACCGGGCTAAAGACACGTTTGTTGTCTACCGGCGCCATCTGCTGATCTGAAGAGGTACTGTCTCAGATGACAACGCTGACGCCGTGGAGAAAATTACCTTAACCGAATGTGTAGATAAATGTTAACATAAATGTTTAGATGAATGTTTACAGGACTCCACATAAAAATAAAAAAAAACGTATGTAATGTTAAAAAACATTACTTTCTATACTGTTAACGTTCCTGCAGTTCATTCAGCTACATAAACACAAGCAAATAACACACTGTGAGACATTCTACAGTGTCAAATTAATTGCAATAAACACATAGGCTATAGGCCTAGTACAATCCCAATTATGTATAATATTTAAATTAGTAATATTAATGTTTATATATATAGTTTTACGTAGCCTAGTCCTGTATCAAGTTCCTGTAATACAATGCGAGTGATTACTGGTGCGTGTGTAGCCTACATCTGTGTTCGAAAATGTTAGTTTTTTCTTTCTTTCTATTCTCTTTTACATTGATCGCCACTTTAAGTCCCATTGTTACAGGACAATACAAATAAGAGCGCCAGGTTGCTGGCTTAGCACAAAGTTCCCTTTAAGCCCCGCGCAACACGGCACCACCACGAGAGTAGAAAGGTGAGCAATGCACTCTGAGGTCCCCGGTGCTTCGGGCATGTCTTCATGTCTAAATACATGTATTAAACCCCGCCTCCCACTTCTAACTTTGCCCAAAGCCCTGCAAAACTGCCCCAACTGTCCCAGGTCAGCAGTCACACAGTGACCTGAAGGATCAGAGCAAAGCCGTTGAGTGGGTGGCTAATGCTTTATTTAGGCCCCTTCATCTGTGGGCTTTAAGGAAGACAGTGCGAGTCCGGCGCAAAGGGCCTACCGCTTCCACCGGACAAGAGGGATGGGCTAATTTCCTGGAAGAAAAAAAAAGAAATTGTGTTGTTTTTTTATTTAAATTTGTTTTTCTTTCTCTGGCTTTCAACTCATCCCCCAAGTTTCTGGTGCTCTTCAATTTGCACCATCTACCCTTCTGCCTTTCTCTCTCCAATTTCCATTTGTTCTCTGTCTCCCTCTCTCTTTCCTTATCTCACACCATCTCTTCTCTGTCTCTCATTCTTCCTGTATCTCACTCCATCTCTCTCTCCCTGTCTGTCTCTCTCAGGTGGATTACCTCCCTCATCCCTTGATCCGCTGGTTTTAATTCCCAACAGCTGAAGCTAAAATGTGACTGGACTGCATCACACGGGTCCAACACAAATGATCCACTTTCTGCTGTCTGTTAGCAAGAAAGAGAGAGGAAGGAGCGAGAGATTATGCTTTCCTTCATCTTGATGTTCACAGATGGCGATGTGGACGTCAAGACATCTTCATCAACACCTCCTCTTCCTCTTCATCAACACATCTTCCTCTTCATCAACACCTCCCAGCTCTCTCTACTTCTCTACTTCTGTCTCTCTATTCTATTCTACTTTCTTTTATGCTTTCTACTATACTAATTTCATTTTGGTTCACGTATTCTATTACACATTATTGAATAAGAGTTACAAATACTGTTGATTTGCATTAATAGTTATAGGCTACATGCAACAAAAGCCCATACTAATGTTATCAAATACAAAACGTTGAAGGCCGTTGAAAGCCAACGACCAAATCGTAAATATCCATAAAAACAATATAAAAGCAATACATATTGGAAATCAAACCTTGGTTACCATCAACTCTATTGCCCCCTATTGCCCTCTATTGAGGAGTAATACAAAATAAATTGACACACGGTTCCAATTTCATCTTTTTTCCAGGGGCGATCTACTCCTGTTCAGAGTGGGGCCCTAACCTGTCTGTTAACCGTAATAGAGAGCAATATATAGATAAGTGTGTCTTTCCAGGAAATCAATATCGATGTGCCCGCTGATGGTTTCTCAAGGAAAGAGCTTTGTTTACCTCTCCTCTCTAAACAAAGAAGAGGCCAGATCCTTGATTATATGTTCTTACTGAAGCCTGAGGGAAGACGAGATATGAGGGACGGAGCGTGAGAGAGGGGGGGGAGGGGGGTGGACTGGTGTCCAATGTTCCAAGGAGAGACATTTGGACGAGAAGAGGAATGAGTCCTCGCTGAAGCAGAGCGGGCTTCACCTGAGGAAACACGAGTGCTGATGGAGAGAGAGTGGTAGAACGACACTGAGAGACAGCACAGGGAGAGTGGTAGAACGACACTTAGAGACACAGCACAGTGAGAGTGGTAGAACGACACTGAGACACAGCACAGTGAGAGTGGTAGAACGACACTGAGACACAGCAGTGAGAGTGGTAGAACGACACTGAGAGACACAGCACAGTGAGAGTGGTAGAACGACACTAAGAGACACAGCACAGTGAGAGTGGTAGAACGACACTGAGACACAGCAGTGAGAGTGGTAGAACGACACTGAGAGACACAGCACAGTGAGAGTGGTAGAACGACACTAAGAGACACAGCACAGTGAGAGTGGTAGAACGACACTGAGAGACACAGCACAGTGAGAGTGGTAGAACGACACTGAGAGACACAGCACAGTGAGAGTGGTAGAACGACACTGAGAGACACAGCACAGTGAGAGTGGTAGAACGACACTAAGAGACACAGCACAGTGAGAGTGGTAGAACGACACTAAGAGACACAGCACAGGGAGAGTGGTAGAACTACATTAAGAGACACAGCACAGTGAGAGTGGTAGAACGACACTAAGAGACACAGCACAGTGAGAGTGGTAGAACGACACTGAGACACAGCACAGGGAGAGTGGTAGAACTACATTAAGAGACAAGGCACAAGTAAACAACCCTCGATGGTCTAAACCATTAACAAATGGCCTTCAGTTCAATTCCTAAGACTAGGGTCACAAGCTTGACATCAGCTCCAGTCTCCCTGGGTAACTAGCGATATCTCTATATCTCTATTCTCTCCTGGTTTGAGGGACCTGATGTGAGGTCATCTCAGCTTCAGGTCAAAGGACAATTAGTTATTACTCAGTTGCCATACTTTACTGTTGAGGTGAGACTAACAAGGTGGTAAACTCTTTCTCTTCTGTGGAGATTCTTCTTATTTTATTGTTACATAAACCCTTTGTCCCCTCCATCTACGTCTGAATTCAAATTAAATGTTATCGACATCATTGTTATGGATTATAAGCCTTTTATTACGAGAGAAAATATGCAAGCATTTGATTCAAAGCTGTAAATCAGTGTTTGGTGGGATTTAGGTTTAAACAATCTACATTCACAAAGTCACAAATATCTTCCCACTCTTTAATGAAAAGTTTACGCTGCAAACACAATGCAGACATTATATTCTACCACAAAAACTAATGTATAGAAAATTAGAAAGGTCCATAATTAAAACTACATATGAAAATAAATATTGCCTCTGAGTTGCCTCTGCCCACCAAGGAGCTGTCAGCAGACTAACAAACTGGTTTGATTTATTTTCTAATACCCAATGGTAATGCTTACGGTATCTACATTATTTTGGTGACAAATATATGGTATGCTAAACAATTGATTAAAAAAATACAAGAAAAATCTATGTAATAACTTGGTTACAGTGTGGGGTGTGATACTGTACAGTGTACTGAAATATACCTATTTTATAACTCATAGTATAATAAACTTCAGTAGCATCAATATTATATACTGCTTGTTACTTTCAATTATCATGTGAAATATAATTTGACCAGTTTTAACAACTTTAAGCTTATCTGACTTGCATTTTAAAATAAGACACAACAAGGTTACTCAACCTAAAGCATCAATTTCACATTATTCAATAAAAATATTAACATTTCTCATATCGTAAATGATGTAGTATAACTACATGTTTGTGTTCTTATAGGAGCCTTGGAAGAAAAATTATACAGATAAAACAACTAAAATACAACTATAATTATGATCTTAACAGGACTGTTGAAATCAAGTTGAACTGAATTAAAAACGGACAAACAATTGTTCTTCCAGTGAGTATGTTTGTGTGTGTGTATTTGAGTATGGCAGGATGTGCATGTGTGTGTGGGTGTGTGCGGAGGTGTGTGCGCGTGCAGGATGTGTGTGTGTGTGAGCATGCTCAGCTGAGAGGGGTTGTGGCTCGTCTAGGATATCGAGGCTGTGGGTGGATGCAAGGTGACGGACACCCCTCGTCTCCATGGTTACCGTCGCCATGGATCCCTCCCCGCAGAGCTCCCGCCTCCACCTCCTCCATCACGCTGTCCCCTGGCCGAACACACACCAGGCCAGGGTCGCTCACGGTCAGGTTAAAGGTCTCAGGAGGACAGCCGTCCCTTCAGCACGGTGGCAGCAGAGTTTCTGCACTGGTCGGAGTGTTGCTTGGACACGGCGGGGGGAGGAGGGGGGGCGGCGGTCTGTTGCTTGGACACGGCGGGGGGAGGAGGGGGGGCGGCGGTCTCGGGGGCGCAGGACGGACACACGGCTCTGACGGCACAACCACGGGCGTGGAGGAGCTGCCCCTCCGCCGCATCCAGCACCACATAGAACTGGAGGACAGGACGGAGGAGAGGACAGGAAATAGGACAGGAAGGGGGAGAGGAAGGAGGACAGGACAGGAAGGAGGACAGGACAGGAAGGAGGAGAGGACAGGAAGGAGGAGAGGACAGGAAAGAGGACAGGACAGGAAGGAGGAGAGGACAGGAAGGAGGAGAGGACAGGAAGGGGGAGAGGACAGGAAATAGGACAGGAAGGGGGAGAGGACAGGAAATAGGACAGGAAGGAGGACAGGACAGGAAGGAGGAGAGGAAGTAGGACAGGAAGGGGGAGAGGAAGTAGGACAGGAAGGGGGAGAGGAAGTAGGACAGGAGGAGAGGAAGTAGGACAGGACAGGAAGGAGGAGAGGACAGGAAATAGGACAGGACGGGAAGGACAGAGTTAACTCACCACTTTGTCGTTTTCAGTTTTTAATAGACATATCACCTAGGTAACCCTGGTATAGACGCATCACCTAGGTAGCCCTGGAAAAGACGTATCACCTAGGTAACCCTGGTGTATCACCTAGGTTACCGCGGTGTGGTCGTACCCGTGGCGGGCTGGTGTTGTTAGGCGTGGTCTCGTCCGTGCTGCTCACGCTTACGTCATCCACAGACGGATGCTCCCGGAACAAACTCTTAGACCTGTGAGCCAGAACATAGTCAACTTGGAACATCTCTCATCACATTAAATACATTTATTATCATCTTATTTGTGTATTTGGATTGCTATGTTTGTCGCAGGTTTCAGTGGACAACAAGAAATCTTGTTCCCTGGCGTCTTCCTCCATGTAAATGTATGTGTGACTTGAATGATGGAGATGTTGGTCCGTCGATGTATCCTGGTGATGGACTGGATCTCTGTTACACTCTGTTACGCTCTCTCTGATCTCTGTTACTCTCTCTGTTACGCTCTCCCTGATCTCTGTTACACTGATCCAGGACTCTGTTTGACTTCACCTTTCCATAAGACAGCAAATGCAAACAGGCCCCATGACTCGTCGGTCTGGAAAGATCCGTTTCACAGTCCGATGTTGTCTTATAGAGTTAGTGCCTTTGTTTCTCTGATCTCTGTGACCCATCCCTTCTCTTCAGGCTGGGGTTGTGTTCAGATACAACACAGGATGAATTTCAACAGAGGTGTGTGTGTGTGTGTGTGTGTGTGTGGAGGGGGTGTTAGTTTTAAGAGGGACCGTGATGTGTGGGAGCTAAAACCACACCGAGGTAGTCGACCTGCATTCAAGTGCGAAAGGCAATTTGTGGCAGAGCTATTGGGGCCCGCGTAGCGTCTCCACAGGGCTATACTTCAGCGGGTCCATTTGGGGACCCAAAAATGACCTATTTTGCTGTGTAATTGCTGTAGAACAAGCTAAACCAAGCATGTCATTGAAAGCGTGCTTTCTCCACAGAGGAAACCAAGCACGCCCTTCTGAGAGGAGGGAGCAGAGGGGCTGTTTTGTGAGTCAAAACAGGCGTTTCTCCTGGCATCGTGTCCCTAAGCAACCAAAACATCCGCAAAGAGAATCAGCCACTTACAGCCGTATCAACGGGATATAAAAACAAGAGAGAGAGGGAGAAAGAGAGAAATAGAGAGGGCGGGAGAGAGAGAGAGGGGATAGTGTGTATGGTTTATATGTATGCTCTCCGCGCACCTCTGCAAGCGCTACACTGCTGTAGTGCGTCCACACCTGCATCACATGACCCACGCCACCCTGCCTCAGACCCCTCCACACCCCGTCTCCTGACGGACCCTCAACAGTTTCTGAAATTTGGGATTTCAGGGACATTTGGGATTTTCTTGTACTTAACTAACCCCCATTCACACATGACTTGCACCTCCCTCCCTCCCTCTCACCCGTAGCAGTAGGTGATGCAGGCAGCGATGGAGAGCAGGGTGATGAGGCCGGCCATGCAGGCAGCGATGGCCACGTTCCTCCTCTTCTCCTCCTCGGCCTGCTGCAGATCCCACCACTGCAGGTCGCTGAACTGGCACCTCTCCCCCATGAAGCCTGCCACACAGCTGGGACACACCGCAGACAAACACCTCACACACCCTGAGAACACTTACTGGGGAATACAGCCTGGTTTCTTTGGCTAACCAAAGTGGGGCTGATATTCAAAGTATTTGGATTCAATTAAATTCATTACATTCTAATTATGATTTTGAAAAGACTGAACAGATATATTCAACTTTTACAAACCCCCTAGTCCTCAGGGCCTGTGTCCTGTGTGTTTGAGATGTTTCCCTGCTCCAACACACCCGATTCAAATGAATGGGTCATTATCAAGCTCTGCAGAAGCCTGACAACGACCTATTCATTTGAATCAGGTGTGTTAGAGCAGGGGAAAATGGCCAGGGTTGAAGAACTGAATTCTCAGATACAGCAGCATGGAACAACACTGCCACCTAGTGGTCAGGTCTGGTCTGACAACACACATCACCCAACACAAACACAAAACACATCTGGCGTGCCGTGACCCTAAAGGTCGCTCAGAGGTCAGAGTTGGCGGAGGGCGGGGTCATACTTGCAGGCGTAGGACTGCATCTCTGGGAAGTAGAAACAGATGCCTTCGTAGAGACAGTAGGAGTCGTGGGAGGAGGGACAGCTCTCCACAGACTGCTGCCCCCTGGTGGTAGGGTCCACAGACTGCTGCCCCCTGGTGGTGGGGTCCACAGGGCTGCGGGTCGTCACCAGCGCTAACTTGGTCTCTGTGGACGAGTGGGGAGAGGTGAAGTGGCTGAACTCCACCTCAGTAGATCTAGTCTCGTCATGTTTGTGTGGCTCTTTGCTACATGTCCCAGAGGGCTTTGTACACGCCCAGAGAACTGCACCTAAACTGACCTAAACCCACAAAGAAGACAAGGAAAAACTCCCAGGAAACGCGTACAGCTGTTCTCTATGAACATATGAAGCTTTTCGTAAGCTAGGGGAGGTTAGAGCTGTGCACATGTTCCCAGATATCTCTCTCAGGCTTCTTAGCTATTACTGAGCCCTCAGGTAAGGACTGTGGTCTCAGGGCAGGGCCTACTCACCGTGGCAGGTGTGTCCATTTCCACTGTACCCAGCCTGACACTTACACAGGTACTTCCCCAAGCTGTTCACACACTCGGCCTTCTCATCACACCTGTGTGATCCCAGCGAGCATTCGTCAACGTCTGGTGAGGAACGTCCACAAGTTAGAGAGTTACACAGCTCCACCAGGGGCACGCATGTCTGGATATCACTGTGTGTGTGTGTGTGTGTGTGATGAGGACAGTGGGGAAAGGGGGTTGGTGTGTGTGCTTGTATGTGTGAGGGTGTTGTATGTTGTCTTGGCCCGGTCGCCGTTGCAAATGAGAATATGTTCTCCATCGGCTCACCCGGTTAAATAAATACAGATTGTATGTGTGTCTGAATGTGTGAGTGTGTGGCTGCATCACCTGTGAGTGTCTGAATGTGTCAGTGTGTGTCTGCATCACCTGTGCAGTGGTGTCAGTGTGTGGCTGCATCACCTGTGCAGTGGTGTCAGTGTGTGGCTGCATCACCTGTGCAGTGGTGTCAGTGTGTGGCTGCATCACCTGTGCAGTGGTGTCAGTGTGTGGCTGCATCACCTGTGAGTGTCTGAATGTGTCAGTGTGTGGCTGCATCACCTGTGAGTGTCTGAATGTGTCAGTGTGTGGCTGCATCACCTGTGCAGTGGTGTCCGTCTCCCGTGAAGCCAGGACGACACTGGCAGTAATATCCCCCGGCCGTGTTCACACACTCGGAACTCTGAACGCTGCACTGAGACACGCCCACCTCACACTCGTCCACGTCTGCACACAACCACAGAGTCACACACACTACTTTACACTAACACTTTCTACGTTACTAATGTCCTCCTCCTCCTCCCTCCCTCCCTCCCTTCCCCCCCTCCTCCTCCCCCCACAGTCTCCTCCCCCCCCTCCTCCCTCCTCCCCCCTGCTCCTCCTCACCCACACACAGGTCTCCCCCCCCTCCTCCCCCCCCCCTCCTCCCCCCCCCTCCTCCTCACCCACACACAGGTCTCCTCCTCCCCCCCCCTCCCCCCTGCTCCTCCTCACCCACACACAGGTCTCCTCCCCCCCCCCTCCTCCCCCCCCTCCCCCCTGCTCCTCCTCACCCACACACAGGTCTCCCCCCCCTCCTCCCCCCCCCTCCTCCTCCCCCCCCCTCCTCCTCACCCACACACAGGTCTCCCCCCCCTCTCCTCCCCCTCCCCCCCCCTCCTCACCCACACACAGGTCTCCGTCCCCAGAGAAGCCCTCTCTGCAGACGCAGCTGGCACTTCCTGTCTGCACCAGGCAGCGAGCGTTCACGTCGCAGCGCAGCGACGAACAGTCGTCTTGGTCTGCAGCCATAGCAACAACAAGATCAAGCTTTGTATTCATCCAGAGTAAAATACAAATAGTGCATGTAGTAGGTACATCAGATAACTAAGGACCAAAAGTGTAGGGCTCTAACCGTATTTTAGTGGTTATTTAGCACCAAGGAACCGTCTGTAGATTAACCAGACAACATCATATGATCTATTTATAGTGTGATCTATAGTATGATCATGGTGTGATCTATCTATAGTGTGATCATGGTGTGATCTATCTATAGTGTGATCTATAGTGTGATCATGGTGTGATCTATCTATAGTGTGATCATGGTGTGATCTATCTATAGTGTGATCATGGTGTGATCTATCTATAGTGTGATCATTGTGTGATCTATCTATAGTATGATCATGGTGTGATTCATCTATAGTGTGATCTATAGTGTGATCATGGTGTGATCTATCTATAGTGTGATCATGGTGTGATTCATCTATAGTGTGATCATGGTGTGATTCATCTATAGTGTGATCTATAGTGTGATCATGGTGTGATCTATCTATAGTATGATCATGGTGTGATCTATCTATAGTGTGATCTATAGTGTGATCATGGTGTGATCTATCTATAGTATGATCATGGTGTGATCTATCTATAGTATGATCATGGTGTGATTCATCTATAGTGTGATCATGGTGTGATCTATCTATAGTGTGATCTATAGTGTGATCATGGTGTGATCTATCTATAGTATGATCATGGTGTGATCTATCTATAGTATGATCATGGTGTGATCTATCTATAGTGTGATCTATAGTGTGATCATGGTGTGATCTATCTATAGTATGATCATGGTGTGATCTATCTATAGTATGATCATGGTGTGATCTATCTATAGTGTGATCTATAGTGTGATCATGGTGTGATCTATCTATAGTGTGATCATGGTGTGATCTATCTATAGTGTGATCTATAGTGTGATCATGGTGTGATCTATCTATAGTATGATCATGGTGTGATCTATCTATAGTATGATCATGGTGTGATCTATCTATAGTGTGATCTATAGTGTGATCATGGTGTGATCTATCTATAGTATGATCATGGTGTGATCTATCTATAGTATGATCATGGTGTGATCTATCTATAGTGTGATCTATAGTGTGATCATGGTGTGATCTATCTATAGTGTGATCATGGTGTGATCTATCTATAGTGTGATCTATAGTGTGATCATGCTGCCTACCTGAGACCATCTTCTCCGTGAAGAGCGCCGGCTCGCTGCTGTGCTCCAGGTGGGCGTCGGCCTCCTCTCCGTCCGAGGAGAGCCCAGGCAGGGGGAGGGGCATGCTCTCATCGTTCAGAGTCTTGTTCTTCAGAGAGAACGGGTCTACAGACTCTCCCCAATCTCCAGACTCTGTCACAGCAGAAACACAGAAAGTACAGTGATCTCTTTGGTTCGTGTCGGCAAGCAGGCAGACGACTGTATGCGATATAGATTTCATGTAAGCATTGGAAGCATGAAACATGACAATCCAAAATGTGATGTCTTGATTTGATGTTTTGACGTGTGCCCACCTGCAGGTCTGCTGGATGTGCTGATGGGGACACAGCTGCCCCCCTGGGAGGGCTGGTAGTGGGGGGTAGCAGGAGCACACAGGGTGACCCAGTCTGCTCTCACACACCTGGGAACAGCCCCCGTTCTGGTGGAGGCACATGTCCGCCCCTGGAGGATCAAATCACATCACATGTTGTTCACACAGCCCTTCTGACGAGCTGAACTGCACCTAAACCAACCAGAGCTCCACCCTGATGATTCAGCTGTGTAGGGGCTCTCCAGCCCTGCTCCTGAAGAAGGTTTCACTCTAATCTAGCACACCCAAACCCAAAAATATTTTTTCATAAATAAAAAAGAATTTCTCAAACAAATTTCCAAAAAACATTTACAATATTATATTTTTATTTTTTTAACTAGAAACCTTTTGTCGTGTTGTGAAAAAAAACGTAACTTAATTTTTTTTTAAAATAAAAAGCCAACCTTTCTAAAAGAAATTGCCAAAAGAACAAAAAAAATCGGATTTTTTTGTTTGTTTTCTTTTTACTAAAAACTTTGTTGTGTGTGAGGAGGAGAAGAGAGCGATAATGCCACCAAATACAGATTAAAACTAAAGTAAGGAGCCTGGCTTGAAAAAGTAACCCCTTCCTTCCCTCTCTTCCTACCTGGCTTGGCCATAGGATGAACCACCACAATGGACGCCGGTTGAACCACGTTGCCGTAGATACGGTCCAGTTTCTCTCCGCTGCGTTTGTCGAAGCTCCCCAGCGAGCGGCGCTCCCGGTCGGACACCCACACACGGTCCTCAAACACCGCCAGGTCAAAAGGTCGCCCTGGACCAATCAGAGAACACAGAACACCAGGGTTAAGAGCATCCAGGTAGACGATAACGTGTGTGTGTGTGCCTGAGTGTGTCCATGTATGTGTCTATAGGTGTGTGTGTGAATGTGTGTACATGTACGTGTGTGTGTGTAAGTGTGTACATGAGTATGTGTGTACATGTACGTGTGTGTCTGTAAGTGTGTACATGTGAATGTGTGTACATGTATGTGTGTGTGCAAGTGTGTAAATGAGTATGTGTGTACATGTGTGTACGTGTGTTCATGTGTGTATGTGTGAACATGTGTGTATGTGTGTATGTGTGTTCATGTGTGCACGTGTGCGTGTGTTCATGTGTGCACGTGTGCGTGTGTTCAACAGAAACCTCACCTACTTGGTTCTCTGTCAGCAGCCGTCTCTCCGAGCCGTCCAGGTTGGCGCTCTCCAGCGCCCCGGTCTTGCTGTCGCTCCAGAACACGCGCTCCTGAGGGAAGTCCAGCGCTAGTCCGCAGGGTAAGGCCAGCCCGCTGTCAGCCACCACCCAGCGCTCACGCCCGTCCAGCGCCGCACTCAACACCGCCGGGCGCCGGCCCACGTCCGTCCAGAACAACTTCCTCCAAAGGGAAAACAAGAAATAATGACTTGAGAGGAACAGCTGGAGTTTGGTGCAATGGGATGAGGTGTGGTGTGGTGTGGTGCGGTGTGGTGTGGTGGGGTGTGGTGCAGTGTGGTGCGGTGTGGTGTGGTGGTGTGGTGCAGTGTGGTGCAGTGTGGTGCAGTGTGGTGCTGTGTGTGATCTCAGTCAGGAGTAGTAAAAAGAGTTTCTGAAAGCCAGTGAGCCATTTTTTTTAATATAAACTTTGAAATAGTCTATCATTTAAGTGTTTGGTATTACTTAGCCCTGAGGTGTGTAAGATGTGGCGCGCACTAGAAGGATATTTTACTTTGCGAGAGGGTGAACAGCGATTCCTCTTGGAGAGTGGATCCCTTTCCTGATCACCGTTTCTCTGTCCAGACCGTTTAGAGTGCTGCGCTCGATAGTAGAGAGACTGGAAGAAAACGTTTCAAAAATGAAGGTTTTTGAGAGGACAAGAAGACTAAATATCCCACCAAAATTCTATAAAATAAATATTTAAATATTCATATTTTAATAACATTTTCAGTTCAAATAGTGGTCAGTAAAATAGACGTCCACAGACTGGCGTCCAGGCCCCACCCCCGGTCGGTCCAGTACAGCCTGCGGTGGACCCAGTCCACGGCCAGCCCTTCTGGGGAGTCCAGACCCCCCCTCACCACAACCTCTCTGGACCCCCCCGACAAATCCACACGCTCAATCTGCCTCAGAGTCGTACTGGCAAAGTACACCTGGGAACACAGTCAGAAGCACAGTCACAGACAGAAGCACAGTCACAGACAGAAGCACAGTCACAGACAGAAGCACAGTCACAGTCAGAAGCACAGTCAGAAGCACAGTCAGAAGCACAGTCAGAAGCACAGTCACAGACAGAAGCACAGTCACAGACAGTCACACAGTCAGAAGCACAGTCACAGACAGAAGCACAGTCACAGACAGAAGCACAGTCACAGTCAGAAGCACAGTCAGAAGCACAGTCAGAAGCACAGTCACAGTCAGAAGCACAGTCACAGACAGTAGCACAGTCACATACTTTGTCCAGTATGCACACAGACCTGCCCACAACAGGGGTAGACAGAATGCTGTTACAGGACACAACCAACAGGTGGCAGTAAACCTGAATCCTGTATTGGTCCAGTCCCATAGCGACAGAGTTCCTGTATTTTAACACAGCACTGACTCGTCCAATCACCTACTTTGTTTTGGACTGGATCATAATCCAAGGCGATCACGTTTCCCTGAGGTTCGTCCAGGAGTCTGTGGTCACCTGACCCGTCCAGATTCACTCTCCTGACATCCACCGTGTTGGCAAAAAGCAGGTAAGGAGCTGGCCCTGCAGGGGGTGAACAGGAGGGCGTCGATTCAGAAGGTTCGGCTGAAAACATCCGGCGGTGACGATGTGGCGGTGTCACCTGACCCACCTGTGGCGGAGCAGCGTCTGCCGTCCTGGTGGAGACGGTAGCCTGGCACACACTCACACTCCCAGTGGCCCAGGGTGGTGGGGGAGCACAGCTGACTGCAGCCACCTCTGTCTGCTGAGGAGCACCCTGGGGGACACACGGAGAGAGACACTCAGAGGGACAGGGGGAGAGACAGGGAGAGAGACAGGGAGGGACACAGAGAGACAGGGAGAGAGACAGGGGGAGACACAGGGAGAGAGACGGGGAGAGAGACACAGAGAGAGACACCCTGACACGACCAGAGGGACAGGGGGAGAGAGACAGGGAGAGAGACAGGGGGAGAGACAGGGAGAGAGACAGGGAGGGACACAGAGAGACAGGGAGAGAGACAGGGAGAGGGACAGGGAGAGAGAAACTCAGAGGGAGAGAGACAGGGAGAGAGACACTCAGAGGACAGGGAGAGAGACAGGGGGAGAGACAGGGAGAGAGACAGGGAGACAGGGAGAGAGACAGGGGGAGAGACAGGGAGAGAGACGGGGAGAGAGACACAGAGAGAGACACCCTGACACGACCAGAGGGACAGGGGGAGAGAGACAGGGAGAGAGACAGGGAGAGAGACAGGGGGAGAGACAGGGAGAGAGACAGGGAGAGAGACAGGGAGAGAGACACTCAGAGGGACAGGGAGAGACAGGGAGAGAGACACTCAGAGAGACAGGGAGAAAGACACTCAGAGGGACAGGGAGAAAGACAGGGGGAGAGACAGGGAGAGAGACAGGGAGAGAGACAGGGGGAGAGACACTCAGAGAGACACTCAGAGAGACACAGAGAGAGACACAGAGAGAGACACAGAGAGACACTCAGAGAGACACTCAGAGGGACAGAGGAGAGAGACTCTGTGTATTTCTATGAAAATATACAGTTACACAATTTACATACAAATACATTGTGTTTGTACCTGAGCAGGACAGGCCATCAGGCAGGAGTCTGGACCCCTCGGAACAGACACACACAGGCCCAATCTCTGACCTCACACAGCCTCTGTCACACTGGGTCATGTTCCCCTCGCATGGGAACGTCTCTGTTAAGGCAAGAACACACAGCCTCCAACACTCAAACACACGCTGTATGTCTCTTCAGCAAAACAGGCGGAGAAATTAAGGAAATTATCCAGGAGTTATTTGGATACAAGAGAAGGTTCTGATACAAAACAAATGTTGGTCACGCACCCCTGTGTTATTGTTTTGCATAAGATGGTCGCATCAAAGACATTCAAATGTGGATTCAATCATCCAGGTTTTACTGAGGTTCGGGGGAACCCACACCTCAACTCCCGTCTGCCAATCTCAGCCAATCACACACCTGATTTATCATTAGCCAATCACGCCACAAACCTGACACCCAGTCTATGATCATATTAGCAGTGTTTCTACTCTTGCATACTCCCCACCTCCTCCTTTGTCTCCAACCAACACACCTAGAGGCCAGCTGCTGGGGGTGGATAGAGCTCAGTGGTTAGAGCAGGCTGCAGGTTCAAATCCCCCACTGCTCGAAATGTAAACATTCCATCTCCTGCACCCTGGGAAGCCCATTTGAGTACCAGTGACTATTACGGCACACTTATTCTTTATTTTATTCCTTTGTTCTTGTGTTGATCAATGCAATGTCACTCCACTATGTAAAACTACCAACCATATTGAGTTGTCAGTGCTGTCTTTGAACATCTTCAAACAAAGCCCAGTCAAAGACATTGGCAGATTACGAGCCACATTTAGAACCGCCTTCCACCCCCTCGTCACCAAAGGGACCCAAAGACCACTTTCCCAGACAGAGCGAGGCTTTCACAAAGACAGATGGTTGGTGGACAACAATCTCCTTAACCCCTGCCTCTGTGTAATCTCTTTATGAAATCAGCTCTAATCCAAACAGGTGAAAGTGTGTCGACGTGAGAATGGCCTTTGAGTCCCAACTTGTGATGTAACTAACGCAGGAGCATAATGTACTCTACTGTACTCTACTGTACCGTACTCTACCCTACTCTACCCTACTGTACTCTACTGTACTCTACTGTACTCTACTCTACCCTACTGTACTCTACTGTACTCTACTGTACTCTACTCTACCCTACTCTACCCTACTGTACTCTACTGTACCGTACTCTACCGTACTGTACCGTACTCTACCGTACTGTACCGTACTCTACCCTACTCTACCGTACTCTACCCTATCTACCCTACTCTACCGTACTGTACCGTACTCTACCCTACTGTACCGTACTCTAACCTACTCTACCCTACTGTACCGTACTCTACCCTACTCTAACCTACTCTACCGTACTGTACCGTACTCTACCGTACTGTACCGTACTCTAACCTACTCTACCGTACTCTACCCTACTCTACCGTACTCTAACCTACTCTACCGTACTGTACCGTACTGTACCGTACTCTACCCTACTGTACCGTACTACCCTACTACCGTACTGTACCGTACTACCCTACTGTACCGTACTCTACCCTACTGTACCCTACTCTACCCTACTGTTACACACTAACACTCTCGTGAACAAGCAGGTCTTCCTTGGGTTGATGACAGAGACAGGTGTGAGCATGAGGTTTGCTCATGCATGAACAAAGATGGCTGCTTTCTTTAGCATACATTGTTATCTTTAGATGATATAAAAGGTATTATTATTACATTCTCAGGCCTTTAAGTAAACTTAACTGATTCATACCTTCCAACCGCCATACACATGACACACAAAAAACATTATCCATTTACATACATCTCTAATTCATCTATAATTCTAATTCAATTATTTCTCAAGAAAATGCAACACAGGCGCCATAAGAATGGTTCAGTGTCATATTTTTCATTGTCTTCCCAGACTGTTGTCCTGAACATTCACTAATCTTCAATACGTTGCCAAATGTTGTCTTCTAACCAGCTTAGCAGGACATGACTGCTGACTAAATATTTCCCCTATTTAAAACGGCGACTCATCGTCTAATCTGACTTTGTCCAGCTCAGTCCGTCTCATCCGACAGAACAGGCACAGTGGTTTCCATAACGACATCAGATCAGTTTTCCACCCGAGTCATAGAAAGACAGGAGGCGTTCAAGCAAGAGCGCGGCCCGAACCTCAAGCAAAACATGTCATATTATGCCATCAGTGTGGATTTAGGGAGAGGGTAGGTTTCACGTTTTGTGTGTGTGTGTTACTACAGAGCCTCGTTATTTACTGGAGATCCCCTGGAAGGTTTAACGTACACATACTCTTCCTGAGGTGATTCTCCCAGACGTTGACAGCTCAGGGGGGACCTCTGTTTTGACCTTCGTAACCCGATAGGGCATTTGCACCAGTCTGTCTGGTCTCCTTGACCCACTAGATTTATTATCCATGTTGAAGGGACTGCAGTACTTTGAAACCGAGTCACTCAAAATAACGGTTGAAATACCTCCCCCAACCCAAACATCTGAAGTGTTGATGTCTCCCATCCGAGAAAGTGTAAAAAATAACCGTAATCTAACGCCGACAAACGACCAAACAAATACCATCGTGTTTTGACAGATTAGTTCAATTAAATCATCAACGCGACACAAACAAAACGTTTTCCTCCATCGTGACTTCACTAGAAGCCTAACTGAAGCAACTGAACAGTCTTACCTTGGCAGGTTCTCCTATCGGGCAGCAGAGCATATCCTTGGGGGCACGAGCAAAAGTAGGACCCTGGAACGTTCTCACACCCCAAGGAGCAACCATGGCTCCACAAGGCACACTCGTTAATATCTACCAGCAAAATATAAAAAGGTGTTGACATATACACTAGGGGTTTTATGTAGTGTAGGCCTACTGTATAGTAGCTACAGTATTTATATGGAAAATTCATTTCTTGAAATATTACATTTGACGTAGGCTAATAAAGATTTGGCCACATTTTTGTAGGTAAATTGTAGACTAGGTGTGTAACGGTACTTTACCTTCACAGTGATTTCCGTGCATGCTGAGGGAAAAGCCCTCGCTGCACTCACAGAGACCCTGTTCAGTTGGGTTGGAGCACACGTTTACACAGGGCCCTGCGTGTCCATCACAGCCTGCAAGCACAGATGAATGTTAATACATGCAATATACTATGGGAAACTTCTTCACTTCAACTCTGTGCAGATGTTTAAAACGATCAATCGGAACCTGGAGAGACAGGCACGGGGTCTTCTATTGGCTGGCTTAGGGGATGTACCACCTTCACATCTATTGGGGGGTGCGTCATCCGCTTCAGGTTAATTTTCTTCGCCGCTCCTCCTGTGTACTTGTTGACTTGTTTTATAGCCCGCGATGCGGCATCAGTGTAATAGACTTGCTCCATGAATACAAATATCCCCAGAGATTGAGACCTGGCGGAAAACACAACTGATCTGATGAACTTTGCGTTTCCATTCTCCAGTGTACGGGCCTTGTTAGATATTGGCCTAACCAATCCCACGCGACTAGAGTGACCTTTGTTGCGCTGTCATACAATAATTGTATCACAGATAGCTGGCTATGTTCCCGATATTTTCATGCTAAACATACCGGAGAGGCTGACGGACGGTGTTGATGACATTTCCGTTGTAGTCACAGGAGCCAATGGCACTTTCTCCTTCAGAACCGAACTGGACCCAGAACAGTCTCTTGTCTGTTCGGTCGATAGACAGTGCTCTGAGTTTCTCAGACATCTTTAAAACTGTAGAGGTCATCTCTCCTGCCACGTTTGACCGCTGGATACTGGGTGTGATGCCGTCAGACAACCAAAACAGAAACCTTGGGAAAAGAGGAAATGTTATGGGATTTGGTTATGATACATAGCCTACCTCTGAAAGAAATGAGTCTTTTCAATAAGATGAACACATATCTTAAAATACTTCTTTGCACTTCCTACTGCATATTCAATTTATTGGGTGTGCTCTGCCTTCGGCGTGGAGCACAACCTTTGTTATCTCACATATATATTTTAATATACAATACAAGATCATGTTTAGCGTTTGTGTGCCTGTTATGGAAATCGTTTAGAGAAAGACTGAGGAGTGGACAAGTTATGTTGAGCTGTTTGTTATAAGTTCACAAACTGTTGACATATATCTAAGTCACTCAACGTTCGAAACTACTGTAATGCAATAAAATGGCTGGCATGAGGCAAAAATCCTCACTGGGGAAAATGGCTACTGTTGTGTCTAGCCAGCCATGGGAAGGCATGTGAGAGTCTTTCAGTAGGTTTGCACCTACGTGCCAGCCATGCTTGAAGAAGGGAGAATATTTCATGGCTCAGCATTTATAGCACAGACAAACAAGATGGCTGCCAGCTGCGATTGGAGAATATAGTTAGTCTTGTTTCATTCTCACTTGCTTAGCATAATTTTTAGTTGCGCTTTTATGGTTGACGTTGTTTTTTAGATAAAGGAGTTACCTGTCACTCGGGTCGATCGCTATGCAACACGGCTGAGATAAATATCTTAAAACAGTCCTCTCATTTTTCTCATTTGCTTCCATTCTTTTAATAGTTCCCTTTTCTTCACTTGACCAGAAGACAACATTCTGAATCCAGTCGACCGCAAGACCCGAGAGTCCTTTTTCAGATGAGTATAATTTCTGGAAAGAATCAAGACACAATTTTTCAATTAAAACTACACATATTGCTGACGTGTTTCAGTTTAAATACAATATAAATGTATACCCCCATGCAGCATGGCAAAATCACTCACACAACAATGTTTTCATAATCAGCACACAGAACAATACCTGAAGCCAAACCTCCATAGGTTACACATTTGTACACCGGTCTAGGTGTTATCAAACATGGATCTTTCAGTCGAAAACAAGCACCTGTCTCTGTGCTCCGTCCATCGCAGCCTTGTAGACGACCCCAGTGGTCCTGTCAGCCCAGTACACTCGGCCCTCCTTGTAGTTGAAGTCCAGTAGAATCGAGTTTCCAACCCCGGCCACAAGCCTTTTCCTGTTCCCTCCATCCAGGTCCATCCGATAGATGGCCTTACCATGGCCGAAGATGAGGTAGGGTTCTGGAACCATCCGGGCGGGGGGGGTCACAGGTTATCAGAGAGGTAGGTCATCGATAATATCAAGGGCCAAAACACAGCTGATGTTTGACCCTGTGTGGTACATTCTTAATGTCAGGTCGTATATGCTCTGTTTTTTTTTCCTCTGGTAATGTCATGTTGTCTGATGTCAGTATGAAACCTTGTTAAACAAGGGGCAGGGATGAACCGTGCTGCGGAAAGATCCAGAATGTGAATAGTCCAAGGTGGGAGAAGTCGCTAAGAGCACGGTCGCTGTAGACTTTGTGAGACTAATGGATGCAGTCTTTAATGGTGTGCTGCTTGGTTCTGATGTCATTGTTGAACGTGTCAGATCGATGTTTCTCGCTAAAAAGCCGTGGCGGTAATGGGGTTAAGTTCAAGGCAGGAGAGCTGCTTTTGAACAAACCAGCCGTCTCCAAGCAACATCACCTTTCACACCGTCCTTTCACAAGTGATAACAAATCTTTGCATGTGAATGAAGGTAGTCAAGGCCATCACTGAATCACAAAACCCTATTCCTCTCAATTTCTATAGAAGTATACGTTTTATTGTATGGTTTTGTATTTCTATCTTCCATAATATCAGCCGTAGAAGCAATTTCCAATCACAGAAATATATATTTTAAATATTTTCAGGTGTTGATTTAAGTTGCTTAGGCAGCTTGTTAGAGATCGTGTCCAGAACACGTCAGTTAAACGCACATATTTACTCTGAGGTGAAAGGTCCTAAACATGGCCTGACCGTGTCATCCAAAGGGCCTTTTATTGACACCCGAAAACATGGTAATCTAGGATAGTTCGTCAACACAGATGTATAACATTGTCCTGTGCTTCCATGGATACCGCTTCTAGTTGCCGAGGAATGAGGAGGACAATGAAGCTGTTAGCAGCGTGCTGCAAACAATGAGTCATCTGTATCTGAGATGAGTTTCCATGACGATCGCTAGTGAACTGTTAAGGCGGGTCATAGCTAAGTGGCTTGGACACGGCATGCAAGGCCAGATCAGGCAAGTTGAAGACGTTTTGCGTGTGAATGCCAAGATTGGTGTTTTTGAACAAATTATTTTGTAAAAGTCTCATTTAATATCAATGTGGATTTTCTGGTCAGTAACACTATTAGTAGTTCATATTTTGCACAATTATTTAAAGAGGTTCACATGGTGTAGATCGGAAAAAAACAGATAGATTAATTGTCTGATTGACTTGTAGATTAATTGCCTTAAGTGATTAACCAGCAACCTCAAACATTCTACAGGTCCTCTCTTTGTGTACCCAGCTGAACCTGTTCCAATGAGAGTATTTCTTATCCCCCACGAGATTGCACAGTGCTTCAGTATTCTGTGGATGGTCACGACATGAGTCGAAAACATCCAAATGAGTCGGTCTTGGCCGGGTTTCCCAGATTCGTTAAGAAGCTCTTAACGCTAAGAGCTTCTTAAGAGCGTTCTAAGAACGCTTTAGAACGCTCTTAGAACGCTCTTACAACGCTCTTATAACGCTCTTAAGAAGCTCTTAGCTTGGTTGTTTATGAGCTTTCTGTCCAGTCATGGCGGGGGCGAAACCCAGGTTATCGTTGATAACCGCTCTCTTGATTACAAAAGATAACCTTCCCAGGAGTCTTCACTGCAGCATGTGGATTCTCAGTAAACCTGTGTGCCCAGACGGAACACCCACGACAGAACGTCAGCTCCACTCGAGGGACATCACACACAGGCCCGGCCAAGTTTCCTCTGACGCGTGAAAATTGGAAAGTGTGTTTGTGACCCTCCCTCTTCACTCTTCTCCCAGGTGGTGAAGACAACCCTTGAGTATAAGTAGCCATTGACCACCTGGCCTTAAACATATATATAAAACAGTTTGTATAAAATGTTTCGGCTAAAATATACAGTATTGTATATTTTGGGATTTTGGGAATGTGCCCAAAATCTCCCATAAAATGCATTTTGCAGCAGATGAGTTCTAACCTAAAACCAAACGCAAATACACCTTTTCCTTCCTCACTCTAAATATTTATATCCCAGATCAGATTTTACTGGGTGTACTTCTCCCTGGAAGTGTTCCAATTTCAGGTACGACAGAACAGGTGGGAAACCCAACTCACCCACACAACTCCAGTTGCTACCCACACCCGACAGGGACCCACGCCAGCATTCCCTCCCAGGCTCCGACGCTTCTGCGTTCCGCACAGAGAACCAGACCAGCAGAGCCACGACCGTAGCAAGGAACATAATCCTGAACTCTGGTGGTGGTCAGCGGAGCCACTCTTCACTCACGCTCAGGCATTCCCGCCGTCAGACCAGGCGTAGGAGAATCCCCCGAAAATCTGCAACGGTCGCCGTAGGTCCGTGGGCATCCTTGTCTGAGGCCTCGGCGTAGATCGAGAGAGGAGAAGAGAGGGAGGTTCACATCCCTCAAAAAAGGAGGAAAACGATAAACAAAAGGAGTAGGTTGTGGGCACGGAGAGGAAGGGAAGGTTTGTCAGCGCCGTGGATCTGCCCGTAGATCTGCCCGTGGATCTGCCCGTAGATCTGGCCGTGTGGGATCCAGTGTGCTCCTCTCTCCAGCCCCCTGGCTGCTTAGCTGTTTTGGAAGCAAAGTACGAAATTCCTGACACCCTCGTGGTAAATTTTACACATCCCGGTCTGAGTCTGGAGGATTTTCCCCGCACAGGAGTCGGTGTCTGAAGCTGAAAGCCGAGTATGCAAGTGATGAGACTGGGGCTGAAGCAAAGTCCAAGAAAATAACAGCAACTCACCCTACTCCACCCCCTCCATAACCCCTGTCCCTCTGTGTGAGTGAGTGAGTGTGTGTGTGAGAGAGAAAGAGAAAGAGAGAATCATGGAATGAACCTCTTCTTCTTTTGTGGTGTCTCTTCCTTGAACAGATGAACTCTGACTCCCATGTCTGCATACATACATTAGCATAAACCCAGACATACCCATAGGAACATGACCCTGGCATGCAAACACTGATTTATCAGTCCGGCACTAAAACATTGCTAACTAATTGCTTCAGTGTTCCTACCACTCTGGGACAACCGAACAGTGTTTCACTCACGGCATCAACGTACACATGTGCGTATGCACGTCTGTCAGTCAATTAGTATTTTGTTGGCCTGTTTTTTTCTCTTAAGGGTGACTGTCTCCTCCAGAGAATCCGGATGGATGAGTAAGAAGGACAACGGACGGTTTAAGGACATGCCGTCAGGGCCTCTCTTGTTTTCTGTTTATCCAGGATAACAACCGTCCCACTTCATCTAAAACCCCTATTCATACCCTTGTTGACTAGCATATTGTTCCAGGCGATACTGCGCATAACCCACGAGTGGCTTTATGGGGCTAGCGTGAACGAGAGGACCCTTGTGTCTTCAGCCGGTATACAGGATAACACCCTTAGTCCAGGGTGATGCCTTCCTCCCATGATTTCACGGGATGTTATCCTTGGTGTTCTGTTGGACTTTTACAGCCAACGGACCCCCTCGCAAATCCATCAAATCATTTATCTCGAGCCATGAACACGCCAGGAACATGTTGCCTTGCATGTAGAGTAGAAGTTAGACCACATGTAGGTGGGCTATGGACGATTAGCTTCTCAAAGGAGGGCAGTGAAGGTGTCACGGCTCAAAAACAACTTGATTCCACGACTCCAGAAGTGCTTTCCCTTCCTTCCGGCTTAGAGGTTCCCCTTCCACTCTGACCACCCTACCTCTCCAGCTCATCGTGTTTGTTAAACATCCTGGGTGTTGTCATGATTACAGAACAGCTGTTAGGACAGATAGACAGCTCTCAGGCACAGCTGGCGACAGACAGGGTATCCATGGGAACAGGGTATCCATGGGAAATGCCTTTTTTCCGGGGTCCACCCATGTTATTGGGATTTACAGGACCACCTGGTTAAGACAGGCATGACCCATCGATTCGCGGTCGTCACCCGCTACCCTGAGAGAGTGTACGAGGGCGCAGGAACGCACACATTTGCGATGCACCGATGGGATGTGTGTGTTTCCTTCCGTCACATAGACACAAGCATGGAGACGCACACTGGGGCGGTGCTTCCAGACTGACAGTGGAGGAGATTACCGTGTGAGGTGCCAGAGAGAGCTGTAACGCTGCAGAACAGATGCACCTGTCGCTGGGTGAAGACAGGGCAAGGAGCCTATCACTCATGAGATTAACACCTCAGGAGTTTAGCAGGCCCGCTAGCACTGTTAATGCATGTTATGACTATGATGGCTTTCTATGTATAATATATAGCACTGTCAAAGAAAGATACATATAACTTGCATCCAGTGCTGTGTAAAAGACACATATATGTTCAGACTAGATGTTTGTTTTGTTGCCATCTGCATTTGTGTGTCAGTAGAAAAGAGCAATATTCAGTTGTTATTTTTCACGTTTCGTCTTTTCATTTGAATAGTCCGGAAATCATTTTAGCTTTCCAAAAACAACAACAGGGTATATGTCACTGTATGTGTTTGTGATGAACTGCACTTGAAATGCTTCTATTACCTCCAAACACACTTTGCTTTAATTAAAAATAAGTGTACAATATAATTTCTGTATATAAATATAAACAAAATGTACACAAACTTTACTCAGATTGTCAAATATAAGGTCAAAATAGAATCGTTTTTTTGTAGAGGAAGGCAACAATGTAGCTTACAGCTTAAACCTTGAGCAAGTGGTACCTGTCAAAAACGGATTAATGGACTGTGCGTAAAATGTGTACACCTAAAACAGACCTAAACCAGATATGCTGTTTCACAAGACATTTGGCATGTAATATAATATATATTACAGTAAACAAAATGACGTCTGTAGGTGTGGCACAACAACAACGTTGTCAAAGTTCTCATATAAACAACTCACAGACAATCAGTAGTTATGTATCCAGCCATTCATATAAAAAAAGAAAAGAAAAAGACTATATTGAAAGATCTCCAGAGTATCTTAGTTCTTAGCATAGCAGTCGATGCTTGCTCACAGCTGTCAGCTGTCAATCCTAACGTCCGTCAGCATAGAAACTCCGATCGGGAGCTGTCGCTCTTGTAGGTCATTTGCGAGTCGATGCTAGACCTGGAGCAGAGCAGCATCCTCTCAGAATCGTCATTCTGTCTCCTCGCCCAGTGTTCGTTGGGGAGCGCGGGAACCCTCTGTTTCAGCGTGAGCGTCTCAAACTTCACGTAGCTCTCCTTCTCCAGCTCCTCGTCCTCCAGGGCCGTGTTGTTCCTGTTGAAGTAGAGTCCCAGGATCTTATACACCAGCAGGATGATGAGAGGCAAGGCCACAGCGCAAGCCATGCCGCTCACGATCATCAACAACTTGTTTTGGCCCTCGTCGTCGAGGACTTCCAGGGTGTAGAACTCTGTGCATGGGTCTTTCCCCGCGGAGCTCCCCTTGGCCACCAGGCAGACGGAGTATCTCAGTCCAGGCGTGAGGCCCTCCAGCAGGACCTTCCCGCTGCTGGCCACCGTGTCCATGGTCCTTTTGGTATCTTCCACTTCGTCAGCAGAGTAAACCACGGTGAGCGGGGTGTCGCTGGGCAAGCCGTCGGCCGCCCAGAGCAGCACGGCGCTGTCCGTCGTCTCCTCGACCACCTTCAGGTCTTTGACGGACTTCCAAGGTTCCTTCTTGGTGCTCTTCTCGTCTGCGGCCAGCTTCTTACCGCCACCTCCCTGCAGGATCCTGGCAGGTTTGGCTGATCCCACCTGCTGGTTGGCAGTCTTCTTCAACAGGATGGGTGGAGGTGTGGTCGGGGCTTCCGTGGTGGTGGATGGGGTTTCCGTGGAGCTGGGGAGGCTGGGGAGGTCGGTGAGGTCGATGGGTGGACTGGTGTGGGTGACCGGTACCGTCTTCAGAGGTGGACTGGTGGTGGTCACCAATCCTACCACAGATACTGTTATTGTGGCATCAGCGTTTCCAGCCACGTTCTTGGCCTTGCAGATATAATCCCCGGCATCTTTGTAGGAGATCCCATGCAGGCTGATGATGGACCATCGCACACCCTCACCGGGTGACTCTTGTACAACTGTAGGTGGAAACATACAGATATTTAACAAAAGATTGGTTGGAACACATCAACAGATATTTATCTAAGATCTCACAAAGTCTCACGTTTTAAACTGAGTTTTAAAAAAACGCTGCCAAGATTCCAAGAACCTTTCTCACCTCACAGTTTCAAGGTTGACAACTATTAAATTATGATTACATTTTCAAGTGACATCAAGCAAGTCCCTTTTTAAAACAAGACTTTACTGACTCTACCTGAGTTGGAGACATATGAGCCGTCTGACTTGATCCATGAGAGGTTGGGAGTGGGGAAGCCCGTCGTGTCACAACGTAGCAACACGTTGCTGCCCAGGGAAGATGTGATCTTATTGGCTGAGATCATGACTGACGGCTTCAGGCACTGGTCCAGTTCGGCCCGTTGAAACAGGGCTCCAGCGAAGCCTTCAGGTCCGCTGCAGGAAAGGAAGAGGTCCATGAGAACCACCGGCGGGTTCGTCATTTTCGAGAGCTCGATCAGCTTGGAGATCCTGCAGTCGCAAAACCACGGGTTGTCCTGGAGCCCTGTGAGTGGACGAGGAAGAGAAGGAGGTTTTCAGTAAGTTGGGTTTGCGTAAGGAAAAGGAAGTGGACCTCCCTGTGCTTCAAGGTACTTGTTTAGCGTTGGGATTATTACTCAAACGGATGTGTCAAAAGGTGATGAGTGTCAAGCTGTTAATGAGATCATGTGTGCAAATCCATAGCAGAGGTCTTTCTGGATCAGAGTTGTAAAAGACTCCTAATTAAGCCCCCCAGAGCTTGGTTTTTAAAATATCGAGTAACGACCACGTGTAAAATTGCAGAACAAGTTTTACATTATTACAGACTCTCACTGACATTTAACAAGCACATTAATAGGTAAAAACAACAAAATATTCCTGCCTTATAGCCAGCAAGCTAACATAAGTCCAAAAAGAACTGACAGTAGGTTGTGTTAAATAATAAGGTAGAAACATAACAGTAGCCAAGTGGGTGTGATTAATCATCTTGTGTTGTCTTTAAGGAAGGTTTTTCAGGCCCTGTGGCCAGGAGAGGAATTACAACAACTATGTAAATAACACAGATTCACTTTTCAGCAGTTTGGCGTTGCGTGTGGCAGGCCAATTTCAAAATCAGAATAATTTATTTGGTAATATTTTACCCTGAATATACCTTGGCCCATCTTTCCATGACTTGAGTTAATAAAAAATGTTTTTTAAGAGAATGCCTATGAAAGGGACATTTTAAATATAAAATATCTTAATATCTAAATAATAATATAATGCCCTGGATAATACTACTCAAGTACAATAATAAAAAAATGTTTTATATATATATATTTTGTTTTATAATGTTATTTCAAAAACTCCTTTGGTACATTAACAAAACAAGAAAAATGTCACAGAACTCCCCTTGTCCAATTTTCATCACATAAATAGGCCGTTAAAAACGCTCACATATCTATTCTATGGAAAGGACATTGTGTTTTCTTCTAATCCTGTTTCTCCTTCAAGGATGCCACTGCCAGCTTATTTTGCAAGGATAAGCTAGCTTGCCCTCAAACACCCTATTAACATTATCTCTTTGAGCGAGACACAAATTCCCAGACATCCATCGAACACCCTGACAAGCTCCGTATATATCTCTCCCGAGTCTGTGATCACTAGAAAAATTAGAAATGATTTACACGTTTCTTGTATATACTCACAATGACATCAGGAAGTAACATCCAGAAAGTAGTTGTCATCTTAAAATAGCATTTTCAACCTGAATTTAACTGTCCCTGTTTTCTAGCCAGGAGCCAAAAATACACTTTGAACATGAAACAAAGTGAGCGAAATGGGGAAAAAAATCCTCCCTTCATCTCAATCTGCAAACCCAACCCAAACACACAGTTCTCTCACCAAGCACCACCTTCTGAGACGCGGGGGAGACGGCCGTAGCTCCGTTAAACGGAGGCCAGATATCCATGAGGTCTGAAGGTAGCGTCGTCAGCTTGTTGCTGGACAGGTCCAGGTAAGTAATGTTCACCAGGTAGTGTGCAGCCTCCACCGGCACGTTCGTCAGCCTGTTGTTGTGCAAATCCAACGTCCTCAAAATGGGCATCTCCTTGAGTGACTCCCAGGGGAAGGACGAGATGACGTTACCGTCCAACCTGAGCTCGTGGAGAAACTTCAGGTTGTAGAAACTTCCAGAATCCACGGAGGAGACTGAGTTGTAGGTGATCCAGAGATAGCGGAGGTCAGTCAGGTAGTAGAAGGCCTCAGTGGGGATCCTCCGGACGCCTGTTTTCTCCACGCGCAGCTTGACCGTATCCACGGGAACGTTCACGGGGATGTCAGCCATATCCGGGTTGTTGCACAGCACGGACCTGAGTTAGGAACGCAACCAAAGGCTTAGATGTTGTGCTTTAGGACACACACACACAGAACTTTCATACTAGAATACTATTTCCAGAGGAGTGGGCATCGATATAGGGCCATTACGGCCATTTATAATCCCCAAATAACTGTAGAGGGGTAACACTATGTTTAAAGTTGGTAAGATGCCTACCTTATGGATTTTACATGAGGTATTATTGTTTATTGATGACCCCTTAAATCACTGAGGCTTTCCCGTGAAAAAACAAGACCATTTGGTGCATCAGTAAAGGATAATATCAACACCTGAAATCACAGCGGATGAACAAGCATGTCTGAATTCTGATAGCGTAAAAGAACCGTCCAAATACCTGGTGCCTGTTCCGTCGCTTCGTCCGTGATACACGCAGGTGCACTGGGCCGGGCAGAAGGAACGGGCCACACTGACGCAGCAGAGCAGCACAAGAGCGCAGAGCAGACCACGCATCGTTTCACAAGATCAGCTTCAACTGTTCACAGGTCTGGGAGGAGAGGAGAGGGATCGGGAGAACGTACATCTGAACTCATTCAGAAAGGAGAAACACCCCCCCAAAAAACAAGCACCAAAACACAAACGTCTGAGCAGAGGGAAAGAGAGACCGTCCCCGAGCGCGTACACACAGGAGAAACATCGTAAAGGTGATTCAAGAGGATGTGAGGGAGGGAGGGAGCGAGGGGGAGGAACGCAGTAGGGGGGAGGATTACCAGAGGATTTCATGAGGTTGACTAGGTCACACAAGGCAGGGGAATCAGCAATGGGGACATGCGTTAATCACCTAGCACGGGAAGGTTTCCCTTCCCATGATCCAACCCTCCTACACCGCCGCCAAGTCCCCAAACCACGCCCTGCTTCTCCCTACCCTCCTCCAGCCACCTCCCCAAGGCCAGACTTCTGGCTGTTTTTGTGGGTGCTAGACTTGGTCGCTTCAGTAGGTTTTTATTAGCATCTTCTTCCATGACACTAGTGTTGATCCACACTAAGAAGGGCAAGCCAGGAGGTGGGGTGAGGAATCTCCAAGTGACACCAGGGTGCAAGCTGAAGTCTGGGCCTTCACACCGACCAGACTGGGAGGAGGGGGCAGGACACGGAGGAGGCTGTACCCTGGGTACGGACAGATCCACACAAGCTGAAGTCTGGGCCTTCACACCGACCAGACTGGGAGGAGGGGGCTGGAGACGGAGGAGGCTGTACCCTGGGTACGGACAGATCCACACAAGCTGAAGTCTGGGCCTTCACACCGACCAGACTGGGAGGAGGGGGCTGGAGACGGAGGAGGCTGTACCCTGGGTATGGACAGATCCACACAAGCTGAAGTCTGGGCCTTCACACCGACCAGACTGGGAGGAGGGGGCTGGAGACGGAGGAGGCTGTACCCTGGGTACGGACAGATCCACACAAGCTGAAGTCTGGGCCTTCACACCGACCAGACTGGGAGGAGGGGGCTGGAGACGGAGGAGGCTGTACCCTGGGTACGGACAGATCCACACAAGCTGAAGTCTGGGCCTTCACACCGACCAGACTGGGAGGAGGGGGCTGGAGACGGAGGAGGCTGTACCCTGGGTACGGACAGATCCACACAAGCTGAAGTCTGGGCCTTCACACCGACCAGACTGGGAGGAGGGGGCTTGAGACGGAGGAGGCTGTACCCTGGGTACGGACAGATCCACAACGGGTCTACGCTCACTGGAATTACTGGAGTCACTGGAGTCACTGGAGTCACTGGAGTCACTGGAGTCACTGGAGTCACTGGAGTCACTGGAGTCATCTGCTAAATGCTGTGTGTAGCCCGCGGGCGGCGTGTGCAGTTTCAGGACACTCGAGGTGTCGTCTAGACTGGAGTTTCCCTCTGTCAGGTGATGAAGGATGAGAGGAAAACTGTTAGTGGGCTCTGAGAGGAATCGATTGAATGTGTGTTGACTACGAGGGTTCACTGAAAGATGGTGGTTGAATTTTCCTCAAGGTTGTTGAAGGATTTATGTTTCAGTAGAATAGGTTGCCTTTGATGGCAGTGGGGCAGGTGCTTTTTATACTTTTTTACAACGATTTCCAAGACATAATGTTTCATAATGTTTCACATAGAGTATCTACGGAATGATAATCGGCTGAGGCCATCCTTTTTGTCTATACAACACATCATGGTTTGTTGTTGAAACCTACATGGACTTGTCTAGGAGAAAGAGGGACATCTGGTGGTAGACAGACTGTACTGCATAGCGTGTCACTCGGTGTCCTAGAGAAAATAATGTACATCAGCTTAGTCTGTATTTTGGCAGTTCAGGCAGTCTGTGTTTTGGGGTGAATTATTTCCTTGGCGAAGCAGCACGCACTCCAGCTTACTGTTATCTGCCTTCAAAAATAGAACAGCACACAAAAAAGACACTACACCCGGTTTGTATTTATTAACAAGTACACAAGTGAATTTTTATTTATGCAAGCAAATTTGATCCTACGGGTCAGGAAAGCCACTTCAAGCTGTTGGCACATGTATGTACAAAAAAAATGAATCAATTATAAGCCTGCTACTAAGCATTCTTGGTGAAAGTACAAAAGACTAATACGAGGAAGAAGCAGAAAGCGTTTGTCAGGTCGCTACAGAAGGAGCCACGCTGGTCCCAGTATCAGGTTAAGACACGGTTTTAAAGCCCATCACAAAACTAAAGAGAGATGACTTAAACCCTACAGTCTAATATCATCAGCATAATGCGGTAAGCGTGGGAATTTTAGCACTGCACATATAAACAAAGGGAGTTGACCCAGCAAGACAGTATAAGTGTAAAAAAGTGAAATAAAATGACGTTTTGAGTCAATAATACTATACCATTAATGCATGTCCATGCCACAAAAAACATCTAAATTCACAGTCTTTACCTAACAGTACAGTTATCCAACTCAGAGTTGAACACCGATGCGCTTACACCTAGAGAGAGAGCACAGAAATGGTCCAAATAAGTGCATGAAACTAGCTCTTAGAAGTACTGACAAAACAAATATTGCCAGGCAATGACATGATAGGCCACGTTTGTAGTCCTATGAGCATGATGACGTGTAAGCAAAGACAATCAGACTTTTACTGTCATGAACAAAATTACTTACTGTGACACATCTTACAGCCCATCCAATAAGTGCCACAACACCAACAAATGTATTTTTTTTATCGTCGAGATTTGATTAAGACTGATAGATGAGTTGTGGATTGAACCACAGTGATCTCTTTTCGTTCACGTATGAATCGTCCTGATATTGAAGTGCTCAACATATAGGTATGCATTTTATATATCAATATATACACTGCAGATATCTGCAAAAACTTGTTTCATTCTAGTATTTATAAAGTTCACCTTTAAGAAATTAAAAAAGGGGTTATGAAAAGATGTTTGCATGTGCTTATGTGGCTGGATAAAAGACAATGGACATTCTAGACATTCTGCCCTAAAATAGCTTTTCCTATTATCATAAAATAGTCCATAGTTTATCATTTTAATGACGAATCCTGTCTTTGATACTGATCTAAGTCAAAGGTCAAGGTTTCCTGTTTAACAGGCTTGGCACAGCTAGCAAATCATATCTGTTTTCGTGTAACATTTTGGTATCTATCCTTAATTGGCATGCTATTGTGAAACTGCTATTACAAAAAACAATTGTAAGATTCGAATTCCTTTCACTTGAAGTTATTTTCATCCCAGTTCATGGCAGTACAGTACTGCTACATTATCTAAAAGGCTAGAGATGATTTTTATAGTTGCCCTGTGAGATTGAAAATATTTTTAGTCTTTAAAATTACCCCCGTTCATCAATGTAAATACAGTTCTTGAAAATGAAACTTTTTTTTTAATACACAAACATGAGAAATGTGCTTGAAACCCTTATAAGCCCCAACAGACCACCTCATAAATGAAAAAAATAAATAGTACATAAAAAAAAATAAAGATAAAATCATTTTTTCTATCAGTAAAAAAAAAGATAACCAATAAAATAAAATAAAATCTATTACTGGATGTAAAAAATATCCTACAAAGAAAATACAAAAATAAACTGCTACATTTAAACTTTACTTCATCCTACACTACCTTCAAACTACACCATACTAAAACTACACTACACACTATCAACAACAATAACCCAACCGATAATTATAATACGAATAATAACATGACAGTCCATAACAGAGGTGAATAGGGGGCCGTTGTCGTTTGAAATGCTGTTTGTGGGGGCGGGGGGGGTTGAAGGGTCCCCGGACCACTATGTCACATGACGCACCAGTGACATCAGCAGTGGCGGGGGCCCTGAGCGCCACCCAGCCCCCCTCAGGAGGGGATGGTGGAGAGAGAGAGAAGGGGTGGAGGAGGGGTGGAGGAGGGGTGGCAGTGCCAGGCCTCTCCCTGGTCTTATGTGTAGGCGTTCAGACGCTCCTTGGAGCGGGTGGAGTGGATGTCGTGGAGCTCCTGCTCCTCCTTGGACTTGATGTCTTCGTACTTCTGCATCCTGCAGGCGTCCTTCACGTACGCCCAGTTGGCTGAGAGCACCATCAGGTAGTGGATCTGAGACAGGGGGTGCAAACCGGGCCGTTACTCAGTCAGTGAGTCATTCAGAGAGTCAGTGAGTCATTCAGAGAGTCAGTGAGTCATTCAGAGAGTCAGTCAGTCGTTCAGTCAGCGAGACAGACAGACAGCTATTCCATCATTCAGTCATTTAGTCAGACAGTCAGTCAGTCAGGTCGGACATGCTGTGGCAGATCTACAGTTTGTTGACAGTATCTGGCCTGTTTCCTAACCTCGTGGGCTTTGTGTGGCAGAGGTGCCAGAAAAGCCGTAACTCTTTACTCCGCCACCAGGTGGCAGAGCAGTAGTTGCCGTGAGCTGGGCCCCAGTGTTTCCATGACAGCAGAGGCTCCATGGAGACACCATACCATTGTGAATGCATTGTGTAAATCCTGCCACTCCTTTCACAAGGGATAATTTACAACTTTACGATTCCCATCTTCCTCGTCATCATCACGTATGGACAATGACCAACCAGGGGGATTGATTTGATTTGAAGTGAGTCTGAATCCCTACTCTCCATCACAGACAATACACTTCTTTATTCATCATGTGGATTTTATTGGCTAATTAGCACCTAAGTTATTATCTGAATGATCTGACTAACTGAAGGATTTTTTCAGTAGGTAAAAAAAACACATCTCCAGTCTGTGTCTAAGTACTTATACCCCTGCTGGTGACTGTCAGTGCTTCAGTGAATAAATGTTTAATTTTCCCAGACATTTGTTTAGACGGAGAAAAAAAACCCAGCCAGGCCGTGTCTCTCAATTTGCACCATCATCCTTGACTAACGAGTCTATTCTCTTTCTTAGAAAATGGCTCCTCCACAAATTACTGAGTGATGTTTTCAACAAGCACCGGCCCTTTCTTCTCTCAGTTTCCATGACAACACGGTGACATGGCCAGCGTCTCGTAGAGAGAGAGAGAGAGAGAGGGAGAGAGAGAGAGAGAGAGAGAGAGAGAGAGAGTGAGAGAGAGAGACAGAGAAAGAGAGAGACAGAGAGAGAGAGAGAGAGAGATAGAGAGAGAGAGAGAGAGAGAGATAGAGAGAGAGAGGGGTGAAAGCCTATATCCACTGCACCAAACTACCTCCCTTCCGGACATTCCCACAGGCAAACACTGCTACCACCAACGCACCCCAGTGGCACACACAATAACAACTGTTATCTTTCGTGTTTTCACATAATTAAATTTATTTCTATATCTATTATACTCAATAGTGACAGGGATCATATCAAATCACAACCTTGTAAATGTATGAGTTTGGGACTAACAGTTGGGTAAAAGTTAAGAAAATCTACTGAATTCAAACTTTCAAACTTTCTCACTCAAGGAATGTCAGATTAATTCTACAGAGGTCACATACACAAACGCAGACATGTTTTGATTTCACCGTTCATTAAATGAGACATCACTCTCCCACAGAAGCGCCTCAACAATATCAGTAGAATAACTTTCATATTTCCACGTAATGATATTATTTATAATCTATTATGGTCGAGTGGAGCAGTAGAGGACAGTATGTTTATGTTTAAGTCATTTAATAGTCTCTCACCATAGCGATCACTGCTGCTCCCGCCCCAGCCAGAGCGCAGATGAACAGGTGAAAGGTCATATCCAGCTGCAAACAGGAGAGGAGGGTGAGGCTACGACAACTTACATAGACGTTCATATTTGATTCATTTAGCAGCTTTCATCCAAAGCGACGATCCTATAGAAAATACAGACGATAATCTAGGACCAGAAGTGCAGCGTTTAAACTGTTTTTCAGTATGATAGATTCTTTGTTTTACTTCATCTACCTTCCAAATATAGGGAAATTTAAAAAAAATATGTGCCCCATATTAGGTCTGGCACATAAGTACCTACCTCATTCGATTCACACAACTTGTAGAACTTCTCAGATCTAGTACACACTGTTTTGGCCTCAGCAATTGGCACGATTCCTGAAAAGAAAGACATGTGGTCAGCACTGGATCATAAAGTATATCTGCACACATGTTTTGTGACGTGTGACCTACGGACAATTACACTGTAAGAGATTTATGAGGGAAGTGTATTCTTCCACCAGTGGCATGAATGTACTTGACCTGTGCCAGGTGGGTGATTTAAGAAAGAGAGAAAGAGAAATAGAACCAAAGAGACAGAGAGAGAGAGAGAGAGAGAGAGAGAGAGAGAGAGAGAGAGATAGAGAGAGAGACAAAATATGCCAGAGAAGAAGAAAAGAAAGAGACAAAGAGAGAGAGAGAGAGAGAGAGAGAGAGAGAGAGACAGAGACAGCAGGAGAAAAGGGGAGAGAGAAAAACTAGAGAGAGAGAGTGACAGAGAGAGAGAGAGAGAGAGAGAGAGAGAGAGAGAGAGACAGACAGAGAGAGAGAGTGACAGAGAGAGTGACAGAGAGACCTGTCTCCTTGCTTACCATACTGGCGCGGGTCCAAGCACAGGGTTACCCCCTCCAGCATGGTTGTGTTTTGGCAAATGGTCCAGATGTTAAAGTACATGAAGACAGGAAGTGAGGTGAACGCAGTCACGCCCAGCCAAGCCAGCATGAAGATATACGTCAGCATGATGAACTAGAAGGACGACACACATAGGACAACAAGTCACATTCAATGTTGTGTAAAAGTTCCTGGTCTAGTCTAGCAGTATACTTAAAAAACAGCAACTCTATATTTTGTCCCCCTTGTCCCTCACCCAGGACAGCAGCAACATAATTATCCTTTCATCAACAACTAGAATCAATTAAACTCCTTTGTTTCCTGCACAACTGTATTAAACGCGGGGTCAGACGGCTGGTCAGGCTGAGTGGTTAGGGAGTCGGGCTATTAATCAGAAGGTTGTTGGTTCGATTCCCGGCCCTGCCAAATGACGTTGTGTCCTTGGGCAAGGCACTTCACCGTAATTGCCTCGGGGGGAATGTCCCTGTACTTACTGTAAGTTGCTCTGGATAAGAGCGCGTCTGCTAAATGACTAAATGTAAACGCTCCTCTAGTGTTTGCGTCGGGATGTGTGTTGTCTCCTCACCCATGCGCTGACGCAGCGTCCACAGGTGGTGATCTTGAAGTCTCCGTACAGGTCCTTGATGGCTCCGCTGGTGAAGAAGCCCTCCACCATCAGCAGGATGCCGTACACGAAGAAGGCCGAGGCGATGCCGTAGATCACGTACTTGATGATGTCAATCCTGAGAGGGCGGGGGGACAAGCGCGGTTAAACAACACTGTCTCTTTTCCCACGTGTGTCTCATACTTAATGGTCACATCATTAGTGTCACCGCTGTCCTTCAGAGCTTTGATCGTTGTCCTTTAGACCTATATATATTTAACATTTGTCCTTAGACATCGAACACTCTGTATGACCTAAAGGCGTCAGGTGGCTGAGCGGTTAGGGAATGATGTTGTGTCCTTGGGCAAGGCACTTCACCCTACTTGCCTCAGGGGGAATGTCCCTGTACACTCTGAATAAGAGCATCTGCTAAATGACTAAAATGTAAATGCCCTTGGCGTGGATCTAGTGGGCGGTGTGCTTACATGGTGAAGACGTCCAGAGAGTCCATGGGGCTCCTCACCACCTCAAAGTAGTTCTGCAGGATGGTGACGGTGCCCGACAAGGCCTCGTGCCCACAGCCACAGAACAGAGCCACCCCGGCGTACAGCAGGATGGTGGCGATGAGAGATGGGTAGGGGATCCCTCCCAGGCATTTGATGCAGCACTCCAGGCATCCTGAACACACACACAGATACACACAGATAAAGACACACACACAAACACACACACACAGATACAGACACACACACACAGACACACACAGATACAGACACACACACGCAGAGAGAGAGAGACAGAAAAAGACAAGATTTAGCTGTCAGTCAATACAGAACTCAAGTAAGAAGTGCATGTTTAGAAACAAAAGGCGAGTAATGGAAGCCTGAGGCAGGCAGACAGACATTACGATTTGATCGATGTTCTGGAACACATCTGAGTGTTCTGGAACACATCTGAGTATTCTGGAACAGATCTGAGGAGAAGTCCGGCTAAAAGACAGTCATGAGTGTCTTAGTTTGACGCAGAACATCTTCTGACCAATCACCTCTGACCTCTGAACCCTCCGCCGAACCTATCGGCATCTAGCAGGAGCGTCTGCAGGATGAGTCATCACTGTTCTGCTTACTGTCACACTGCTCACTGTGGAGGCGGGGGTGTGTGTGTGTGTTGTGTCTGAGTCGTGTGGAATGTGGAGAAAGACAGACAATCGGAATCTGTGTGTCTTTATCACACCAAGCCAATTTTGCCTCATGTTGATCCCAGTTTGAATTCCAATCTAGAAATGAACGTTATACAATATTTTTTTTTCTTAACTGCATGTAACACTCTAATGTGGTCTGTCAAATTTACTGTGCAGTTAATGAAATGCGCAAATGTGATTTCATGCTCATAGAAGAATTCTATGGAGCATTTACATCCTTATTAGAACTAATGATTAAATAATTTAATTATCTTTCATCTGCATCTCTGGTCACGTTTTGCTCGCTCTCGTTTTTCATTTAAGAATCTGCACCCGCGCAATGGAATGTTATCATCATTCAAGGGGACGTCGATAAATTACGTGTTACAGTGATTGCGGTCATACCCGCCTTCCCTCCCAGCCTCTCACCCACCGTCGTCATGCGATCTGCTCTCGCTCTGCAGGCGAAAGCATAAGCACGAGCGAGCCATCCAACTCGCGCGGCTTCTGTCTGTGAGCGGAACCTGCGCTGAATACCAAGCAGCTCGAGCCCCTCGCTAGACTTGCTGAGCAACGAGCCTATCCAGCCAGGAAGATTATGTGTCCTCGCAGATGTAATCCTGCATTCGATTGTGCCGTTATCGACACAAGTATGCCCCATCGCTTCAGAACAGTGATGTCTTCATTATACGAGCTCTTATCGGTTTTAGCGGGAAAAGGCGATGAAAAGGCTCGTCGACTAGCTACAGCTGTCTACATAGGTCTGCAACGGTGTGTGTGTGTGGAGTGGGGGTGTGGTCCATTATGAGAGCGGGTGTAATTGAACTATTCCTTGAAGTGATTGATTTGTGTCATGTCCCTATTCAAGGTTTTATTACCTGAGCATTATTCAAACTTGTGTCCCTTAAATGGGCGATTAAAGGGAAATATAAATCAATTTCAGAGGATGAACTGCCGAGTGGCCTAATCTCTGGTTAAAACCTTGATTTCCTATTTATAACTTGAATTTTTGGTGTGGATTATTATGTTTCATCTATGTACACACGCGATTCATTGGGTTCCATGTTGAGTCGTTGGCCCTCGTTGTTCCAGTGTGATGAACGATTATTTTGTTTGTGCTAATATAAAGGAAACTGTTGGGATCTATAACGAAATGCAATATCAGTTAATAACACAGAGCAAGACACTAGTGTAACTTCTGGCTCACCTAACTACCACAAGTAATCTAGCTAATTGACGATCCATAAATCCTGGCGGAAGACTAAGGAAATTGGATGTTGTTACCATGGAAACTGCAACGGATACGGATGTGAAGCTAGCACTGTGAGGAATAAGGAGTTGATTTAAGGAGAATGAGGTTTTATTGATTGTGTGGTGCTAATTTGACGGAAGACAACTATTGGACTGGTCACACCGTTTCCCACATATATTCCCGAATGAGAGCGTGCGTATGGCTGTTTGAGAACAATAAAACTCAGACTAAGGCCTTCTAAATAAAACATAGCCCGCTTCCGTCAGTTTCTTTGTTAGACATGGATAGGCCTACAGTAGGCCCAATTACGGCTAGGTATAGCAATATCACAATATCTGATGTTGGCACCAAAAGGCAGACGTTTGAAAGATGAAACGTTGAGTCGTAGACCCAGACAAACGGATAGCTCCTCCCTGCATAACTAAACCGTCATCCGATTTTCAGCTCTCCATTGATCCTGACTCACCCTGTGAGATGTGAGCCGCTGGAAATGACAACCAGTGTGTAAATTGACGGAGAGGAGCTGCAGAATGCTTGATCCATTATTTAGCGCCAGCATAGCACAGCGCCAAACATTTTCATGCATTATTTACGCTCGCTGCATTAGTGTTACATTACCTACGACGTGGAAGACGACTGCTTAATGAGCAGTCGGTGCCATGCAAATACCGCTCACGGTCTGAACTATGGGTTGAGACGCGAGAGACTCATTGGAAGCGAGGCCCAGCCACCATGGGGATTTGACTGCATTGATAAGTGAAAACTGAACGTGAAACTGATTTCAAATCAGTTTTAGCCAGATTGGTTTACGAGGGAGACAGCATTTGCTTCTTTGTGCTGTTTTTAATGATTGAAAGTTGGAGATTGTGCCTTCTGACATCTTATTAAACCAAGGACGATTTAAAACAAAGAGGTAGGCTATGCTACATAAACTGTAGCCTACTGTCTTTACAATTACAATATGATTCAGAGGCATACCTACTTTGGTAGATATTGAGTCAATTATTAATGTTGGACATAACTGCCACGCCCGGTTTGCCATTGTGACTATTTTATATTATAATTCATGTTACCATCATGAATATCCATTATCTTAAACATCGTTGAGGAATGGGGAGATAAATATGGCAGTGTAAGGTACGATCGAAACACAAGTCCTGTAGTTTTCTTTGTTCTGTTTTCATTACATTTTCAACTGAGGGGAATCATTGAATAGCCTACATGTCATTAAAATCCCCAGTCATAAGGATTCATTTTAGTCCACAAATAAAATATGAATGAATATACCCCCCCCCCTCACACATACACACACAAACCCCTCTTTAAAAAGTGAATTCTATAATTTCACCATGACCCCAAATACGCCCCACCCAATCAACAGAAGGCGTCTCTCTAATACAAAGAGAAAGGCCACCCCCCTTCTCCGCCCCCCTCCCACCTCTCTCCCATCTGTCAGTGTCATGTCCGACAGGCAAGACACACACACACGTAAACACAAACACAACCATTCACTTGTTCAATATCCTCTATCCCATGAACTCTCCGAAAGATGGAGGTTACTATTATGTAACGGTCAGTCACCCCTCGTAACAAGAACCTCCGCCGAACCGTCCTGAATACAGCAGGACGCAAGTAACTCCAGAAGACAAAGGACTGCGAGTCAGACGCCCAAATTAGCACTAAAGCTGGAGAAGCAGGGTGCAGTTAGATTCAGCACACCACCGAGGAGGAAGAAGGAGAAGCAGGGTGCAGTTAGATTCAGCACACCACCGGGGAGGGAGAAGGAGAGGCAGACATGAAAGGGTGGTGGGGGAGGAGGTGGAGGGGCTGGGTGTTTGGTTGGGTGTCTAGCGGTGTGTGCATGCAAGGCAGACTCTAGCGCATAATGATGATCATTAGATCCTAGGGCCTGGAGACTTCCGTGGAGGGGGGGGCTGTGCGTGGGCTGGAGCAGGTGTGTGTGTGGTGTGGTGTGTGGTGTGTGTGTGGTGTGCGTCTCAGGGATGGGTCATGTGACCTCTCCTCCACTCGGCTCTCCAGAGCGGACAGGTTCACAGCCCCCCCCGCCCCCCCCCCACTCCTCTGAGCATGTTTAATCAACCAGTATGGTTGCCATGTCAACCGCAGCGCAAAATCTGAGAATAGGCCAGGCACTTCAGAGCCATGACCCACTTACTGTATGTCAACAAATTCAGTGGGACAATAGTGAATGAGACACATCAGCCCAGATTAGCCCTCAGGGCTGAAAGGCAGGACAGCCGGGGCCTGAGAGCTGGGAGCAGGCACAGATTTGATTCAGGTTTTTTCAAGGGTTTAAAGCAATCCATGATTACTTAACATGGACGGGCCTTTTGTCTGCGGTGATGTACCTCGTGGAGCGAGGGTTAGAGATAATGTGTGTCAGAGATAATGTGTGTTAGAGATAATGTGTGTCAGAGATAATGTGTGTTAGAGATAAATCGACTATCATGTTGCGTTTGTCTGAATTCTTTTTGTAGTCTGTTAAGTTCTACTAGTGTCTATCTCCACGGTTTAACTACAAGGTCCAAAATGTCGATTGAGTGTCGACGGCGAAAGCCCTTCAAGATATGATCCTGTTTTGTAAGAGCCTGCTGTTCTCCTATCTCTGATCTAAACTTGCAGTGGTGACTAATCTCGTTCATAACAATGAGACAGAGTTCAGAAGCCGGACAGCGCTATCCAGGACCAGCGAGGGAACAATTGGTGGAACTCCCTTGACCTCTCGTGCTGGGGGCGGGGGTCAGGAACTAAGGACATGGGAGAGTGGGTCGGGGGAAGGAGACTGTTGGTCTGAGATCACAGTGTGGGACTAGTTACCCCACATTTACACTCGACGTGTACCTCATTTACACTCAACGTGTACCTCACCAACGCCTTCAAAAACACAAAATCGGAGATCTTGGATGTTCAGATGTGCATGTGAAATAGGACTTTTTCCCCCCTTTGACATCCTGTTTTTCAATCAAAATATTGCCTGTATTTTCTTTAGATTGTGCTGCGAGTTATGAAAGCATCACATCCTTGAGCTTTATCTAACTGATCAAACAGAAGGGGAACCAATCCCTCGCAGAGAGGATTCTTGGCTCGGCCAATCCTAACAGGTGTGCCTCTTACACATTTTCCATTGGTATCTGAGGCAGATAAGAACGGAAAAGGCCCTAAAGCTCTGCTTAAATAAACCTTGTGGTCCATCCAGATTCTGCCTTGATAATTAAGAGATAACTACAACCACTGACACAAGTCAGGTGACGTTTCTGTTTAGAAAACGGCTGTAAAGGAGGTTTTTGTTGTCAGGGTGTTGGTTTGTCCCCCGTTGCTAGGCGCTAGCTCGGCACGTAGCATGCAGCGCTACACTTGGCTAACAGCTGAACTGAGCAGAGCCCACCTGGTGCATCTGACTCATAATCTGAGATTTGCAGCCTCAGAGGAGGACGGAGTAAAGGCCTTAGCAAACTGTGTGTGTGTGTGTGTGTGTGTGTGTTACCACGGACACCTATGTGTCTTTTTTCATCACACCGATCTATTTTAGTTCTTAAGCTGCTTAATAAATATCAACTGACTAATCCTCCTTATCAAGATTAATGCAATTACCATCGAAGCGTTTTGGTGTCCTTTTTAAGTCTGGTATTTTGGTAAAAGAAAAAACGTTTTATTTTTTTAAGGATACAAGGAAGTGGACAATACTATTAAACTGGTCTTTTACTGTTGGGTTGCTTGGTTACGAATTGGTTTATACCTGGCATGGGGAAAAAGCCCAGACGACCCTGTGAGGTAGCAGGGTTGCCCAGAGACCCTGAAGTAGCAGGGTTGCCCCAGACGACCCTGTGAGGTAGCAGGGTTGCCCCAGACGACCCTGTGAGGTAGCAGGGTTGCCCCAGACGACCCATGTGAGGTAGCAGGGTTGTGTCCTGGTGGGACGACCCACAGAAAGTGCTTCTAAATCGTCTTGTCTTTGTAATCATGTCATGACGTTCAGGGCCACGGTAGATTCTCTGTTGTAAATTACATTAAAGAGGTGAATAAGCATGAATGTATCCTGTAAACTATTAGAAAAATCGAAACCAACTTTGGTTTTAAAGATGGAACCCAAAGACCTAGAACACCTTCAGGATGGAGTATAAAAAAAGCCTGATTTGTTTGCCTGACAAACTAAAGCAGTCGTTTGTTGTTCAAACAAAAAGGACGGTGTTAAATCTCTTGTGTCTTCTAAAGTTAAAGCAACTCTCCATAGTAACGGTAACATCCCTCCATAGTAACAGGCTGACCTGTGTCTCCTATCTCACCAGCTCCAGATCTGTCAGCTTCACCATGGAGATGTGAAAGAGAAGCTCGCTCAAGCAAAAACTGCCAACTGGAAGCCAACAGCTAAAGCAGTTCACACAAGGTGTGGTGGAAAAGGTTTCTTTTTATGTAACGTGCAGTGTTTCCCTCCTTGACTTTATGTCAAGATGAATGTCGCTTGTTTGTGTGGTTGGGTTTGGATGGGTGCACCCAGCTGCAAATACCAACCCCCCTGAACAAGGTTTTAAATATTTGCTCTTGTGGACAAGATGCACTGTATGAACGCTGCCTTAGGACTTACAGAAATAGTCGCTTCCCTAACAGTGTTCAGTGATTCCACATGTCATCCACTGGACTTTGAAAGACTGTTGCACTTGGTTAGAAAATTCAATCACTCTCCTTGCAGACTTCATCTAATCAACCTTTCATCACAAACACACAACCGCCACCATCCTCATCCATGACAGTATTGTTCCTGCCTGGCAATTAATAAAGTGTTATCTTAATAAAGTGTTGAACCAGTTCAAGTTCTGTGCTCTAGACTCCTGACTCCAGAACACTTCAGAGTCCATACAGAGTTCCTCTCAGAGAGGAACGTTAATCTAACCCACTCAGCCTGAAGCACACTGCTGCTCCATTTGCATGTTTTATGAATCCATCTCCAGGTTCGATGGAGGGATGTGCCACTTTGCCACATTTGGGCCATGGGAGGCGACTGCTAACACCACAGAAGAGTTCAGCTAAGTAATTATAGATAGTTAGCCATTTCCTCACCCAGATGAAGGGACGTTGGGTGCAGCACAAGACAGACAGGCAGGGCCAGCTTGCGTGATAGCCTCTTTCAGTTGGATAAGCATTCTTGGAAGTAAAGTGATCCACGGTCGCAGAATGGCTTTAAGGCTAGCGCTGACACGGTTTGCGGGAATGCACAGCCTATCTTTTAAAGGAAGACTGAGTGGTTTTAAATCCAAGATGTGACAGTCATCTGTGACTGTTTCTCACGATGTTTGAAGACACTTGTGACAGGACCATAAACATCTAGACGGCCAACAAAAGGATCTGATGATGTCAATGACATCATCATTACCTCAGTAGAAAACACAAGCGGCAGTTTGCATCAATATGTGAGAAACACCCAGCATTCTCAGCTCATTTGCACACACACACACACACACACGTGCAAACACACGCAGACACACACACACACACAGACACGTGCAAACACACACACACACACAGACACGTGCAAACACACACAGGCACATACACACATGCAAACACAAACGCACACACACACATACACATGCAAACACACACGCACGCACACAGATACACATGCAAACACACGTATACACACACACACATGCAAACACACACACAGACACACACATTCACACACACTACACGGTGCCCAGGATACCAAAATGTCATGTGCAGAAGCGGGCAGGGGGAGAGTAGCTGCAGGGATAATGACTAGACTTTGACAGCGCCATGGCAACTGTTTCAGCTCTCTCCCATGCCGGGCGGTGCGAAGCACTGATGAGAGGGAGGGAAGGAGGGGAGGAGGGGGAGGGAAGAGGGGGAGACAAGCACAGACATATGAAGCTCTGTCACATGCACCAAACCTGGGGAGGAGAGAATGGAGGGAGAAAGGGAGGAGGGAGAGAGGAGAAAGGGAGGGAGGAGGAGGGAGGAGGGAGGGGAAGATGCATGTATAGATATAGATATGTATTTTCTTCTTCATGCAACAAACCATTTGAGCTAATATGGCAATTTTTAAGAATGCAGATACTCAAACCTAGGCACTGGCACACATTCATATATTAAAACGCTCCTATTTCTGCTTAAATGCTCAACATACACTCTGGTACCAAGGTGGGGGCTGGTGTTTGCATTATAAATAGCAGCATCTCTCCAACACAAAGCCTGCAAACAGGCTTCGGAAAGATGAACGAGAAACCAGACCTCGGTCATGCGTCATTTTCTATTGACAATGCAAATCCACTTATTTCAGAGCAGCTTCTTTCTACACTTTTAGACAAAGGGGTTTATTAGTGCAGAGGCTGAGTTGAGGTCCCCATTCTTTGATGTCTCTGATCTGAAGGCATGGCAGCCTTCTCCACCGCACAAAGACGACACTCGCTGAGAATTCACAGCCAAGCCTCACAGGGACTGTTCACACCCCTCTGACTGCCTCGACAGCAGTCACACACACACACACACACACACTCACACACACATACATACACACACACCTCAGATAAGCATACACTCAATGGACAAAGGAATCACCCAAAAAAAACTGCTTTTCATTTTCAAGAATTCAACCAATGTTTTGTTCAGCCAGAAGCAGTTATTGTTGAGACGACTCACACACACAAAGACAAACCACACAAACATGTTACTGAAATGGCATTTCCGTCCACGTTATTACAAATATCTGCTTGTTCTCTCTTACCCCTCTGGTTCTGCCCCTCCTCCATATCCTCTTCCATCGTGGCTATTCTAGATGTGGAGCGACTAAATGTGTCAAGAAAGCTCCTCGCTTTGCAGGTTCAAACCTTGTAATTTAAAATTATGATATTATCTGACGGATAGTCCACAGAGCGCTCTTTCTTTCTCTCACTCTCCCTCTACGCGGCGGCGAGAGCGTTTGTCAGCACTGATTTCAGTCAAGTCGCTGTACTGTGAGAGGGGTCACTGAGCCTGCCTAACGCTGTCCATCGCGAGCCACTGTGGTGAGTGCTTAAAAGCTCGTCTCTCTAGCAGAGACTGGAGGAAGGGAGAGGAGGAGCGGAGAGAGAGCGCTGCGAAGGGTGGTCTCAGTGGTGGGCAGGAAGAGTGTGAGTGCGAGGGGAGGGGGGTGGAGACTGTTGCCAACGCAGGTGCTCAGAGAGGAAAAAACACAAACAAAAAGCAGCGAATCTGGACTAGAACACAGTCTATCAAAACAGATCGTCACACTCTGACCAGAGAAGAGAGGGGTGTTTCTCTGGAGACGTCTCCCACCCGGCAATACCCAGCCCACCCTGACAACCCCTCTTCTTCTGAGAAAATGGTTAAGCCTGACAGCCCCCTTGGCTATGTTCTGCTGCATTAACCGAACCTCTCCTTCATTGGAAAAAAAAAGATTTTCTGAAATCAGAAAAGGGATTCTCCTAATCTTATTAGTCATACAGATTCAATTACATCATGACAAAGACATTGTCATGGGATTCTTATCATGTTTTTACATGTATGTATTTATGTATGCATGTGGATGTGTGGATGGTTGGATGTAGTTTGAGTATATATAAAGTGTACGTAGCACTGTGCACAGCACTACTCTGAAGAAGGGATGTCAGGGGGGGGTGGACGGTTAAAGTTAAGTTTCAACTTTATCGTTGTGTATTAAAAACATCATGAAATACTTGTGGCTCTCCCTGCCTTAACACAAGGGAAACAGAATCCCCCCCAGAACAAGATGGATGGATGAGTGAATGAAAGGATGGATATGTGAATGGAAGGATGGATGTGTGAATGGATAGATGGTTAGCGGATGGATAAATGCTAGGAAAAAAACCTGAAGAATTCTTGAAATATGAGAAAGATTGCTGAGGTTGACCTGTCTTAAAGGAAATTCCAACATATGGAATGACGTACAGGTGTTGCATCAAGCTGACACTCAGGCACGCAGGTGAGAACCTGTAGCGTGCTCTGCTGTTACTAAGGGAAACCAAAATGGATTACAAGTGACGAAAGGTAGAAGGATCACATGCTGTCTATTAATTATGCAGGGCATTATGTAACATGACGTTACATCATCGACTAAAACGGAACTCTGAGCTCAGCTGATCCTTGTTACTAAGCCGAGTGGTGTCTGAGGAAAAAGGTAAACAAATTCAAGTAAACGAATCCTAAATTCCTTGATACAGCAGAGTATGCAGTGTGAACGTACGCAAGGGAAGGCCTACTCCTGCCTGCTCCTCACAATGCTCGGCTATATTTAACTTTGCTATTGAGAGGATAAGAAGTCGCTCAATTTAGTCTCTGTCGTTACTGTAGCTTGGGGGCGTTGGGGAAAACTGTCCACGTTGAGTTAGGGGTCAGATGGCTGAGCGGTTAGGGAGTCGGGTTATTAATCAGAAGGTTGTTGGTTCGATTCCTGGCCGTGTCAAATTATGTTGTATCCTTGGGCAAGGCACTTTGCCCTACTTGCCTCGGGGGGATGTCCCTGTACTTACTGTAAGTCGCTCTGGATAAGAGCGTCTGCTAAATGTAAATGTAGTTATCTGAGGTTCTTCTCTGTGGCCACAGTCACACTGAGGGAGTCTCCTCATCTACTAGCCCAAGTTCAGCTGTCTTTTGTTTGTCAACATTTTGATATAAGACCAATTTCCTTTAGAATGATTCATGATTCATTTGTCGTGTTGTTTGTGGTGATTTTTTGTTTTGATGAAATTTGATTTAATAAAGGAGGTCTATGCAATCTACACATCTTAGATTTGCAGTAATTCACAGAATGAACTTGTAACTACCAACTAATACAGTGTGTCTCTGTTCAACCAAATGTAATAAATACACATTTAATAAAATATGCAAATGAACAGGAGCTGTTCAATCAGTTATTTGTAAGCAAATACAGCAGCATCTGTTGTGAAAGATGCTACAGCACACACACACACACACACACACACACACTGAACACATACAAAGAACACAGAACACAGGCACACACACACACATGCACTGACACAAAGCGCCCCACCCTTGGCCTGGATAACACTGCCTCACACAGGCTTGTGTCGCTTTGTTAACGGGGGAGATTTGCTGTTGGGGGTTGGGGATTTTTTTTCCTTTGGGGGAATCCTTTAGCTCACAAGCCTCAAAATACCCCCTGCCTAGTCTTGTTCCTGTCTATGCTTTCAATAACGCTCTGACCCCCCCTCATCCCCCTCGCGCGCACCCCTCCCCCCCTTCTCGCGCCCCCACCCTACCCCGCCCCTCCCTCTCGACTGCTGCTGTGTTAAGCGCGGTGGCTAGCACCGTTGAGGGAACGAAGAGCCAGATGGCCAAACAGAGAGTGAGGGCATCTAGGTAGAGCGCATCTCTCTCATCATCAGCTAGCTGGCATCTCAGACGTATGGAATGATCGGTGTGAGCGAGTGTCGGTGTGTGATTGTGTTTGTGAGGTAATCAAGCGTGAACGTGCGTCTCTAATTGTATAGTACGTACGTATATAAGAGTAGTTGGCTACGTGACTACATTCTGTCGTTATTAGGCTACTGTAGGCCTAAGTGTTGTGTGTGTGTTTGTGTGTACGTAAAATGATATTGCCAGCGATTGTACTCATCAACAGAAGGAGCCCAAGAAGCTCACAGTAAGCTTATTACCGTCTCCTCCTCGCTCCCCAGTATGTTCGACTCGCTAGTTGCTATAGCAACCGACCCCCAGATATTGTTCAATAGAAAAAGGCGGACAGATATGAAATAAATAAAAACATCCCTCTAACCCCGGACACTCCCTTTTTTCACATGAAACAAAAAATGTTTAGATAGAGAGGCTTTATCGGCGATAATTAGGTTTTATTTAGAACGTTAGCTTCCTATTAAATAGACAAATTTAATAAAATTGGATTATAGTGGTTCGGCTATTTATTGTTTAGGGAATTCATTTTTAACCATATTGAATTGTTGAAGAAAAATGCTATGGTCATGTTGTCTAATATAGGCCTACTGCATGGTTTCTTGAACAATTGTGCAACATACAGTAGCCTATTAAGCTATGTTCAAACTCAACCCCCAAAAATAAAATAAATAAATCAAATTCCAACAGTGATAACTAGGCAACCATAAAGAGAGGTGTTTGGGAGCTAAAAGTGTGTTCCCGTCCAACGAGCCTGACAACACTGGAAGATTCAGAAGGTCAACATTTACAGCCCACTAGTGAGAGAATCTAACTGCTTAAGACTGCAATTCCCTTTGACAACCATGGCAACAAGACGTGGTGAAGATTTATTTTAGCTCTAGTGAAAGAAAGTGCTCTAGAAAGTGAAAGACACTTATGAAACAGGGATGGGGGTAAGATGGGCTACATGACCCACGGCACGTTGCATATCTATTAAAATGCATGGCACTCAAAAAATAAAATACTTCACAAATGCTTACGGTAATTTGTGGATCTGTTGGGTTTTTAACCAGGGGAACTGAGAATGATTGATGGCTGTGGCTATACAGTGGCTAATACGGGAACCGCACATTTGAAACAGGGCATGAAGTATTACATTTTTAAGATGTTTTATTTCAAAATAGATAGCCCAGTAGCCTACTGCAGATTGTGTTTGTATCTAAAGTAGGCCTAAAGTGGGCTAAGACATTTTTAATAGTGACTTTAAAGTCCATAGGCTACCGTCCTTTGCTTAGACTGACAGAGGAATTGGGATATAGGCCTACCTAGGCCTACGGCACCATCGAACTTCACAGGGGGCTACTTCAAACAAAGTGTTCCCGATAAAAATGATAATGATCAGTGTCAGGAGAGTCTGGTATAGATCATATCAACACATCATTGTTCCAGCGGTTAAACCTTTAGACCACATGGGCAGCTGGGCCAGGGGCCAACAACACTTCATCTTGTCATCTTTTTACAGTACGTTTACAGCTCAATTGTAAATTGAGAACCGCGGGGTGGTGAGAGATTTACAGGATGAGCTGCAGAGCTCTTCAAGTCGATGCGGGCATGCTTTCAGTTAGCGGTAATCGGACTACTCCTATCCCAGGTACACAGCAAGAGAAACATCAGTATAAAAACCTTCAGCCCAGCTGGAAAAAATCAATCAGCTTTATTTAGATAAGGACCTATAAACGAGTTATAGGTGAAACGTGTAATTGTAATAGAATTGTGATGTGGTGATTCAGCTGTGTTAAGAGAGAGGGTTATGGGAGAGGTTTAGTAGATCGTTTTTAACATATGAAGAGCTTAGAACCTTTACCTTATATGGGTATAAATACAGACAATGTCATATTATTGGACTTGTGATAAAAAAGAAAAAAGTATAGGCCTAACCTACAGAATTAAATATAAAAGGCACGAATGTGTTTAGTTAATTGCGCTCTGTGGCAAGAACTAATGACCCGGCTATGCCTACATAAACACTGTCACAACATTGACATAACAGATGTCATTACCACTAATTAAAGTTGATATCAGCCCATGGCCAATGCCTCCAAAACATGATGCAAGCTACCGCCACGATAAACCATTTGGCTTGGAAACGTCTGTCAGGGAAATGGGCATATCTCAAATGGTTTTGTCATGACAGCTGTGGCGGTTAAAAGATCAGGTAAACATTAGTGACAAGAGGCTTTTCGTTTGATAATCTAAGCCTGGTTATCTTTATCCCTGGGCGCTGTCTGAGACTGAGAGACATGCTGCCAGTGGACTACGATGTCAACAGTCAAGAATATGTCTGTGTTCACATGTGTACAGCCTGCATGCTATCAGGTACACTGGAGACCTGGAAAATCTAAATAAATGTTATGTCCACAAAGTATTTATTGTTCCCAGTGGAAAAATGTTGAGAAAAGTCCATTGACACCTTTTCAAACAAAGCACAGATTTCAATATTTCAATATTTCAGCTGTAATCAACAGTATCAGACACAACATTGACAAGTGAAATTAGTGTGGGTTGAACTAGAAACAGTGTCACTGCGTTTCACATCGACGTTCTCTACAACATTCCATTCCTGAATGGCACTGTTTCTACATGCAGACAGACCAACATCCCTCCACATCCTTTATGTGAAAAACAGAGCCATTCAGTTATGTACATTTATCAAATCTATTGCTGATGCTGCCTTCGATTTTCATTGCAACACCAGTGATTTAACCCAGACATAACACTGCCACCTACTGGTAGAACGGTGTACAAACGTCGTAGGGGAGAGAATCCTTTTGTTTCCAACTGTGGTGAGTGACTGATGACACACACACCATACTGCTATAGTTCAACCTGATTTATATAAAAAATATTGTATTCTATTTGATCGTATTCTATATTATCTTATATTTGATCTTGTATCCTCAGTTAAATTTGTCTACAATGTTAGGAAAGCCTGAAAATCAGAAAACACAAAAATAAACTACTTATGTTGATTATACATGAAGGCTTTGTGGAATTACTACTGTATATAATCTTTAGAGGAATTCAATGTGAACATATAGTAACATATCCAGATATTTATGGAGTATAATCTCACGGTGTGTTTTTTTAATTGGACAAGGAGCGCTTGTTTGGTTGGCGCACTTCAATCTCCTTGAAATATACGTGGGGCTTGACAGACGAGGGACAAGACTCTGAAAAACAGGAAATGGAAAGTAATCGTCTCACTAAATATATTTTATTTCCTCTCAAAAGAAAATAAATAACTCCTTTTTAAAATGTTTACAATACATAAACAGATAATTGTATAAATGAGTTAAACCAGGCTGTGTACATTGAGCTTCTACATACTTACTTGTCCCACTGCTGATTGATGCGCTGGTGTCCAGGTCCGTGTTTCCGTGGCGACGTGATGGCGGCAGTCGAGCCAGCAGCATTCCTAAGGTGGGCTTCCTGTCGAAACGCTCTGTATACAGTGTACAGTATCTACTAAGTAATGCGTCCCCAGCGTACCCTCATCAATAAAAAGCTTGACTAGAAAGACTGACTCCCGCCCATGTGAACCATCAGATTCAGAGATCTACATCCAGACTCACTAGGATTCAGATTCAGAGATCTGCATCCAGATTAACTGGGATTCAGATTCAGAGATCTGCATCCAGACTCACTGGGATTCAGATTCAGAGATCTGTATCCAGACTCACTGGGATTCAGATTCAGCGATCTACATGCAGATTCACTGGGATTCAGATTCAGAGATCTGCATCCAGACTCACTGGGATTCAGATTCAGAGATCTACATGCAGATTCACTGGGATTCAGATTCAGAGATCTGCATCCAGACTCACTGGGATTCAGATTCAGAGATCTGCATCCACACTCACTGGGATTCAGATTCATAGATCTGCATCCAGACTCACTGGGATTCAGATTAAGAAATCTACATCCAGACTCACTAGGATTCAGATTCAGAGATCTCACATGCAGATTCAGAGATCTGCATCCAGACTCACTGCGATTCAGATTAAGAAATCTACATCCAGACTCACTAGGATTCAGATTCAGAGATCTACATGCAGATTCAGAGATCTGCATCCAGACTCACTGCGATTCAGATGAAGAAATCTACATCCAGACTCACTAGGATTCAGATCAGAGATCTACATGCAGACTCACTAGGATTCAGATTCAGAGATCTACATGCAGACTCACTGGGATTCAGATTCAGAGATCTACATCCAGACTCACTAGGATTCAGATCAGAGATCTACATGCAGACTCACGGGATCCTGTTCCCTCTCCGCTGCCCTCTGCTCCAGGTGCATGTGGATGATGGCCTGCACCTTCCTCTGGTTGGTGGTGATGCTGGGCTCTGCGATGAGCTCACTTAGTCGCAGGTTGGTCTTGATGGACTTGGAGGCCGTGGAGCGAGCCACCATGGGCAGCTGCTCCTGGTATCCTCGGTCAGAGAAGTCAAGCTCCTCCTTCTGGAAGCTTCTGATCCTGGCGAGAGAGAGAGAGGGGGGTGAGAGAGAGAGAGAGAGAGAGAGAGAGAGAGAGAGAGAGAGAGAGAGCAGAGACAGAGACAGAGACAGAGACAGAGACAGAGACAGAGACAGAGACAGAGACAGAGACAGAGACAGAGACAGAGACAGAGACAGAGACAGAGACAGAGACAGAGACAGAGACAGAGAGAGACAGAGAGGGTTAAGCAGCAAATGTTAAGTTAAAAGAATGGGGGGGTGTTAGAGAATTTTACTACAGAATAAGAGATCATAGGTTTGACCATGCCTGCAATACTGTTCTCCAGTTAACTTGGCAGATTTACCTCCTGTTTGTCAAGACTGTGTAAATCTCCTGCACCAGCAGCTCAGCAGCTCCTGGTTTACAGTGGATGCTGCCATCAATAGCCTCCTTCAGCAACTGTATGTTCTCCTTCTGTAGAAACTGTGGAGGCACACATGGATTATATCATAGGGGACTATCATAGGGACTAGACAGAGCATCAGTGACAATGATAACTTTGTAAACATGTTCACTGTCTTTCAGTGTGGTGTTATTTGGCAATGTCCTTTCACTTTGGACTTACCCTCTCTATTTGAGCCCAGTTACCCAGTTTAGTAGCAATAGAGGTGCCATTGTCATACGAGTGCATGGTGAGGTGCTCGGGATAATACCAGGAAAATATCTCTGCCACCAGATATCCATTAGAAAAATCTCTGAGGAGAGATTACAACAGATTTTTTCCCTGAAAGATCATATTTGATCAAATAAAGCTAAGTAATTGGACCATTTATATATAAAACTGGAATATGTGATCACCTATTATGTGCCTACCTGCGCACATTCTTTGGTGAAAATGACAAGTCAAGGCTTTGCATCCACTTCAGTACTTCTCGTGGTAGCCCCGTCCTTTTAGGAGTTTGTGGATATGCCATGACAAAGTTACAATATTTGCGTTGAAACGTTTTCCTATAAGTACTTGCTACGCAAGAGCTGTAGATAAACTAAGTAAACTAATCGAATACTAATGAATCATCTTTACTGGATAGAAAGCTAGCTAGCCAGCGAATTCCATTTGTGATACGTAGACATTTTAGTGTTTACAACTCCATGACAACGGCGTCTCTTCTTCTACCTTTCACGGTGAATGAGTCAGATGGAAAATAAGCATTGTCGCCATCTAGTGGGTATATAAAGACAAGACATTGCCACGTTCTTAAGCGGTTTACTGGTAAATCCAGGACACCCTCTCATGTTGTGACCACACCGTGCAGCAGTTTTCAAAACGGTGGTGTGTCGTCTATGAAAGCATGTACACACATACATAAACATATAAAGTATTTAACTGTTGCACTCTATTTCATCAAATACTGTCCGTAGTAGCCTATTCCCATAGTGCAGAAACATCACAGCACTGCATTATGCCTTATTAATAAAAACACCTATCTGAAAGCAATTGGCTATATGCACACATTTACATTTAGCAGACATACAATGGTATGAACATCGTTTAAGGTCATTTTGAGAAGAACCAAACTCCTCATAAAAAAAGCAATTTTGTGTGAAAGAACTAACGCAACTGCTAGCTACCGGAAGTTGTCGGCCTGGCTTATGCAATATGCACGAGTCACGTTTCTAACTGGCCTATTTCCCCCTTGAAATACGTTTCACTGTCGTGTGCATGTAGACAAGTAATTCCAACCCTAATACAGTGTTTCGGTAGGTCAACTGCACAAAAACTCAAAGTATTTAAGTGTCCGTCACTCGCAACCAGAAAACGACGCTTATTTTTCTGTGCTGGTGCGTTATCTGTACTGCAGGTAGTTTTTGACTGGACTGGGCAGAGGCAGTCGGGAGATCAAGTAGAAGCGATCACGGCCGACACTCTCTCGGATGCGCTGACGGCACAGCTGGTTGAGCAGGCGAGGCGTGACTGGAGGGAGAAAGAGGGATGAATGAGGATTGGGAGAACAGCAGAACATCGACTGGTGAAATCACTTTAACTTTTAACCTTTTTCTCCTCTGAAATACAGTCAAGACAAACTAGTATTCAGGAGATGGTATTCAATAAAAAAATCTCTGTTTTTCTTCTTTATACTTCGAAAAACCAACCATATTGAACAGGATTCCTTTAAAAATATATTTTTTACAAGTATTAATTTAACAAACACATTGATCCTAAGCGACATACAAAGGGGATTTTGAACCTGCAATCTCTCAATCTGCAGTAAAATCCTCTAACCACTGAGCTCCCAGATACACCTAACCCCAGATATTCCATGTTGCAGTTCTGGGTAACTGACCCTCGTAGAGCATGAGGAACGTCTCTGTGTGGCTGCCAGGAGGAGAGACATCCACTGGCCTCTGGAACTCCAGGTTCCTGGCATTGATGTCAGCCCCAAAATCCAGCAGCAGCTTCACCATGGCTGTGCAGTCCACCTGGGCAGCGGCGTGTAGGGGCGTCTCCAGGTACTTACCTCTCTGGACATTGGCTCCTGTGGTGAGGAGACACATCAGGGCTGTCCAATCAGGGCGGTCCAATCAGAGCTGTCCAATCAGGGCCGTTCAATCCCACACACTGGAGAACTACACTTCTGCTATTTTTGTTGTTGTCATCGCTTCAACACCATTTGTAACCAACCTGATTCAGCTCATCGACCAAACAATCATTAGATCACAGGTTAGCTTAGGATCGAAGGCACACAGGGTGTCGGCTCTGCAGCAACAGAACCGAGCAGCGCCGAGTTAAACAGTTGATGATGCCAGGCAGACCGAGGACGACCTGCAACGGGCCGAGGAAGACCTGCACGGACCTCACCTTCTCTCAGCAGCATCCTGGAACACTCCAGCTCCTGGAAGACGCAGGCGGTGTAGAGGGGCGTGCCCAGGTGAGGAATGTCCATGTCCACATCCGCTCCCCACGCCACCAGAGCCTCCACACACTTGCTGTGGCCTGCGTAGGGACAGGGGGAGGACATTGCTCTTGATGCTACACAAATATACGATTTGATGTAGTATGAGATGATTAGATTCAGTTTGGGTAAAGGTCTCTGTGTAGCATTTGGCTGCTGATGGAAAGATTGCCCCCCTTCTATGTGAAGCATTGGATGAAAGCAATTAATGCATTACATTGTTTACGTTATAGTCTAGTAGTCAGTAGAATAGCTTTAAAAAGTAAAATAATAGAGACATATTTTCTTTCGGGCTTAAGTGTGTGACCATGCTTCGCTGGGTGCATTGTATACTTTTGTTTTGGCCTTTTATCTATTTCCATTAGGTTTACTGAATAAACGCACTGTTCAGCCGTCTTGCCCCTGGAGCATACCTCTGCTGGTGGCTTCGTGGATGGGCGAGGGCTGAAACACCCGGCCCTGAGGCTTTGCCCCCCTCTCCAGGAGCAGCTCCGTGCAGCTCACACTGGCCCACGAAGCATGCGTTGAACAGAGGCGTCCTCCCGTCTATGGTGGTGACGTTCACCTGCACAGAGTGAGGTGTCAGCTTCACTTAAGCGTGAAGCGGAGACTATCCAGAGAGGAGAGAGCACTCAAGTGTTAGACAGATGAATTTCTTTAGATTTGCTCTCGGAGAATCTACTCGGTGTCATGAACATGCTGTAGGTCACATCTGCTGGTGTCTGGGTTGTGTCTGGGTTGTGATGAAGAGGGACTCACGTTGGCTCCTGATTCGATGAGGAGTCTGGCGCAGGCTACGTGGTTGCCCAGGCAAGCATCGTGAAGGGGGGTCACATGGTCTATGGTGAGCACGTTAACATCGAGGCCCTGGAGAATGAAGCAAATACGATGGACTTATATTCAGATTTTGTTTTCAGATTTTGACACTTTCAGACAACGAGTGCATGTAGAAAGTACAGCAGAATATCAAGGATCATTGTTATTTCAGAGTCAAGGAACAGTCAGTATTTAGCAAGTTTACATTTACATTTAGTCATTTAGCAGACGCTCTTATCCAGAGCGACTTACAGTAAGTACAGGGACAGTCTCCTCGAGGCAAGTAGGGTGAAGTGCCTTGCCAAAGGACACAACATCATTTGACACGGCCAGGAATCGAACCAACAACCTTCTGATTAACTGACCCCCAAGTTTTTATGTGTTTCGTATGTCAAACATGAAATGATTAAGAGCAACACACAACTGTGAAATATTCGCTGGAAGCGACTCACAGTTCAGTGAAGTAGATCGAAAGCAATAATCCCACAGATTCACCGTTTATTCCCAGTATCTGACCTGTAAAATGAGGTTCTTGAGGACGAGGAGTCGGCCCTGGCTGGCTGCGTCATGGAGAGGAGACCGCTCGGCCCAGGACCCTGAAACAGGAATCATATCAACAAATACTGAATATAGAAATACTCTGAGTACCGACTGAATTATTGCGGAAGAACGTTAGCTGTTGACTGGTGTGCTACACTTTTGAAACGAACACAACCATAGAGATGTTTCGTGAATATACAAACATAAACATTTGTTATTTAAACAGCAAGATTTGATCAACGAAAAAACAAATTCTTTCTTTTACTGCTTCTCATTTTCCATGCACAGTTCACTTGCATTTTGTGTAGAATCAGCCACATGGATCACCAGTTAATGATATTCACAGATAAATATTAGATACATCCTATTATGTAACAGCACTGTAGGCTAACTCAACTTTCCAGACTGACCTACCTGAATCAATATCCAAAATAACTCCACAGCATCATCAGCATTGCAATTTCCCTCCATTTTATTCATATAACCTTAAAAACCTTTTCCCCCCAAAAAAATTACTATCAGGAGAGTGGCATCATATCTAACAGTATTGCTCTAGCTACCTCGTCTAAGAACCGTGATCTAGGTTGTTGCTAGCTGTTCCTTCTTCACCACAGAGAACCTGCATGTTTGCTAACAGACTCGGGTTCTGCATGTGCTTTTTGGGTTTGTAACTCAATCCCTCCAGCTCCCTCCAGCTCCCCGGTTGAGTAGCAACAGTAACTAGGCCAAGGGGTGGGACCCCATGGCTGTGTTCTATTAATACGCCGGGGGACGAGACTAAATGTCCAGACACTGCTGCTGTATGTTTTGGTTTTAAACATCATCCTTATTCTTTTAGTAAGAACTACTGTTGGTCACTTGTGGTGTAGACTAAGATCTGTCAAGGAAGCATTCAAACGCAAGAATATGCCTGAGATGAAGTGATTAGTGACAGTGTATGAAGACCAAGAAATAAGTGTTTTCCATTCTGATGTATTCTTTTCCTAGTGCCTGGTCTATCCAGTGCTTGATCTATCCAGTGCCTGATCTATCCAGTGCCATGATCTATCCAGTGCCATGATCTATCCAGTGCCATGATCTATCTTCATATGTATGGTTCAAAAACACTCCACAGTACAAAGACATAATACAGTTTTACTCACCCTGTCGTTTACCATAGTCATAGAACTCTGCAGATATCCTGGCAGCCTCTTTTCGGTTCCCACGGATGACGTAGAAGTAGGTGAGTATGTTTAGGCTTACCTTCACAAAGAGTTTGAAGCAGAACAGTGCCAAGATACTAAGGTAAACATTGGACAGCTGGGCCGCGAAAGGCTTGTCAGTACTCTCTGCTGGCTCTGGCATTGCCCGCTGTTAGTTAGGGTCTCTTTACCACAGGGGATCATGTGCCACTGACTGCTAGTCCTGTTTCCCCTCAGACACCTACTGGTCCTGATTGAACAAGCTGGTATAATGGTGCAGCTGCTGTTGTGCCTGTATGAAAATAGTTTAGCATTCTCCTATTTTTATTGGTGGGGTTGAATATTCAGTGGTTTAAACTTTAATTTGTGATAAACAGGAGGGATATTACGTTGTAGAAGTAATGGAAAGAGAAAATTATTAAACTGTGTACACGTTATTTATGAATGCTTGTGGGTGTTGAATAAGATACGTGTTGGTTTGATAAAGAACCGTGATTGGGTTGAGTTTAGTCATACCAACTAAACTTATAGTAGTGTTCAAGCACAACATTAAATAACCTATTAGAACACCAGAGGGCAGTGCAGCACAACATTTAGTTATAGTCAAAGTAATAGATACAAATGGTCTCATACAGTGTATTAAACTTACCGTGATGTGGTGCTGACAGGCTGTTTATCTTCACAATGATCATTATTTTCGTAGAAACGCATAGAGGAATCGGTTAATAAAGCTAGTTTCCACAATGTCACATGATACGTGACGACACGACTGTCAGCAGTGAGCCCGCGGGATTTAGAAATGTGGCGGGTCGTTTGGTTTCGTTGTTAACATATCAAACCTAGGAGAGAAACAAGCTTTTATATATCCCAATTGGCTAACAAATCCCTTCTGAAAATGGTTGAGGGGCCGGGTTGCACTCTGAACGGAGAGAAGATACGTTCGAAGGTCCAGCAAGGACAGAAAGTTAAAGAATTCAGAAGTCCGACGACGACACAGGTGTGTAGACTAGACTAATGAAAGAAGTGACAGACTAGCTCTCTAATGTAATGCAGGCTACGGTAGCTGAATGATGTGTGTTGCTAAAACATCCAACAATGTATTTGCAGAGAAATGACCCAAATAAAGGCTCGTTCCAGACCCTCACTGGGTGCCAATACACTGGAGTTGCTACCCTGGGAAAGGAACTGTTCTTATACTTCGGCCAAAGAGCGTTGAGGTATGAAGTCTAATTTATAGGTTATTCATGGAGCTATGCACTTAAGAAATACATGTAAAGTGTTAATTTAGCGTTTACATAAAGCCTATTAAAGCTGCAGTCAAATGATTCACAGCTGAAAAAAATTACCCCTCTACACCAACAGTATCGTTAATAGGCTTATAGGCTACTGATCATTTACCGCTTAAGAAAACCTCAAGCTGTATCTCTAATGTCTTTGACAGAGTTCATTTTGGTATGAATGGTTCAATGCGTGTAAACCCTGCTAAGACTCAGGGCAAGAAAAGCCCTAGTCCGATGCTGGAGATCCACCTCACCAAAGACGTAATCTGCCTCTTCGACTCCACAGTTGAACTCAGGTAATGGGGATAAGGTTTGTTTCTCTTGAGAGAGTTCGTTCCTGGGCAATAACCATAGTGATACTGTTGGGACTGTGTACTTGTAGTTCAGGATTTTATTAAATTGAACCTTTAAAAAAACAAAAATGTTTTCAGCCTTTCGAAACTAATGCATTTGAAGAAAACATATTTTGTCGTGTTGTGTGTGAAACATTTAGAAACATTTTTCCGATTTTTTTTCCAACCGTTTTTTTGACAGTTGTTGTCAGTGTAGCTACAGCCCTCCTCTAGTTGCATGTGTGCCTTGCTGTGTTTCCAGTAAAGTCGTGTTTGTGTGCAGGCTGACGGAGGACTGTGAGCACAGAGTCCGGGCCATGCAGACCCTGGACGTGTGCTCTCCCCAGTTCAGTTCCTGCCGTGCAGAGGAGGTGGTTCGAGGACATAGAGACAGGATGCTCTGTGATGTGCTCCTGGACCAGACCGTCCTGCCCGGCGTGGGGAACATCATTAAAAACGAGGCCTTGTTCGACTCAGGACTCCACCCTGGGGTAAAGGTACGCAGCTGTCGTCGTCGTTGTTGCACTGTTGGACTCTTAATGTTGTTTTATGTTTTCACCTGGTTGCTGAGATGTGGTTACTTGGCAACCTGGCTGGTAAATACAGACCGCTGATTGACTCTGAAGACTGAAATACTGTTTAGAACTAGTATGTGCCTCAGATTGTTGATCTAATGTACTTTCGATATGCGCTATTTGTACGTTGCTTTGGATACAAGCAAAAATATAAATGTAACAAGTTTTAGGTTTGATGGGGACTCAAAGTGGAGAGACAGATGTGTCACCATAGCAGTGACTGAAGGCATCGACCCAGAACGTTTGTAGAGTATATTGTGTGTTCGCTTTTGTAATATTTTATTTAGCAGATTTTTTTTTATGCAAGTGACATGCAGTAGAGAGGGGGAATTTGAACCTGCAACCTCTTGACCCGCAGTCAAACGCTAAACCACCGAGCCATACCCCTCTTGTTGTCAATCATAGCACGATCCATGTTTTATTGATTTATGACTGACTTCCTGTTTGCTTTCAGATCAAACAGCTAACGAATGAACAGGTCCACCATCTAGTGAAGATGACCCGTGACTTCACCCTCCTGTTTTACAAGGTAGCCCGGGTCCACTCCTCACCGCTAACACAACTAACTACAGGCCCATTCTCTCGTGACCACTCAGTCACTTAAACACCGTGTCTGCCCGTCTTCTCATTTCTGTTCAAGTGCCGCAAATCGGGCTCTCCTCTCCACAAACACTACAAAGTCTACAAGCGTCCTCACTGTGGCCAGTGCCGACACGCCATCACCGTCTGTCGCCTTGGCGACAACGGCAGAATGACGTACTTCTGTTCGCGCTGTCAGAGCACCGACCCGGGAGAGGTCGACCTGAGGTGAACCTGCGACATCAGACGTGTGGGGAATAGTAATCGGAGGGTTTGAGAGCCAACCAGAGGGGAGGGGGGGAGGGGGAACTGTGAGGTGTTGCGTCATCTCTGATGGAGATGGAGTTCATCATTCACTGTAGGTGGATAATCCTGCTGGGAAGTAAGAGGTGACGATGGGATATTGAATGTGCATAGCAAGTGTGGACTGTGCTTGTCAGACAGGCACAAACTCTGAGCTTCCTGGTGTCTGTTTGAGGAAGGCATTAACGAGGGTTTGAGCGTAAAGCTCCGTAGCACAGCTCACAGATAAAGACATTTGTGGACCGAATCTCCAGTCCCATCTTTTTCCATTGTTCTGCCTGTTTTCAAGCATTATCTGTGCTTTGGAAACCTAAATGCGTTCTTTCCACAAGAAATATCATTATTTTAGTGCGATATTCACACATACCTTTTGGTGCGTGAGTGCCAGACTCCAGATCATCCCTGACTCGTGTTAATCTTCCCGATATTTTTACATTTCTAGCAAACTTCCCTCAAGGAACAGCTTACTGGACTGGGCTTACCGGCCGTCTGTGGAAGCCAGCGACGACGTGGCCAGGAGAGAGGAGGAGGAGTGGGCGTGCGAGCTGTGCACCCTGGTGAACCAGCCAGCGGTGAGGACCTGCGAGGCCTGCCTCACACCCAGGACTAGGGGTGAGCCGTCAGCCCCATCACCAGCGGCAACACACACTTCAAACAGCCTTTACACACATCCATTCACGTTTCGTAGGTCATATTCAATTCAATATTCACTGAGTCGGTGGAATGAAACAAATTGACCTCTGTGCCCCCTCGTCCCTCTCAGTCCCTACAGACGAGCGCAGCGTCGAGGAGGCTTTCTTCACCAGAGATTTATTCAAGTACCCTTGCAATGCCTTTTCAAAACCGCGAGAGGAGCTCAAAGTGAACCGCAAGGCTGCGTTTGGAAGCACCACCCTCGTTTTTACCGACTTGAGCAAAAAGCCAAACCAAGCGAACTCTCCTTTTTCCCCAGCCAGCATTCATCTGAATTCCTTGGCGGGGGAGAGAGGTTTAAATAAACACAACGTCTGCCAAGGGACAACAAGTCCCAATTATGCCTCTGGTGGCTGGCAGAATAAAAGCACAGAACCCACCAAAAGGGAATCGTTGGCCTCCTCCAGTCAACCATCTAAGAAAATGAGAATTGATCACAGTCCTTTCCCTGGTAGCAAAGCTCACAATGCAGCCCTCCAAGTGAGGTGAGTGATGTGTGCACTCAGATATTCATGAGGAACAAAGTTATAATAAGGCAAGTTTTTGAGTTCGGGGAGTTTAAGTGGGATAAAAAAGCTTCCGACAGTGGAATTTTTAATGCGGTATTGTTATGAAAGTACCGATTGATGAATAGCCCCACCTGGGAATGCCGTAGTGTGGGGGGGTGGCGATCTCCAACAAAATCCAGATGTCTTTCCTCTGTGTTTACGTGGCGTCTCCTTGATCTCATCGCGGAATTGTTTCGGTGACTATGCCAACAGAAGGTTCTGGAAGTTGCAGGTTTGAGGTGGAGAAATGACGAGATGTCTTATAACTTTTGTATCTCAATCAGCTCCTCCCAAACCAAAGCACCAAATGAGGAAACGCAGGGTGTTCCCACAATCCCCTGCTGTACGTCCCATCAGCGTCCCGGTGTCGTCCGCGTGGTCCACAAGGAAGGAGAGAACAAGGGCAGACAGTTCTACACCTGCTCGCTCCCCAGAGACAAACGCTGTAACTTCTTCGAGGTGAGAGAGAATCTACATACAACCCTGTGACTTATAATGAACATGATTTAACAGCTAAATGGTGACGGAATCCTCTCTCTCTCTGGTTCTTTCCAGTGGGCTGATTTACATTTCCCCCTCTGTAACCATGGAAAACGCTGTCTCAGGAGAGCTGTGCTCAAGCTGGGGCCCAATAACGGGCGAAACTTCTATGTCTGCAGTTTTCTGATGGGCAAGCAGTGCGACTACTTCCAATGGGAAGGGCCAAGCAGCTGAAACAAGTAGCTAACTTTAAGAGATTAAGAATATCATTGAAGCGGAAGGGTTACAAGTTTTATAACGTTCTTATGTTTCCTTGTGGTACGAGCTGAGGGGTCGATGCAATTAATATATTTTCGCTTTCTTATTCTTGTTACATTGATCATGTCTGTGCATTTGTTATGTCTGGTGTGTCTTACAGCATATTTGTCACTGTCTAGCAGTCTTGAATAAAAAATATATTTTACTTTGAGAGAAATATGTCTGTTATGCAGGCTTTCTTGCACTGTTAAGGAAGGCAACATATCAGGTGTTTCATCTTATGAAATAATGTAAACGCATTTTAGCTGTGAGTCCATTCAAATGTCATAATACTATGAAACAGATTTATTCAGTTTAATTGTAGATCACAACTTTTAATTTTCCAAATCTCTATGTAGAAAACACAGGATAGCTGTCAAAAGTCTGATGAGTCTTAAAATAATTATCAATTAACATAATTGATAGTAGAAAGAAGTATAAAACCCAACATATAACAAAATATCAAAAACAGTCCACAGATTTCAGTAATGGAACGTTGGATTCCGAGTCAGACACCATGAAGGAGAATTTAGAGAATCCAGGAAGCTTGTTGCAAGCAGCACCTTTTGAAAACGAGGGGAGGTGGAAAGCAAGCTCAGTTCATCTATTTTTATAACTCACATACTTCTGCTAGTCCTAACGCCACTCACCATAATGACCAGTTGTGTTGGCACAGATGACGGCCCCAAAGAAATCTGGGTAATACCTCTTGATCCTGGAGATGGCTGTCTGGCAGGCTGAGGACGGGGCTTCTCCGTTCCTCATCAGCTCCACAGCCAGGAAACTAGACTCAGTCAGAGAGAGTGAGAGAAGACTGTTACTGGTGCTTTCATATCCTTCGACACCTCAGGGGTTGAAGTAGCCACAGCCCTGTCAAATCTCATTATTAGTTCAGCGTTGACCGTTCTGCCTTAGCTGTGGTCGAGAGAGAGATGTTACTGTTGCGCTGTGTCTGGCAAATAAGACAGTTCCTTGGCGCTAGTCCACACCTCAGGACACTTTTAAAAACTGCACTTCTTGCCCATGATTGTCTACTATCACCAACTCAATCTACTGCACTCACTAAAGAACATCCAACTCAACTCCCTTTTGTTATGTGTGTTGTTTCCATGCTGTGTGTGTGTGTGCTGGATGAGTATGGTGTGTTGTTTCCTTTGTGTGTTGTTTCCATGCTGTGTGTGTGTGTGCTGGATGAGTAAGGTGTGTTGTTTCCTGTGTGTGTTGTTTCCATGCTGTGTGTGTGTGTGCTGGATGAGTAAGGTGTGTTGTTTCCTGTGTGTATTGTTTCCATGCTGTGTGTGTGTGTGCTGTGTTCCCATGCTGTGTGTGTGTGCTGGATGAGTAAGGTGTTGGAGCAGATCGGGCCCCAACCTGGGCAGGAAGCGCATCATGACGTCTCCGTCTCCGGTGGCGGCCGCGCCCCCTGCGGTGCTGTCAGCGTAGGCACCTGCTCCCGCTACGGGCGAGTCTCCAACACGACTACAGGGAGACACACAACACCGGCACGTTCAGTTACACTTACCCAGCGCTCAACAAAGACAGTCTTGACTTACCCAGAGCTCAACAAAGACAGGCTTGACTTACCCAGCGCTCAACAAGACAGTCTTGACTTATCCAGCTCTCAACAAAGACAGTCTTGACTTAACCCAGCGCTCAACAAAGACAGTCTTGACTTACCCAGCGCTCAACAAAGACAGTCTTGACTTACCCAGCGCTCAACAAAGACAGTCTTGACTTACCCAGCGCTCAACAAAGACAGTCTTGACTTACCCAGCGCTCAACAAAGACAGTCTTGACTTACCCAGCGCTCAACAAAGACAGTCTTGACTTACCCAGCGCTCAACAAAGACAGTCTTGACTTACCCAGCGCTCAACAAAGACAGTCTTGACTTACCCAGCGCTCAACAAAGACAGTCTTGACTTACCCAGCGCTCAACAAAGACAGTCTTGACTTACCCAGCGCTCAACAAAGACAGTCTTGACTTCAAATGTCTCTTGTAAATACAGCACATCAGGATTCATCATCTTGATATGGCCCGTATTGATGAGTGACATTTGTGTTGCATTTGTTTACTGTCCTAGTTTGCAGTGTGGGGACTACAGGGACCATAACAAGGGACCTGATATACTGTAGTAAAGGCCAACCAATCACCATGCGACTCATATAGCATGTATGAAATGTATGTTTTGATGTACCCTGGGATCTTGTGGTTTGCTCCATTGGTGGATGTTCCAGCTGCCACATGACCATCCTGACCAATCGCAATCATTCCTATTTTGAATGAAATATACAATTATGAACAAATAATTGCATTTTAATCTGACAAAGTATTATATGTAACCATAAAATAACTTAAAACTATGCATACTATTTAGAATCGGATTAAAAAGGCACAAAAACACTATACCATACTGTCTTAGCAATACAAAACCAAATGTCTTAAGATTTCAACACCAATAATACGTATATTTTACCAATAGTGTCATGAGCATGTATGTCAATTTGACGTTCTCTCTTCCTTTGCTTCAACATGGCTCTGGGCTTGTATGGTCCACAGTTCTTCGAAGGATCTGGAAGAACACTCTGTTGAATATAAAATGAAGATGATGTACACACCATGTATAATGTACCGTGTGCCACAACTATTCCCACAACACAAACTCACGTCGTTTTTAACTTGATTCAGTCGGTTATGCTAAAACAAACGTATAGATGGACGTATCCGACCTGCTACCCAGCTTGGTGCTAATGTATGCAGGGGTAGTTGAGGACGAGGCTGAGTCAGATCTCTACAGGGCTTTGATAGTGCCAATGCTAACAGCATGTTGGGATCAACAGTCGTCGCTTTCAGACAGCCGTCAATGCATTATTCATCCAGCAGTCATAGTTATTCATAGATTTTAAAGATAGGAGGTGATATACTGTTTCCCTGACAAGATTGTACGATTTGTTGAGGGATATAGGAAGGGTGCTTCGTTCTTTCAACAGTTTGGGGCGGTATTACAAAACATTGAGATGAGGATAACTGAAATACATCCTGCATGATATTGTGAATCTCAAATGAGGTGTTTTAGTTATACCTAATACTTTATTTAAACTGTATGAAGCTGAAGCTATGAAATGCACACCTTCCGATAATTGGGTTGGCAGTTGTTCTTCAGCCACTGTGTGAAAATACTAAGAGATTTGTTGGTGGTCAGGTCTTCTGCTGTGAAGCCCATATTCTCAGCAAAAACTGAAGCTGTAAATAAAACAAACAGAGATCAAAGACTTCACAGAGGTCAGTAACACACCACATCTTATATTTGATACAGTAGGCTACATACACAAAGCAACTGACGACTCAATTTGAATGTTAAATATTAACAAATACTCGTTTACGATCCAACGTAAATGGAATTTCACATCGAATTCTAGTTCACCCTAACTTCTACAATACCTGACTCTCCGACTAGGAATGTGTGTTCGGTGTGTTGCATCACAGCTCTGGCTACTCCGATAGCGTTTTTAATTCTCCTCAGGTCCGCCACAGCCCCAACCTCCATCGTGTCCCTGCAGAGACAGCCAGTTCATCACGGGTGGCTGCACACGATTATCATGCGAAAAGGAAGACATCTACAATCCCAAGGCCATTATATGGCTGTAATTGACTCGCAGTGGAGTTTTGGATCGATTCCATTTCAATTCCCCCCGTAAACCAGGAGGAGTCGGACACAACAAAAGCAGCTGAAACTGTTCTTTACAGCAGGAACTCTGTCTTTACCCCACAAATTAAATTCCAAGCTAGGAGATTGAAATGAAGCACCCCCAAAAAAATCCTGCTTTAATGTAGCTATAGGGCCTACTCTGGCATTCGCTGAACTTTGATTTAGGACAACAAACATTTGGATTGTGGCCATGTTCTCTCGGTGATGCATGAGATGAACGGGTGACGCTCACCCGTTCATGATCATGGCGTCAAGAGTGGTCTCTCCGTTCTCGTCTGGACTTCCTCCAAAGCCTACGCTGCCGTCACACTGGTCCACCTCGCAGCGGCTACAGCCCAGCTCTACCGCGTCCAGTACCGACCCTCCGGCTCGCAGGACGCTCCACGCTTCGGAGGACAGAAACAACAGCTCAGTTCGTACTGTCCAAACTTTTAGTTGTCTGCAGGGCCTAATATAATGTGCTGCATAAACGCTTACACAACAGCACTTTCAGTTTGACCCTAAAGGGATTCTCATTCTGTAGGAAATGAATGACTGTGCCATATCACCATTTGGACACTGATCCGTTTCTTGCTTTGGGGATTAGAAAGCCAACTGGTGACATGTTGAACAGCTTGCAATTTGCAAATCAGCGCCAAGACAATTTCAGAACAATTTGGTGGAAGAGTTTAATCCCAATCCTTGTTTGAGTTTTGACACGAGTTGCTTCTCATTGTTGGTTATAAATAAAGACGCATAAAGAGGTGTTTGTACAGTTAGAAACCTGTAGTGTATAATGTGAACGTTTCGCATTACCTGCGGACGTAGCATCTTTAAAGGGCCACGTGTTAATGACGAGCGGTAACGTTGCATGTCCAAACGGCAACATAAGAATATAAATCAAGAATGTTGTCATTTTCCAAGTTTGCAAAACTTCGGAGGAGAAAGTGCTACCTGGCTTAAAGGTAGTCTAGGATAGAACGACAAAATGCTTTTTATGTGAGCTGTGCATCTATTCTTCTTAAGAAGACAAAGCTGGTCCACGGTAGTTTAGTTTTAATAATGAAACATATTCGTTTTAAGTGTCTGTCTCGATCAAAATATTATAATTGTGAGTACATTTCATGTTCATCCATTTCTATTTCCTTGTTTTGTCACATGACATGAAATCATCATCATCCTTAAAGGGCCAGTGCATTCAATATAATCCGATCTCTTAAAGTTTCCGTTGTTGAGGTACAGATGCTTTGCTTTTCACATTTTTCTTGGAATGAATGACAGTCATGCTTAAAAAATCATGGCGTAGCTAATCAATTTGTTTTTGTTGGTTACTGGATATCAACCAATTACAACAATCACTGTCAATGAACAACTTGCTTCACAGGTGTCCACAATTAAATCCACCAAAATGTAGTCCTACACGTAACTACTGTTGAATAGTATGGATTTTCCAGTAAAGTTCCATGTGAAACTATGTAATTATTGGTTAGACTTTCAGTGAGGTAATCTAATTCAGTGACACTTTCACGTTGTTTGGCGGTGTGTATGCTCTGCAGCTTTGGTGTGAATCAGCTCGTGCTGAGAAATGAACATTATTTTCAAACTCAAAGATCGCATTGAGGAAGAGTCGGTTTCTTGAGAACAGAAAAACAGTCGATATAAATGTATCTTCAGATTTCTGTCAAACACGGTCGCTACAAAGCACAGACCAGGCCAGGTAAGCTGTAACAACACATAGTCTAACCTTGAGAAATGAAGTCTCTCAGCCTACTATATCCACTATTCCATTATTCATATAAAGAAAAAAACAATTTTCTTTCATATTTTATTCATTGTTCTTTCTTTAACCGAGGTAAGTCAGTAGTTGTTACAATGCGTCTGACAGAGACCAGGGAGGGGGACAACGGAGTATTATGACTTTTTCCGTGTTATTGATTGAAATTAAATAGCTCCTGCTAAAGGGAATTGCCCTTTCTAGAATAACTTCATCAATCACAGTTGCCCTTTGAGGCAATTTCATGATGTCTGCCTAAGCTTTCTCAATGCCACTGCACTTATGAGCACAAAGCAGCAATGTCTAAATAGATATTTATCTTCTTTATGTGAACATGTTGACTTATGTTCTTGGATGGAATATTACGGTTTAGTTAAAAGAGTTAAACTTCACCACAAAATAATTACTTTGTGTTCATCAGCATAGTGGCCTTGTTAGGGTTTTATGTCTTAATTCTGGAAGAAGAAAACATACAAATTTGTTTGGAAAGTGTCTGAAACGTTTCTACAACATCAATATCATAATTTTCGAAAACGTTGGGGTGAAAGTTTTGGCAAATATTTCCGGGGGTCTGACATTTTGTGCTCCCTTATCAGATTGTGCTACCACAGCGCTAAATAAATAGGGCTAACCTTCACCTTGCTGTAGCTACTGGGAATGCACATATCGTTGTTGTTTCTGCTCTATTTGTCACTATCAACGAACAACTAATATGTTGACTGCCCTCTTGAGGCACTGCAGAGAAGTGCAGGCTATACGTTTTTTGTTAGGTAATTGTTTAGGACAGGGTCAATTATAACTTAGTTTTTTTCTACTATTGTGTGTCCTCACAAAAAGTAATTTATAGAACATAACTATGCTCAGGAGACTTGTTAATTAATATTTTTTTGAACGGCATCAAAGTCAGGGGGTTCATTTTAGTGTCATATCACTGGGTCGAAACAGATGGTGGAGAGATTTGTCAGTAGACCTGGCTTTGTATGCAAGTGTTTGTATCACAAACACAGGAGTCCATGGGTAGCATTTAGGAAGTCCGATAGACGATCAGAAGGGTAAAAGAGCGTTTGGCGCTAAACGCCAGCTAGGTACCCAGCGATAGCAGCTGCCGAACCTGAAGATGAAAATACTTACTTTACACTTGGCATTAGAATAAGCACAGGGAAGCACAGATCTTGCTTCAAAGAACGAACTTTCATGGACTGGTTAATTATAATTATTTGGCCCTATATTTAATTTGTTCCATTTAAATAATAATGACAGAAGGCACAAAACTATTTTTTTAACTTGTTAAATACTGCCAGTAAAATAATAATTGCTGTGCTAATTGCTGAAAGCATTTGTTCAGCATTGCCACCCCTTGTGTCTTTCCAATGGCCAACTGGAATGTCTTTGTGTCGGAAATGAAACGGTATGTAGGCTATTTTCTATGTCCTAAAATGTTAGTCTTGCTACTAAGTTAATAAATAACTTTTGGTTTGAAATAATATTACTTCGAAATATATTTAATCAGTTAGCTAAAGTTTTAAATGTGTATATTTTAATTGAGAGAAAATTCAGAGTAAACATGATTGAGGTCCGTATTGTGTCCAAGTTCACATTGTTATAATAAATACATGTATAATATTAATAAACTTGAAAAAGTATTAGCTAGCTATTGTGGCAGTTGTGCTAGTATGGTAGGGTATGCTAGGTGGCGGTAATTCACCTTTTTTTGTTAGTTTGTAATTCTGTGAAGTTCTGCTGTGGCAGAAGTTGTCGCCCACTCATCACACTTTTTGGAAAACAACATTGCAAATTCAAATTGTCCTTACGTGAAAACTGACCTATTAAGTCCTCCTTAGATACTCCAAATTAATCTAACCACAGCAAACATTTAGAATATTGTTCCAGGGGCAATTTAGTACTGCAAGCATCTTATTTATCGAGACACACAGAACAAGGTAACACACATAACTCACCATTTGAGACTGCAAAATGAAGTCACAAATGTAATTAATTTACCTATCCAGTGGATGGTGCTGAAGTGAAGGCTGTTTACCATGGCCTCAAGCCCCATTCAAACCTGATGGCTAATGTGTAATTATAGCTGTAATTGAATATTATAATATCACGTAACTCAAACCTTTCAAACTATAACCCTTTCATCAGCTGTGCTGTTTGATCAGCATTTGACAAAAAGATGATCTATTCTAAGGAAGTTTAAAAGTGTCATCTTAAAAAAAGGTATTTTGATTAGAATTGTTGATGTAAGTATCTTTGATAGTAAACAGTTCCAAGAGAACAACAGTTCCATGAGGCTCCGTCTTAAGCTTGTGTTTTTTTTAACCCTTGTGCTGCCTTATGAGGTCACAATGACCTGAAGGTTCACAAGGGTTAACCTATTCCTTTACCCACTGCCTAGAGAGACGGGTTGTATTGAGGGAGGAAAGAAATGTGAGCTACCCTAACGTGAGGTAAAGCATTTGATTAGAGTTATCGAATGGTACTGAACATTCTGAAACCCAAAACATTTAGCCCAAGCAACTGTACTTAGGGCTGGGTTCATATGGCATTTGAAATCATAGAAAAAGACTGATATTTCTGCTTAAGGCTGCACCATGAGCCAGATTGGCTGCTCTTGGGAAGCATTCTGTTTGTTTCCGTAACACCAGACATGCCTAATCAACACATCTTACAAATATGAAACCGTGAGCAACCATGAAAGTATTTTTTTCTTCTTTTTTTACATGCCGTTGGTTTGTGTTTTGAAAGCCTCTGCTATGATGGTTCTTCTTCAGCTTCATGTTGTTCAGCCCATCTGTTCCTCCTGCCTTTGTCTGCTGTGTAACACACTTTTTATGTTTATTGTTGTGTTGTTGCCATATGTCCCACATTATGTAGCATGTCAGTGCTTCTCTTTGGTTTGTGGTGCCCTGTGCTGTAGCTGCGGTTTTGTTTATGATCGGTTCTTCAGTACAGTAGTTCTAGAATGTCGGCCTCACCTCCTCATCCCCCACACCTTGTTAGCCAAGTTGTACTCGTATTTCACAAGCTCGTCTCAACTTTATACTCGACGTGCATTTTACAGTATGACCTTTAAGGTTCTTTATCTGGCATTTACTGTAGCTACAATTTTCAAAATGGACACTTGAGAGAACTTCATGAGAATAAAACTCAGAGACCTCCCAGAACAGTCTGAATTCCACTGAGTGCAATTTTTCTTGTACTTTGTGTTCTGAAACTGCTTTAATAGGTTGTCGATTTGACAAAATTCCCTTGGTCTTCATCAAGAAAATGTTCACTGATGACAGCAATAAAACCATACTCAGGAACACGTAAAAACAAAGGCATTATTATACTTTGGAGAGTTGCAAAAGTTAGTCAAATAAGTAGGTTTCTTGTTTAGGGTTACAGCTAAATTCTAACATGATTTGTTTTGTTATCTTCAGAGATATTGTAGGTTAATAAATACATTAACTGCTAATTAATCTCAAATATACCTTGTTTTCCAGGAACTTACCACACAGGCTTTTGCTTGAAGCAACACCCACTTCTTAATGTGATTTTAATTAGAATAAATTTAAGATAAATGAATGCTGCGATTGAATTAGATCGTCAATCCAAACACTACAATTAAATTGTTTAGTTGGCAATAGTTTTCCATCCGACTTAAACAACTCTTTTCCCTTCTGAGTTAGACAACCCACAGACAATGAGAACTCAATTGTCAGGTAAAGATTTTAGGGAGAACAATTAATTAAAGGGTAATTTTGTGGCTGGCAACAGAACAGGTCTTAAGGAACATCGTATTCTTTGTTTAGCTCATTTGTTTTTCTTTGTGGCCGAGGGAGTGATATATCGACTGTGGTTCAAATTAGGCTGTTGTGAGGCGATGGGCCTATTTGTCGAAACGCCCAAGTGAACGCTACTTCAGAAACGCATACCGAAGCGTGTTTACTCTCCCGTGTTCGTCATCATCAAAGTCATCAGCGGCAGCGCTTTGATTGGCAGATGTAGACAAATCAATGTGATTGACTAACTTTCTGTGCCATGACATCTGTCTCTCTGTTACTGTTCGACGATAGGCTCCTGCGAACACAAGAAAGAGAACAAGCTTTGCTAATTTCTTTTCACGCCAGAAAACTGTGAACGGTATTGTGATAGGCTACTCGATAAAACATGTGTTGCGCATAATTTTCTCGAACTCTCTGACATCCAAAACTCAATTCAGATTAATTAAATAATGAAAACGATATCAGACAGACAGGACTGGCAGTGGAAACGCAGATGTTTTGAACATTTCCATGCGGTCTCATCAAGCACAGAAGATGTTTTGTTTATTGTAATTGCTTGTCAGTGCACTGATCCCCCAAAAATAGAAGTCGATTTCCTCGGCTGCAAATTATCCAAAACATCATCACGTAGCCTATAATACAGGCCTAAAAGGTAGGAAACAATGTATACTTGTCTCCTCGTCTGACAAAAGATAATTAACACAAAGATGTCATGACATTTGATTTAAACAGTAGAGTTACTTGTCAGAAGCCTACTTTTGTAGCCTATCTTTTCATTAGGTTGAGAGACTACAGTATTATCCATCCTTTCACCCGCTGGGGCCTAATCGTCAATAGGAGGATATCCTACATTCCCAAGAGAAGTCTATGGTCAATATTCCAATTAAGTTTAAGGTTAATTTAATTTCAGCAGTTGTCTTACAGCTGGTTGAGTGTGAACATGACACATTACTTTCACACATTTTGTATGACAGAAATAGATTTTTAGTTTTGAATTAATAACCAAAGTTTAAGTTTATCAACTTAATTACTCAATTACAGAGGGTATAATTTGTTTTATATTACTAACATTCCTAAAGACTAAAGTCCTGCCTGGACAGATGTGCAAGTAGCTCGATAATTTGACAAGCTTTCCAAACGCATGTCTTAAAACTGTTTAGTTTTTACATAGATAAAATGTATTTTCTTCCTTTTTTTCGAGTTCCAAAAAAGTATAATTTGCTCTTTTCTGATAAAGATGCAGTGGGTTTGTCTTTCAGTCATCTCCTCATTAATGTGTCTCGTAGATAAGGGGGATGTAGCCACAGTGTATTCCATGAGACCATTTGGATAAGTTTAATTTATGGAGCACAGAGAGATTCTGCGCTCTGACACAAACAGCAGGGGTTCTTTGAAAGCGGGCCTCGTTGTAGCACAGCAACGCTTTGAAAGTCTTTCCCTGGAGGGAGGTTGAAATCAAAAGCTAAGGCTAATACGCCTGGCACGTTACAGCGTCCTTCTCCTAAAGGAAATTCTCAAGTTTTTTTCATTATTCATAGCAGTGCCTTGTTAGGTACATTTCTGACATGATAACCACACATGAAAGTGTTGACGGAGAGAAAATCGTATGATCACAAACTGCGGTCTGGTTCTTGTGGATAAACACTCAAGCGATGCTTTTTGGTTGTTGCTGTTCTGGATTGTCTCGAATGGAAATGGCACACACACACACACACACACAGGCACACACACACACACACACTCACACGCAGACACACACACATACACACATGCTTTCTGCATCGTTTGACCCTCTCTGCATCCCTACTGAGCAACAAAGATGGTCTGCTCCAGGTGACTAATTAATGGTAGAAAACAGATTCATGTGTTCCTATAAGAAGTTAGACAAAAAAAATCCTGCCAAAAGTGTGACTAGTAAGTTGATTCTACACAATTATACCGAAGATGCATACGTTTCGAAGGCGACATTTGAAGGGTTTGCCTTCATAGAGGACATGAGGTTATCACAGAAGTAATGCTGCAAGGATTAAAGAGAAACAAATGATGCCTGTATCAACAATTCTACTAATGAGAACTGCATCCCACAAGCAATGTCTCTGGAGAGGAGATAGGGGTTCATTTACATAAACAATAAGTTGACTGAACGAAGAATTTTGAATAATTGAGTGTGTGGTACGGTGTAGATGTGTAGTATAATGGGACCATCTCTCCTTGGTGAGCAAAACATTTATGTTTGAAGAAACATAAAGTTCATCATCAAATTTACTGTCATAACAAGGAAACTGCTGTTTTTCAATATTAGACATCAAAACGCTGCATTATCAGACTATTACTTTACTCCGGAAAAGCAGTTTATGTCACAAAAAACATTTAACCACTTTAGTTTTGCCACGTTTGTGTGAGGTAGTCAAGGTAACGAGACTGATGGCGATGTCTTGCTCTGTGGTTTTTAAGCACTGTGCATCCCAGACGAAGACATCTGGCACCTAGTCTCATGCTGGAACAAGCCTGGAGAGGTGAGAATGAGCTTCCTGGGATCCATACGGTGGAGACATCACTGACTCCTAAAGAAAATCACAGGAAAAAGAGTTTCTTGGAAAAGAAAAGTAAAGAGAAGCTAAAACAATTGAGATGGCACGAACACCTTTGTGACGTCATTGTCGCATACCTTAAATAACTATCATCTTTTATCGTACTACTAGAACTAAATGTGTTTCTTCAACCATCCTTACATTGTCCATTCATACATTCTAGATTGCGTACTGCTGTGTTGTACCGTAACAGTGACTGAGGTGGTGTTGTGGGAGTGGGAAGTGGAAATCATCCACACACGAAGAGAGAGACAGAGACAGAGAGAGAGAGAGACAGAGAGAGAGAGACAGAGAGACAGAGAGAGAGAGACAGAGAGAGAGAGACAGAGAGAGAGAGACAGAGAGAGAGACACGGAGAGAGAGACAGAAAGAGAGAGACTGTTAGGATGCTCATTTAGCAGCTGAGTGATGCGGGGAACAAGGGCGATACGGCAATGGTAAAGTGGAGCAAACCAGGGTGGTGTTTATCCCAACAAACAGCGTACAGCAGCACAGGCTGTGAGACCTGCTGCCAGTCACTCCGTAAGGAAGTGAGGCTCCTTTGTCACACACACACACACACACACACACACACACACTATGGCATCAGCGGCTGTTTACACAGCTCTCATCCAAAAATTGCTGAAAAGTGACCTTTCACCATGGCCTCATCTCTGACTTGGGTAACAAGTGAATGGAAATTGGTTTTACCTGAGTCAGGTAATCATTACTAAATGAATTTGGACGCCGGCCAAGACTATAAGTGGGATAAATATATACCTCCGAGATGAATACAAATTTCACTTATGGAATGAAAGGCAGCTTGGATATTGATTTTGGAAGTTACACTGTCATTGCCTTTCATCGCTCGCCTGTTCTACATTAAAACAATGAGTTTTGAATTTGACATGCGTTTATTGGGAACAGTCGAGCATTACAACACTGGCATTATTCATGACTGGACGTCTGAGTGCTGCAGGCCGAAACACACGCTGAGACATGAATGGGCACTGAAGACAAACACGTCCTGTACACTCGCGACGAGGACGACGAGCAAAATTCGCAGCGTGTGGTTCGTTCTCTCGTGCCACAATCATCCGTTTCATCAGCGACGCCATCACCATGATCATCACCATGATCGTCACCGCGGCAACGACGGCCGCGCAAGTTCGTCACCGTTCCCGCGGCTTCTTCATTTATCACATGCATCACATCGCCGTGGTGATGATTCATCGTAGCATGACTGCGGCGGCGTTCCTTACCCTAATAACAGATGGAGATTTAACTGCGCACACCTGACGTGTGTTGGAGTGTCAGTCTCGGCTTGTTGAACAGCTGCTAGGATGTGGCCTGTGTTTCAGAGCTGGACTGCAGTCTTCAATTATTCAACCCCTCCAGCTGTCTCTCTTATCAGACCTGCCTGAAGCTTTATAACTCTTCAAGCTCTTTTTTTAGATTTAGGTCTTGGTTTTTAGTCAGGCGTAGGACAAGACACCTATAGACAGACACTGCACTGTGGTGTTATTTTTTACAGATCAATGGCTCAGCTCAGAGGACCAACCTTGCTCTTTGAAAATCTCTCTCGTGATCCCTCACCAATTTAGGTAATTTTCTTGCAGAATTGAAGATATTAGTCTTTTTTCACCCCACCAATGCTGACTTTTTTGTAAGCCAAGATATCTTTAATTATTGACTGGTGCCCTAAAGGAAAGTGGTTAAAGACCCCTGTATTTTCTCCAAGCCTCGAAGAAAGGAATAGATCTTTGTTAGGGGCTTCCTGGTGAGATGAAAGTCTAATTATCTCCCAAGAAAACGACTGGAAAGGGTTTTTAATTAGGACTCAACTGAATCTGTGCACTGAGAATTTGTGCATTGTGATGGATGGTCTGTGCATCTCCTTAGTGACTGCAGATAGATGAATATCAAGAGGAGGGAGAGAGAGGGTGGGGGGGTGGAGGATAGAGGTTGGTGGGGGGTGGAGGTTGAAGGGAGGGAGAGGGGGCTGAGGGTAGAGGTTGGACGGAGAGAGGGGGCGGCTCTGGAGATGGTGGGCGAAAGCACAATCCCATGATTCATGGGGCAGGTCAGAGAGAGAGGGAGGGAGGGAGGTAGGGGAGGAAGGGAAAGAGAGGGAGCTGGGAAAGAGTGGAGAGTGAGGAGGAGAGACAGAAAAGAGGAAGTTTGAGAGGAAGTTAAGAAAAATAGTGGAGAGAGGGAGGGGGGAGAGGGGGGGGAGAGAGAGAGAGGGGGGAGAGGGAAAGAGAGAGAGTGGGAAAGAGGGGGAGGAGAGAGAGAGTTTGGGGGGTGGGAGAGAGTGGGGGAGAGAGAGAGAGTGGGGGGAGACGGAGAGAGAGGGGGGTGGGAGATCGAGAGAGTGGGGGGGAGACGGAGAGAGCAGTTTGGGGGGAGAGAGAGAGTGGGGGGGAGACTGGAGAGAGAGTTTGGGGGGGAGAGAGAGAGGGAGAGCCCCGAGCAGCAGCCATGACGGGACCCATTTCTAGCTGAGCGGATTGGTTAGCCCTTCTCCACCCCCACCCCCTCCACCAGACTCTTACCTCCCTCTGATCTCTGCAGGGGGTCCCTCAGCCACGGAGCCCCTTAATGCTCCCCCCAACTCCGTGCATGGCATGCCAAACACCTAATCACAATATAATCACCACAAATGTGGAGGTGGGTGAAGCTGCTGGGAAGAGATCCTGTTTATTTTAGCCTAAAGTTGAAACAGGCTGATAGAGATAGTGACGTGTGATGATTGTACGTAACAACAGCTATGAATGCATATTAATCTGAGAAAAGAGAGCATATGTTAACAGGATTATCCTCAAAGCTAAACTCGATTATGGTCTTGAAACGGTAAATGTGAGCTACGCGATGTGCATTCAAATGGTTGTGGAATATAAAGCCCATTTGATGTGAACCCAAATTCATGTTCATTTATGCAGCAATAAACATGCAATGGAAGATAGAAGTTCAACAAATACAAACAACAAAAACTCTGAGGCTAAACGAATATAGAGACCAATGTCAAGCTTTATTTTGGACGACAGTGTTGGTACTGTAAAAGAGTTATGACATTTTCGGTTTGAAAGCAATTAAATCTTAGATACATACTGTTGTTTTAACAAACTACAGAACTATGTTGTGATTAATCACTTAAGAATCTGTGTACCCCGTTATCGTTCAAATCGATTAATACTAAAGCTACAGTTCTGTTTGTCAGTGGAGAATACGATGATGACCTGATTCCTGATTGTTTATGTTCCCTGAACGTGTTCCTTTTGGTTAACTGCTCTCTATCTCTACTGACTCTCTCCTCTCTATCTCTACTGACCCCCCCACTCTGCTCTCTATCTCTGCTGACCTCTCCTCTCTATCTCTGCTGAACTCCGGTGACAGCAGTTTGCTGGAATCAGGCCCGTCGTGACTTCCTTTGATGTGAGCTAACTGGAGAGACTGTCCCAGCTTCAACCTCTACTTTACCTTTGATAGCTGGGCCGACTGCCGAAATGCCTTTTCGTCTTTTCCCTGACGCCTGTGGTTGGCGCAAAGTTTTCTTTCACAGTCAAGTGCTTTTTCAGTGATGAGCAATGTCCGTTGTTTGCATCGAAACGTTTCATTTCCTTAATCCCGGAACAACTCGCACACAAACACACACACACACACACACTCGCATACACTCAGGTGTGAAAATGGAATTCAGCTGAAACTAAATAAATGGGGGAAAAAGTAGAACATTTTGCCTTCACTGTTTAGATAACGACATGGTGGGGCCCACCTTATCTCCAACGTTATACCGTATGTGGTCATCGATAGCGTCAGCCATTTTATGGCCTATTTCTCTCCTTCCACAGTGAAATGGACGATGTTCTGCTTCGTCTACTGCCACACAGCGTGTACAGGCAGAAGGCCTCTTGACAAATTAACCCACAGGCAGAGAACCACTCAACCTTGTCACTTCTATGAATTTATCATGAGGAACATTCCCCTTTCTACAGACTCAATACAGTTGGTCTGCCTTAACCTTCTGCAGATACTTTAGTGGTAAAAAATAAATGGTCAAACCAAATCAGTTTTGTAGCATGAGACTACAATATGCAAGACACGATCTCACAAAGTTTACAAGGATTTCTAGTCGGTTATGTCCAACAAACCAGCCTAACTTTGCTTCTTACTTAGTGATGTTTTTTTTGGTATTATTAGCAGTGGTTTTCATCCTTAGTATTAATAATAGCGTTGTTTTTAATCCTAATCGTTTTAGTTCTGCTTCTACATAATACTTTTTCACCACCATAAATACCGTTGAGCCAAAATCCAAGATGTCTTCAGGCGCTTGGTGATGAAAGGACGCCTAGCGGAGGATCACAATGTCAGAGGGAATTCTATGGTCACATTTGTTAAGGCTGATTGGCTTTTAAAAGGTGATTACGGCTCCTGGATTTAGATGTGTAATAATCACTCCTTCACCCTGTTTCTATCTCTGGATCCACATGCGGACCCCCTGGGGGTCAGGCCCTCTGGGAACAAGCCCCCCACTGCTCCACAACATGTGGATTTTGATCCGAAAAACTTCCCAAACAACTAATCAAACTCTGAAATGCTAATTTAATGAATATCATGCTCTCTGTGATAAGCTCATTGGACATGCGGTTGTGTAATGGCACAGTCATGTTTTATTTTATTTCATATATGTTAGTATTTTTCGGAATACAAACTTGCTTGTGGAGTGTTTTAATTTGATTAGCCGTCTTGGGGTATTTTCTAACTGACGTAAGTACATTTATTTACACCATTATGAAGGATATTGATCACGATTCATTCAAGATGTTTCATAACACATCGATAAGGCCCAAACTAGGACAGAACCAAAAATCCATACAGAGATATTAATATGTAACCAATAATGTTTCACGTTTCAACCCAGTTGGAAACTGTTCACTCTGGCTCCCATCTAACCAATGTTGTTCAAGCAGCATCGGAGTGCTCCAGCAGGACTGTAAAACACACCATTTTAATGTTAGTTTCATGTGGAGGGTAATGCCTTTGGAAGAGAGGGCTAATTAAAGACGACTGGTGAGTTTTCAGGCGCATTTACGGCACTTTAAAGCCGTTTCTATTGTATATGGCTTAAACCGTGGGGTGAGGTGTTCACTTAATGACGACGTCCAAATCAAAAACCCGTTTACTTTCATATCACAGGGTTGTTTCAAAGGAGAGAAGATCCACACATAAGAGAAATCACATCTACACATCGTTTCCCCCCTTGCAAAGCCTGGATTATGTACTAATATTCCCGCTATAATGTCAGGAAAACTAATAGATGGTCGGAATGCTCAACTCGGTCCTCCAATCACAGAGAAGCTCGTCTCGTATTGAACAAAGTTTTACTGCCATGGGAGACCAATTTAAACTCAATTATCTCCACTCCCTGCTGCTCTGCCTCTGTAGTGTTCGACCAAGTCGCCATGTGAAGATCCTCTCATCTTTAAAAGATATTCAGATAATTATTTTCTTAATTGCAAACTTAAACTTCTACGGCACCATCGGGGATCCCAGAGGAGTGGTGTTTAGCATGGTGGCTTCGATACGACGGCCCACAGAGTTGACACAGACTTGACATGACAGCAGTTTTTTTGTTGTTTATTTGTTTGTTTTTATGTATGGTTATCAATGTTGTTGATATCTTGTTGTATGAGTGTTCTTGTTGATGAATAAAAAGTTAATTGTAAAAAAAAACATGGCGGCCCGAGACAGGAGACACCTGCTTGTCATTCCAGACGGCTCAGCCTTGTGGCCTCAGATGTCACCGTAAACATACAAGCGTAGTGACAACATGTCTCGAGGTTTGGAGAGCTAAGTCAATACCATATGCCAGTCAAACCTGGTGAACTCTCCCGTGCATTCGAGACAGTGTTGGAGGGATGTGAAAGGAGCTCTGCGATGACACTGATGTTAAAGGTTCTACCTGCAACACAGACTTCAACGGTTGTCTCTTGGATAATGTAACAACGTTATGAAGGTTAGGTAAGCCGTAGATGATATAACAAGAATACATGCTATACATTTATTAGCACTATAGACCACTTGACAATATGCTATTATTCGCTGATGTTATTTTACTGCACTTTCCTCAGTTTGTTTTATTCAAGGTCAACACACACACTGTGTATAAGATGTCTTATAGATGTCTCCTGTCTGTGTATTCAGACCGAATGACTCACCTAGAATCAAAGCACATTATTTTCTGCCTTCGCTTATTCAACTTCCACTGTTTGTCTGTCTTTGTCCCTACTGGCTAACAGTCGGTCCCTTGAAGGTCTCTCTGGAGTGGTCTGTGTTGATGTCTGGTTCTGCTCTGCATGGGACAGAGAGGCTGAGGGAGACGTGATCCTCTGGGGCGTTAATGGACCTCAGCTCTTCACACCTGATAAAGGTCACAGATCTCAAACGGCAGGACAGGAAGGTAAAGTGGAAGGGCTGTGTGTGTGTATGTACTGTGTGTGTGTGTGTGTGTGTGTGTGTGTGTGTGTGTGTGTGTGTATGTACTGTTTACAACAATAACAGTTCACATACAATCTGAATTCATCGGCCAGTAGAAATTGTTCCTTGCTCGATTTAATCTGAAATCTTAATATATTTTCATCGTGTATATTTACACATGGACATTGGACAATTACCAATAAGATGATTCAACCCTGAGTTTGTTGTTCAAAAATGTTTATTTGAATGCATATACAATTGCTTTACACCTCCACCAAACCTCACTGATGATAACTAGACTATTACTGGGATTTCGAATTATCTAAAACCAAAACAGTTGTCCTTCTCTGCCCTGGTTCAGCCATGGTGCTTGTTCACAGCTATAATGGTCAGCCATGGTGCATGTTCCTAGCTGTAATGGCGTCCATCTCTGCTCTGGTTCAACCATGGTGCATGTTCCTAGCTGTAATGGCGTCCTTCTCTGCCCTGGTTCAGCCATGGTGCATGTTCCAGCTGTAATGGCTTCCTTCTCTGCCCTGGTTCAACCATGGTGCATGTTCCTAGCTGTAATGGCGTCCTTCTCTGCCCTGGTTCAACCATGGTGCATGTTCCTAGCTGTAATGGCTTCCTTCTCTGCCCTGGTTCAGCCATGGTGCATGTTCCTAGCTGTAATGGCGTCCTGTTTTCCTGTCAGCAGGAGAGAGGAAGTTATATGAGTGGAATTAGATTGCATTTCCCATCCCTTCATTGTTATTTTAGGTCGAATAACAGATTGTTCCTGCACTCACAGGCAGAGGCAAAAAGCAGTTGGTGTGTAATCAATCCTTTAGAGAGAGAGAGAGGGGGGGGAGAGGGAGATGGAGAGAGTGAGGCAGAAAGGGAGGGAGAGAGAGAGAGAGAGTGAGGGAGACGGAGGAAGAGAGAGGGAGATGGAGAGAGTGAAGGAGGTACGGAGGGAGGGAGAGAGAGGGAGAAAGGGAGATGGAGAGAGTGAGGGAGAGAGGGAGATGGAGAGAGTGAGTGAGGGAGGGAGACAGAGGGAGAGAAAACGGCACAGTGCTCTTACGGCTCTGCAGAAAATGGAATAAATGTGACATTAGGGACACGAGTATCATTACCTTGATGAATTATGGGAGGTATAACGATTATGGAAATCGTCATCGACTGATCATCTGTCTCAATTTATTGTAGCTCAGTGCCGCAATGGCCCCGGACTGAAACCCTATCATGTCAGTGGGGCCTGTTGTCAATTCTTTCCTTGCCCTTACAGCAGTACTTCTTTGTAGGTCGGCTGGGCACCATCCAATGCTATCTAATACTTTACAGTGGGAAAACAAGATGGTTAATACGGGCAGGGACGTGCTAATTGGCCAATTGGCTTGTCTGCATGAAGGTCTATTTCTTACCTGGATCTGCCAGGGATTGTATACAAATATCTTCATAATTATCCACATGAAACTATATGATGAGAATGTCCACAGCATTTTATGTATTAGCTTTCGCCTGAACACTCTGGCGGTTTCTTTGAGCATAGGTTGTAACATTACACATAAATTACCATGGAATAGAAATGCAGTTGTACACACAACAATATTGTTTAGCGTTTATAGTCACCTCAGGGAGCTTGTTAGTGCTATGTATGTTAGTATTATGTGACTGTACTGTACACTTGGCTATAAAAGGTTAAAGACATATAAACCATGCAGTTTATACCATGGAATACGATATTGCTTGTGTTGCAAATATATTTAAATATTATTGCACCCTTGACATCTATAATTTCCAGCACCGTGGCAAAATTGGTAAGCCTGCGAGAAAATAAATCATGGTTATGTCAACCATGCTCATTAGACTTCAATTTATGAAAACGTGGAGCAGGATATGAGGATTTGCGAAGGTCTAGCTAGACTCTGTGTTCGCCTCAGATACTCCTTCTCTGGAGACTTTCTAATCGCGGCTGCAGGAACAGAAGATTATAATGGAGGACATATCTCTTCATTAGCTATGTGGTGGGAGAAGAGTACAGTTCATTCTGGCCGTAATGTACGGAACAGCTCCCTATCTTTTATTTATTTATTTTTTCTTCCCTTTTTACTCGTGCGCTATTAGCAGTCACGTGTGGCTTGTACTTGCGAGACTCCGGTTCAACCTTTCTTGCCGATGCAAAGGTCTTTTCACTGAGCCATACGTTTACTTATTGACAGATTTCCCCAGTACCGATTGGACCACTAAATCCGAAGATTCGTTTCTTTCGCTTAATTCCCAGTTGGCCTCCTTCTTCTTCTTCAGTGTTTCCAGTCTACCATTCGAACAAGGAGGCCAAGACGTTTTTTAAGACATTTGAACAAGTTATTTGAATAACCTTTTTTCACTGCATTTTAATTGTTTATACAGAGTAGCCTACTGTGTTGGGTGTCATTGTGAAGTTTCAGTCCTTGGAATCCACATTTAAATCGAGAGGTCAGTGCCAATCAAGTGTCTTGATAAAGTTTACACACAACATATCTTGGGTCAGGGGAGAGGTACATATTTGAATAAAGGTTCATGTTCAAATCTGATCTTAAAAAAAAATACAGTATATATATAATCATTTCAAGGTTAACATTTTCCAGGCTTAAAATTCTTAAACTATTGTTATTAATCGTTTCAAGACCACTGTGGTTTTCTGTTAATCTAAAAGCATTGTTTGTACCATGACTGGATTTTTTATTTCTTAAATTAATCGTCAGGATTTATTGTATTGTACATTTTCCAATTAACTCAAATCATGTTCTTTCTAATTTGACTCATGTCACTACAAAGCACCATGTTGTGTATCATGTATCCTGGAACCCCATCCGATGGTCAACTGTAAGTCCTAAGGCCTGCCATGGTTTGCAGTTGTCATCTATGACACACAAACACACATGACACACACATACACACACACATTGACACACACACACACTCTCACCAGATGTACCAGATGTACGAGGAAGGCAGATAACTATTTACTAGTTACAGGATCATACTAATGTTGTAACAATGCTTTTGACTAACATTTAGCGAAGATGAGACTTGAGATGTATGTAGACAGTAGTCTGTCATACTGCTGTGTCCTTTTCTGAAAGGCAACTCTCTGGGAAAATAAAGCAATTTTTAGGTTCAGAAAACTGTGTTGTGAGTTGTGCGACATCCTATCATCAGTGACGTAACTCGGACGGATTCTTCCTCGGGGCCGAATTCAAATCCCTTCTCTGTGACCAAAGGTGAAAGCTTTTTTTGTTCTCTGGAAGGAATTCATTTCCACATGAAAGGAGAGGTTCTGTCCAATCCTTTTATACACTTCCATTAAGTTGCAGAGCACAATACAGTACCGACAAAGGACAACATTCTGCACAGTGTCTGGATAATGCACTGTATATACGGGAGTTCATAGCCATTGTTGACATTGCTCTTTAACAGACAAAACAAGACATTACTCTGAACATGATGTTATCCGCACCACCGGTTTGATTCCACTGTGGCAAATTCCCTATGAAATACAATGTGACAAAAAAACGGCTTTGTAATTTGTCAACATTGCTTTATACTGTCCACGAATAGAAGAAAAAAACACAGGGGGGTTCATGTTGTACAGGCTGTGATTCAGTATATCTACAGTGTATCACAGATGGATCCTGGGAGATATAGCTGCAACCCTTTTATTCTTGAATGTTTGCTATACTCCTGGGCTTCAATATGTTGAAGTTTCTGGTTCATATACGTAGTTGCTTATTCATACAGCACACCTTCCTAGCTAAGGAGGCACAATCTACACAGAGCAGGGCAGTGGTTTACCCACGCCTACAGAACGGCTTTCACCAACCGACGACGTCTCATTTCGCTATTACCACTCAGGAAAAAAACGATTCACCTGCTTAGTGGTTGAATAACGAGAGTATTTATAGGTGCCACACATTAAGCTGCTGCTATCACACTTGGATTATTTCTGCAGCTGTTGAAGGGGCACTCGTCCAACAGAGGGCATAGTAGACTGCAACGTGCATGGGGCCAAATCAAAGCGGTATTAAAGGGCTTATTAAAGATTTGCCATATAATGCTCTTAAAATATGTTGAAGTAACGGATCCCATATAGGCACAGTAGTTTAACAGGACGGTATACCTGTGTTGTTGGTCGTTGTCTCTTATGAAGACTGAATACAAGATGTTTCCATATATTATATGAGCTGAAGAAGCTTCTCCAGGAGAACAGGTATCAATTTCAGCACATTCTCCTGCCTGGAAAACCTATAAACACTTTCATCATTTCATGTAAATTGGTTGGGTCGCGGGGGGAAAGGAAAACACGATCGCAATTCAGAGTAGGCTAAAATAGTAGATTGCTCACTACAATAGCTCCAAGAAGAATTATCTCCCTACTCCTCTCCCCACCCCTCTTCTCCAGCTCTCACCCACAAACGCCGATACGCGACACAAACACTCCGCGCACCCAAACCCCTACTCACACCCGCTGCTCATCGAAACCCAAAACCCGCAGCGCCACTCGTCGACTCTCACCCACACCCCTCCTCTCCCCACCCTCTTCTCCTCTCCCCACCCCTCCTCTCCCCCCCTCTTCTCCTCTCCCCACCCCTCTTCTCCTCTCCCCACCCCTCCTCTTCCCACCCCTCTTCTCCTCTCCCCTCTCTTCTCCTCTCCCCTCCTCTTTTTCCATGTTCCTTTCTCTCTTCTGTGCCCTTGGATGAAGATTGAATGGCAGAGTTGGAGATAGATTGTTGGGCAGTTCCCTTTCATGTAGATAATGCCATTTGATGGAGGCTGCTTCTTGATGTGCTGTGTGGATAATACCGATCCAGGGCTGGGGCTGGTTGAAGAGAGAGAAGCTGTCCTCCGTGATAACTTCATCGCAGCATGCGGTCGGACGTGGGGGAAATTCAGGAGGGGGATTAAGAAAGAAACTGCCCAGTCAGAGCTGCAATGGCCGGGCCCCCTATGGAGCTGTAGGGCCGCAAACCACAGCTCAGAGTTCCTGGTAATGTTGGACTGCCTCTCTCTTTTAGAAGACGAAAGCAGGGATCCCATAGCCTTCAGTTAGCTTTTTATAGGGATTAGCTGGCCAATGCTTTTGTAATTAATAATGAGAGTCCATTTTCCCCTGTTGGTAGCATAATTCTATCATGTGAAGAACATCAGATGAGTCATTTTTTGTTCCTGTGTTTTTTTCTTTTAAATAAATGAGCAGGTTATATATTCAAGTTTGGGTAAAAGCTTGGAAAGTGTGACACGTGACCAGGGGCCAAATTATTATCTTTGTGAAGACACATCAAGATAGGCCGTTTGTACCAAAAAGCAGCAATCATATCTTTGATCATATTTGAATTAATATTGAAAACCTGTTATAATTTACCTATTTTACCAAACAAAAAGGATCAATGTACAAGGTCATATGTAAATAGTGATCTCCTTGACCTTATCTTGATGACTCACCTGTCATCAGATAATTTGCATGTGTCCTGAGGCCCGTTGGAAAAGGTGACACTTGACGTGATACACGACCTGAACCTCAATGTATGGCTTATAGCCATATACTGGCTACGTTTATACTCCATATACATATCTATTTACAGCATCTAGCGCACTATCTGCCTATTTAAATATAGGCTACTTACAGTAAATAGCCTATACGCTATATTTATGAAGTCTCGCGTGTAATGCGTTGAGGTGGGTTACTTTAACTGTACTCCAAGGGATAACTGCATGGAAACCAGAACGACCCATGAAGCAGACAAATACAAATGAACACAACCCCATACCCTCGTGGATGCCGAGACTCCGTCGGTGCATTTCCGTTGCTTACAAGTGCTCCGGACAAAAAAAAACACCAGCACGTGTCGAGCATCGTTCTCTCATCCCAATGTGTAGCCTATTGGGTATCTGCAGTTTATGATGAACGACAGGAGTCCGACCGAGACGAAAAGCGGGCAGGTTTTCAGAGACACCGCTGAGCGGTCGGAATGATTTGAGGAAATCTTTGGCAGCAGCACATTTTATCTGACAAGACGCTCAATTGTGAAATCTGAACTGTAGCCTACCTCACAGTATTTCGCCCGGAGACGGCTTCTCATCTGCCACTTATCTACCACCGAAGATAGTCTGGCACAGGGGTTTTTTGTCTCTATGAAGGATTTGAAGATTTGAGTGCGGAATATCTATTTATCACCTTCTTTGACATCTTTACCATCTAAGAGTAGCCTAGTCTTTTGGCGAAACTGTGGTGCAGTTAATAAGTTTGGATGTTTCAACATTAAGTTTCGCTGCGGTCACCGACAAAGGATATTACAATAGTTAACACCAGGTAAGAGGCGAAACAAAAGTGAATTTTCATGCTCACAAAGTCAGCTAGCGGGCTAACGACCCGACTAGAGAAAGACGTAGCCTACCAGGAAACATTTTTCACAAGACGCCTATTGCAGCATAGACCAAAAAGCTTTTGAGAAAACAGCATAGCAATATGAGACAATCATGTTTGATTGTCAAAAGCCAGCCCGTGTTTTGACATCTGTTCTCCATGAATTCCGCGCTATTTGCAAGTGCGTCGTAAACTCTACTATGTTGAAGTACTGCATACCTAGTGATCTTAGCACCTGTCTCGAAGCTAAACTGATAACTGTGGTTTTGATGAGTGCACGTGTGATATTGCTCCCGTTAATTCAGTTACGCGCTTGTAACAGGGATAACGCTCAATGTCATAAACATTTGACACTGAAAAGAACTTGACACAGTTGGGACAAGTTTACTGATCCGGCAAATGGTCCACTGCACATTCGATTAAATATTGTCATCGTCTCATCATTCTCCTCGGGAAATATGCAGACTGTGCCACTTTCAACAATCTGCTAATGCCGTTAAATTTGGACAGAATATATTTTGCAAAACGTCATTTAAATATTTTCTCAAATTTCCTTTAGCATCTGCGTAGTTACACATTTTTCCTCTTAGTTTAGTTTCAGGGCTTGTTTTGAGTAGCCTACCTACATTTCCATTATTATAATAACATAACATCATGGGATTAGCCTGACCAAAACCCCATAAAACAATGTCACAAGGAATTGATTAAGTTGAATAGAGAATAACAAGATCATTACATTCTTACATCATCATGCAGACTTTATAATGGAGGGATAATCAAGATCTTTCTCTGTATGAAACTGAGTTAGAACAAATTAAGGTAAATTAAAACATTTTGAATATAACTAGGCTACAGTCTTTCTCTTAAGATAATCAACTCCTATTTTTGTCGATTATTTTAACTGTTTATTTTTGTAACGTGCTATCACATAGAATCCAGGTTGACTGAAAAGTAGATTCGCATTGACAGTGTAAAATATATTCAACATTTCATAATGTAGATTGGCACAGCACCAGTGAGATGTCAGACCAGTGGTAAAATATGCTCTGCACAGAAAATCGTCTTACAGAACAATGGCCCACGAGAAAATGGATCAAAACATGTATAATGTGTCTCCTGTATCTATTGCTGAGATGTTTCATCCTAACCCAATTCATACGTGAGGCATAATACCTGGACTACAAACTTTATTGCCTTATAATCCTTTAATCACTGGGTGCAATTACATGTATTGATAATGTGGAGACGATGTAATACCCAAGGCAATCTCATATGGTTTAAAGCTTGAAGTCTTTTTATTAATTTTGGCAATTACAATGCATTTATTATAAGTAATTACATACAGAGTAATTGTCTCATTCATGTACAGTTGTATAACCGAAACCAATAAAACGTTCCAGCCCTCACACTATAGAAGGCTGTGGTGATCTTCAAACACCGGATAGGATAAGCAAGATGGAAGCATTGTTAGTATATACGTGTGGGATACAATAATCGTGTACACAGTGTTGTCTCATCAAATAGTTAAGGTTTATTTCCAATCATACTCGCTACCTCACCTCATAACATACTGGCCATCGTCTTGGTTGATCAAAAATTGACCTTCTGAAATTTCACACTGGATGTGGCAACTTGCATGGCTGTTTCCACACATTAAACAAACATGTAAAGGTTAATGCAGCCTATCAAACTGCCCTGGAGTCCAGGCCTCAGCATATTGCTTTTATGTCATATTTACTTTGCATAATTGCTGTCTCCAATCCACTGCTATTAACACGTAGGCAGCGTCTGTATTGCACTGTAATGACATGATCGAAATAAACTTGATTTTACTTAGCTTTCTGGGAAAAAGCGCTAGTTTTGTTTTAGTTTGTTGTCAGCCCAGTTGGATGTTGCGGTCATGATAGTTTTTACGAATGTGATGTCTGTCATCAGCAAGACGTCTGACATTTTGAGGCGAGCATTTCAGAAAGTGTTTGGAACACACACCCTCACAGTGGCCTTTGAAACTTGATTTAATAGACAGATTGACAGAAACTGTCCCTTGATTTGACCTTTAACCATAAAGGTGAAATTTCACCAGTTACAATGCAGATTTGGAATATATGGCAAGTCATAATTACATATTCTGGCTGGTGATCTTGTTACTCTCGTGTAAGTTTTCTTGCAAGTTGCCGAATTTTGCTTTGATCGTCACCAAGGGACTTAGAAGGATTGCATGCTCTTGAAATGTGCTTATGGCAGGGATATTTGAGGACAGAATTTTTGATGCATGGCCCCCATGGTCTTTTGACTAGTATGCTTTTCAGAATCAGACACAAAAGACATAGCAAGGCCAGTAAGCTACCATGGGTGTTTCACTAGGTTGAAAGAGCACCCTGAATTTCTCTCTATTTTTGTGGTTGTGATTTTGAGGTAAAAATAACGTTGTCCAACTATTTATAGTTGTATAACTTGGTATCTAGGTCAGTCTGTCATTTGATGTGGTAACGTATGAATAGATATTTCCAAGAACTCAATACTAGTTGAGGTCTTTACATAATTTACGTGTTTTCTTAATGATATAGAAGTTTTATAAAACTGGCCTTTTCTCTGAAATGTAATGGTTTCACTTTGATTTGTGACACGTTGGGTTCGAGCTGTTCATGGCTATTGTAATCAACACTATGTGTTTATGAGAAGGGGTGTGTGACTCGGGACACACATCAGTCGAGGAAAACACCAGTGATTGTTTCATGATGGAATCAAGGCATCTCTCCAGTATGGTTGCTGAGCTGCAAGCTCTACAGCTTTTAGTTCTGTTTTCTTTTTTTGAACACTTACTTCTGCCTATCCAGCTTGGGCTGAAAGCCACCTGCGATTAGCCACATGATGGTACCCCGCTGACTGCAGGCTGCAGGAACCACACTGCTCACTCTGGAGCCCGTCCCTTCAACCAGCGGATTTACATTCATATCCCAGCATGCTTTGCTTTAGCTTTATTTTTTTGTGTGTTTTTTTTGGCTCTTCTCACAAAGGGATTGAGGAGCAGGCTGGGGATACAGAACTGGGGTTTGAAACAAACAAAAGTGTCTTTGAGTTGTTTCACAGGGAAACTGGAGGTTAAGCAAACTATGTTGTGGTGCAGTAGTTGTCCTGTGGTGTCTTTTGGCCCGTGATACGAGAATCACACGTTAGACTGGTGTTTGTTTTTAAAGACAATTTTTTTTAAAAGAGGCCAAAAATTCGAAAAAATATTTTTTTTCCACTGATCTTTGTATTTTTCGATCTATCCTTTTCACGGACCATGACGGGCCTTTTCAAGCATCAAATCCTCAGATCTATTACTGTTGTGCCACAACACCACACAATGCAACGCTGGGCCTTGCACGCTTTCTCTGAGAGTGGGACCTGCCAAGACCTTCAGGTCAGGGTCTTTTGTGGCCCGCGGACAGCCCAGTGGGACGTTACGCGTCAGCTATGCTTGTCGATGGAGCCAGTTGAAGGCCTCAATAATTCAGTTGACTCGACCTCTGTGACGCTAAAGCCCCCAGTCTGCCGATGAACACCAACGCTAAGGCCAGGTCGAGGCAGTGACTCGAGGCAGTGACTCTCGAGGCAGTGACTCGCGCTTACAGAGAGACCAGCCTGCAAACACTTTAACTTGAGTTTCTTTCGACATGTGTTTTTTCTGTTACTCTTAACGCCCCGCCCCCCCGCCCCTCCAATAAAATGCCTTGTGAAATTTTTGAGGAGAGACAATATTGAGTATCAGGCGTAAGTGTGAGATTGCGCCTTTGACGGAGGGATGAAACAGTGGCTGTGTTCAGGAGCTGGACGCTCACCGCAGGTTGGTGAAATACTACGGCTGCCATGGATGGGTTTTCGAAATTGATGTTTCTCTCTTAAGGCCTGCAGTGTCTTTGTTTTTCTGATCGTGTGTCATCGTGACCCACATTTCCTAAAATGCTGACAACCAATAATTAAAACCCTTCTAGTTTCTTTATCTATTGTTAGGTTTATGTTTAGAGCCTATGGCTGTAAAATGGAAAATTCATTGTAATTTCATTACTCCCTGTTAAGTGCAAACACAACCCCGTGACATATACTGTCCCAGATTTATGTTTTGAGCCTGTCTCTGTGAAGTACAGACCATCTTTCAGCATCTGCTCTGTCGAGGGTTTCTTTTTTACATCAATTTCAGCGGTTTATGCTCTCCTGCAGATTTTCTATAGGAAGCAACTTCTGTGTCATAATATATCATCATCTCAAGAGCTAAGGGGGAGGTTTAGTCTGCGAAATAAACATTCTAGATGCATTTAAAATACTTTCAGAGTCAGCACTTGAATATAATGTGTCCAGCCTCCCAGTATGTGGATGCATGCAAACGCCGTCTCACTTCTCTTTGAATTCCTATTTCATCCATTTTAAGAGTTTGTTTATGTCTGGTGTTTTTTTGCTATGACCATCAACATGCACCTCTGCTTCATCGCCGAGGCTTCCAAAACCGATGGTTTGACACAAATCTAACCTTCATATTTGGAGCTATCTGGATTAAGCTTCACTATCAATAATGCAGCCAGGTATAGCTGAAATAATGTTTTCAATTTAAGGTTCATTTGAGGTCCAAGTCCTGATTTTATTACATTTATTAGAAGGAAATGGACTGGGTACTTCTTAGTGCACCTGACTCCCTCATAGCTTTGTGTTAGTGCTTCAGGCCTTCTTTGTGGGCTGTGTCATTGAGGCTACTATACTAGCCTATCATAAACCACATTTAATTCACTGCAGTACTGTTTATCATTATGTTTTATTACTATAAAATACCATAGTACAGATCCACACAGATTTTCTAAAGACAATTCATGCAGGCAAGCCTAATCGATTTGAAGTTATTGTAGATATTCTTCGGCGTCTGCACAAGTCTAAAATAAATTAAGTAGCTGTTGGAGTTACTCATCACCCTGGAGACTCTGGAAGGCGTAATAAAACCCAACTGATAAAAACGAGGAGATGAAAACTGTAGAGGGTGTGGGATTCTGAACTGCAGGCATGATTGTGTGTAAAAAAAAAGTGTAAAGTGAACTGGGTCTCAAACAGTATGGTGTGGTGTAGAATGGAGAGTCTCAAAATCGGTGTGGGAGACATGCTATTTGCATCTATCTTTGAAGAGGATTTATATTGACGTATAGGTGAAAGTAACGCTTTATGCTGTCGTTATTGCGTGCAGAGAAGCACAGCAATTGCTTCTGTTGCATTGAGACTGGAGCTGCTCTGGCGGTTCCATTGTTTTGTATTCGTCTTCAGTTCACACACGACAGATGAGTGTCTTGGTGGGAAAGAGGGATTTGTTGAATTGACAAATATATTCGTTTAAGTATCCTGACTCTTAGAAAAATGGTAAACAAAAACAAAGCAAACGACAAGCAGACTTTGTGATTGTTATGCATAGTAGATAATTATATTGATACCCCTGGAGAATACGTAACATCACTTTGGAGAATGGCAAAGAAAGCCGGGTTCTTAAAGACTAACTAAGCAAAAAATAAATACGCTTTTGAGAAATGTCTTGATAAAAAAAAAGCTTATATTTTACATTGAATATAAGTTTGTGGGAGAGGAATGAGGCTGGGGCGGTCAGATGGCCGAGTGGTTAGGGAATCTGGCTATTAATCAGAAGGTTGCCGGTTCGATTCCTGGCTGTGCAAAAAATGACATTAGGAAAGGCACTTCACCCTACTTGCCTCGGGGGAATTGTACTTACTGTAAGTAGCTCTGGATAGACCTGCCACAAAACAACATCTGATCATCCACCTCCAGGCTTATTTAGTTCAGCCGGCTGATTTTTCTCTAACTACAGTAACGATGTAGCTGCTGCTGGATTTTAACTGAGGTTCATCCAGCACACATGAAGTGTATTAGGTTGCTTGTGTTGAGCACGCACGCACGCGCACACACACGCACCACCACACACGCTGTGATTGGGATGATACTGTGATTGCTGCGATACTGTCATTGTTGCAATGCTTGGAAACGTATAGTAACATTAGAGACTTTTGGCATACCAGTCCAGTTCGGTCTGTTGGTACCTGCTTTTCAGCTGTGATTACTGTCAAGCTAATATATAAAAACATGGATCAGCTGAACCCTGATTTGATCAAATTTGGCTGTAAATCTCCAGGCCTGAACCCGGAGCACCAGTGGGGTGTTTGTTGTGAAAAAGAACAGAACAGTCTAGGTCTGACGGCAGCCTCGTTGTGCAGAGCTCAGGCAGTGACTTGAAGACAAACACGGCTGTGTGTGTCCAGAACCACGGGTGTCGGAGGGAAACAGTCTCTGGGGAAGACAGCCCTGTTTCCACCTCTCCCTGTTCCTGAGGAGAGGAGGGGAGAGGAGAACGGAGAGGAGATTAGAGGAGAGGAGAAATGAGAGGGTGAAGAAGAGGAGAAAGGAGAGGAGATTACGGGAGAGGAGAAAGGAGAGGGGGAATAAAGGAGAGAGGAGATTACGGGAGAGAGAGGAGAGGGTGAAGAAGAGGAGAGAAGAGATGAAGCCAGAGAGGAGAGAAAAGGAAAGGAAAAGAGTGAAGACAGGGAGAAAGAGGAGAGAAGGGAAGATGGAAAAATAGAGGAGGGCAGAGAGATAAAGAGAGAGGAGCGAATAGAAGAGGAGGGGAGATGAGCAGAGTGACTCTACATGATGAATTATGCAATGCTATTGTCGGTGGAGCTGCCTGTGTTAAAAGGAGACGGCCCCGATCACCACCACCATCACCACTCTCAAGACTTTGTCTGTGCAGAAGAACCGTCTGTTCTTGTCCAGAGAGAAGCCAGCAGAGAGAGAACAGAGGCCTGCTGGGTGGGTCGGTGGTGGGGTGGGTGGGTGGGTGGGTGGGTGGGGGTGGCTGGTGGTGGGGTGGGTGGGTGGGTGGGGATGGATGGGGGTGGGTGGCAGTGAAAGGGTGGGGGTGGACTCAGCCAAATTGTGTAAGTCAACTACGATGGAGAGATGCGACAGCTGCGACTAGCAACGAGATTTATTGGCGTTATTTACAGATCGAGGGGGTCAGAGGGTGGGAGTTAATATTTAGAGCAGGCCTCTCGGGAGAGTAATTACGAAACAATGGCCTGGTGAAGATTTGCCGTTTCAGCAGGTCGGTGGAGGGCGGCTGCCCCTTGTGCTAACGTCAGGAACCTCAGATGAAACCAAGTTCATGTTTTTGTAAGAGAGAGAAAAAGCTTCTTCACTAAATCTTTTTTTATTAGACTCCAAGGTCTGTTCACTTTAGTCATACGGATCTCTAGCTTGATGTACAGGCCGGGGAAAAACAACAAGGTACTACAGTCCAGTTCTTCTCTCAGTACTACAGTCCAGTCCATTACAGATCCTAAAGTCTTCCTAGCTGTCTTCATACTCACAAACCTTGTGCCCCGAAACCCAGTGGACAGTGCAATGACAGCTACTCTCCTTAACGCCCTACCGCACATACATTTTATTGTTCTGCGCTTCAAGCTATTTGGGAGAGTAGCGACCAAACCATGTGTCAGGGGCACAATACCCGACAGCGAGGGAGTCGTACACGCCACACTACATAGATCAGGAAGTGTCTCCTCCGTGCATCACTGGCTGCCCAATAGGCCCCAGCGTGCCGCTAATTCTGCAGAGTCGGCTTTCTTCTCGGCGCAGGTCATGGGTGACTGGCTGTCTCGTATTGCCGGCGTGATCAAAGGTGACAGGTACAGACCAGGTGACATTTATGAAGATACACGCAGGATTCTCTTGAAAGGAAAAAAAACACCTTGAGGTTTCTTCGGTAGTTCCCGCTGTCGATGTTAACCCATCCATTTAATAACCACTAATGAGACTCTGTGTACAATACAACTTTGAATCGAGTTGGATTTATGTTAAGGCCAGTTTTTCATCCGATGCAAGTCACTGCCCAGTAACCATGCAGGGAAATTGTATTTTGTTCTTATCCATACAGAGCAGTGGGCTCTATCCTTGGATATAACTTTGATATCAAAGTACAGCACAACAAATCCAAACTCCCTCAAGAGCTTGGGAAGCTTTTATACAGCGAGAGCTTCTAATAAGCATCCCTCTGGTGTCCTCACAGCACTCCCGTGTGCGAGATCCATCTTCACAGAAGACGTTTTGATGAGCCGGGGATGTTTGGTGTGCGGGGTGGCGTCAGGGCCTCTGAGGGAAGCAGGGAGAGTCCTCACGGGAACTTGTCCGGTCGTTCACCTTGCTTTGTGCGAATCCATCCTCCGCAACGTCTCCACATGACGAACCCCGAGGGGCTTACAGCTGATTAGGACACTAATCTCGTTCTCCCTACAGCCGGGGCCGTCGGCTCGACACACATGGACCTTTAGCGTAAGGATTTAGCGGGGTATCTGCACAGGCCTTGCGAAGGGTCTTAGCATTAGCGGCTGCTGGTCCCCAATATCTGTACGGTTTAAGACAAAAGCAGATTCATGTTGTCCAATTGTAACTTGTTTAACTTCATGCTCCTATGATTCTTCCCTTTGGCACACATTTTTGTAGTTTTTTTCACAATGTATGATTCATGTTTGACTACTTGCAATGTTGGGGATATCTCGTTGTTATGATCAGTGACCTATGCACTTTTGTAAAGCTCTCTCTTGGAAGTCGCTTTGGCTAAATGTGTCTGCTAAATGAATAAATGTAAATGTAATGTAAATGTAAGCAGGAAGCATAGTGATGCAGGTTTCTGGTTGCGTCTCTTACTGCAAACGGATATGTGAGCTAGAGTGGTTTTGTTTGTCTGTTTCTGTGTACAGGAGTCTTTTGTGGTTTGTCCTTTTGAGTTTTGTGTTTGATAGGTTTTCATGGGAGGTTTTGTGTGCGCTTTTGAAAGTAGACTGTGAAGGTTGTTGTCCGTAATATTGTCCGAATGTGCCTTTGGTATGAATGAACAATTACGCATCTTGGAACCGAAACAACAACCGAACAAAAATTCTCAGCAGAATCGTCAATGGTCCTTGAAACACAAACTAATCTTGATTAGCCTTGGGCTACTCTGTTGTAAATCTCCGGGGCCAATGGCGTCTTGTTTAATACTATCATACAATCATGGAACAACTTTTTAACTTGGCGATTTCAGATGGGGAAAGATAGGGGTTTGGAGGCAGCAGTTTCCCAGCTCAGTCTAGACAGACATGAAAGTGTGGCTATCTGTAGGCAGTGGAGACGACTTGTTATAAACACTTGAGATTCACGCTAGGGCACCCCACCACCTTTTTTTTTGGGGGGGGGGCGGATTAGTAGAGTTCTCTCTTCAGCCCCTCTGTCTCAGTTTCAAGTAAAACATTTTTTTTAATCTCTCATCAACAGTATTCAAACCTTCATAAAATGTGTTGTCGTAGAAGTGAGCGTTACTTTTCGTGACAATTGTAGTCTGAAAATATGGCTTCAAAGAATCAAATAAATAACAAGGAGGAAGAAAGGATCTTTCTTCTTAAGGGGAGTTCATGCATGTAAGCGAGTGCGGGTGGGGTTTCAAGAGTTAGGGGTAGCAGGTTGAAGCGGAGGGGGTGGGGGGGCGGGCGGGGGCCGGGGTGAATGTGAGCTTTTGAAGATTAAGTGGCCGGATTAGTGTTATCTGAGCTTTTCGTCTCCCTCTGCCCTCTCCTCAGTCGACCAGGTAGCTCTGGAACAGGGCTGAGAGCACGCAGCACCGTCTAGACGACAGCCAGAGGAGGACAGGAAAGAGGAGAAGGCGGCTTCCGGACAGGGCAGGCGTGCGGGGAAACATCCACAGAGGAGAGCGTCCAGGAAGGAGAGAAGGAGAGCGGGGGGAGACCCAGCATGCGGGCAGCATGGAACAGTTGAAGGAGCAGAGGCCCTTCTGCTCGCTGTCCAAGAGCCAGAGAGACCGGGAGAGAGACCGGGAGAGGGACAGAGAGAGAGACAGATTGAGGGACAGAGAGAGGGAACGCCGTTACACCTCCTCCCTGGCTGACAGAGACAAGGAGGCCTGCCGGGTACCCACCCAGAAGTCATACAGCTCCAGCGAGACCATCCAGGCCTACGACCATGACCCGTCTCACATGCTGTTCGGAGGCAGGATGCAGGAGATGGCTCTCAAGGAGGCCATTGACTACGCCAGACCAGGTTAGTGGTGTCCTTGGACTGGGATCAGAGTGGGGCGATGGGTCACAAACCGCATGTAGAACAGAATGCCAAATAACGAGCTGGTAGCTTTGCAGGGAGGAGTGGTTTTTGCCGGAAGAAAAAAAACAGACATAAACTAAATCAATGATCGCAGAGTCGAGTTTCTTAATGACATCCCCTGGTGTTCGCCAACTGAATGATTGAGAGTGTCGCATCCCTAAAGGGATGTGTTCCCGCTCTTCCAAGTAATCATCGTTTTACGACATTCAGACTATCAGTTGCCACACATCTGCAGGTCCTGAACACACCTAGGAAACAACCTCACTTTATGACCCGTGGAAAGAACCCAGTCATTTTTTCTCAATTATTTTTATGGAATGTTGATTATCTATGAACAGGTCATAAACATTTTATTTCAATGTCATTCCATAATTCGAAAAGATTTTTGTTAATTGGCGCCCACTTGAAAAATAATGATTATAATGACATGGTGGGAGGAATGCTTAAATCATTTGAAAGAGTATTTGATCATGGCTGTGATTGAGTGTTATTATCTTCATCAGATAAAAACTAAACTAAACATATTTGCTATAATAAGCATTGTTAAATTATATTAATTATATTATAATTATGTAATTATATAATTTTGACTTCTATTTCGATAGCTCTTAAACGAGAGAGGAGAAAAGTCATCATATCAGTTACCAGCACCTATTTATCTTTACTGTTATGTACAGTATAGCATGCTATGAATGTATAATGCTTGATTTTACTGTACATTTTCTATGTATAGTTTAAGTCCAAATGTAAAGTTTTATGTCTTGTGTTTTTCTGTAGGAATTATTTAGGAATACAGCAATTTAATTCGTAATTACAATCATACATTACATTTCCAATAAATTCCATACTATTATTTTGTTAAAGCACAAATCTATATATTTGCACATTGGGTCTTTATAAAAATGTATTAAATTAATTATAACATTTTATGAAGACCATACCATAGAAAGCCTTAGACTAAAGCATTTGTATTTATTTAATAATATCCATCAGATTTGTTTTCCATCTACAAGAAATACGCCTTCCACGGTATCATTGTCACCCTGACATGAGATATAATCTTGTCAACCCATAAAAAAAATTATTTTATTGTTTACATCAGAATACGCATTTTCAATCCAACCTTAACGTTTGATTTGATAACCAGTTAAAAAGTCCAGTTTCGCCATGACAACTGGACATTGTTGTGGGATTGGATAAAGCCAAAATGGTGTTTTGCTTTTTTCAAAATTCAGTTTCTGTAAAATCAGGACAATCCTGTAAAGAAAATTGTTTTCTGATGCTCTGTATTGGGGTTCAACGAGAAGTCAAACAATATAACATCTACACAAAGGTAGTTCTTGCCAACTGTTAAGATGTCAATACATTTTGATTCAGAATGACCTCAAGTTCAGCCTTTTACAACTGAACAAAAACCTTCCACCCCGGTACAATTTATAAAAATGTCTCAGCTTTAACCTAAATGTTTAGAGTACTCAAACTGTGGTTTGGTGAAGAAGCGTCTTATTTAATCTTGCCTTTTTGATGTTTTCACAGGGCAGGCGTTCTCATTGAGGCAACTTGGGATATGTGAACCGTCCTCTCGTAGAGGCTTGGCACTCTGCCCAGAGACAGGTCTGTCACACCCCCTGAGCAGCTACACAAGAGGAACAGTCCCCACAGAAAACCATGAGCCCACAGCCCTGGAACGTACCATGGATCTCTGGGGTAGGGGGGCTAAGTCGGGCCAAAGCTCGTGCCTGTCAAGCCGTTCGAACTCCGTCCTCACCCTCACCGACACGGAAATGGACAATAAATCAGACAACGAAATCGGTGAGTCTTGACACTTGTGTATTTGTTATACGCTTTTTCCATGCATGTGGAATATTCGGAAAAAAATATCAAAGACGAATAAATAAACACAGAAACGCACGCACACTGCAGACCAGCGGTTGATTGGCCTGGATGGGCGACAGGAAACAGAGAATGATTGGTGAAAGCCGTGTGTGTAACAAGCGGATTGGTGGGAATAGTATATAGAGGAGGAGTCCGGCTGTGCGACTGCTTTCTGTGGATCAAAGGCGTGTTTCAGGGCCTCCTGTGGAGAGGAATTTGGTCTTCCGATTGGGCGTGGGCTGGTCACCTGGTCCCCTCTGTAGGGAGTTTGATAAAGTTTCACAGAACAGGGAGTAATCAAAGCTAGATTGTAAGCCTCTGTCAGAGATATAGCTTGGAGATTCTACAGTGGTCCAACGAACACGCACAATGGCTGATTAAGTGGGTTTAATGGTTTGAAGTGCAAATTTGATCACATACAAAACCTGAAACTGGAGATGTGGGGTAGTCTTAAAAGCAGATTTGTTGGTGCCTCAAACAATTCACAAAAAACAGTCTGCTGCAATGATTTTTTTTTATTGTGCTTTGAACGAAGATATATTGAATGTATTCTCTTTGTGTTTGTTGCCACAGAGTCACTGTTTTATTTCTAGCGAGCAGTTTGATGTGTATATTCTTGTCTGTCTAGTGCGATTTAATTGAAAGCACTACATTATATTTAGATGCTGTGTTATTTTTTATATAAGTGAATTTAGACATATAATTTATACATGCATATCTGTTTGTTTGCCTTTTTGTTTTGACATATTTATATGCTCAAGACCGCGCTGGAGACCGTCAAAATACTTTTCTGTTTAGCTTATTTGCCTTCACCATCAAAATAACATGCATCTTAATTTCATACTTTCACCCAAAAAATTGCCAAAGTGATTTGTCAAACTTTAAAGTAAGGGAATTCCTGTGGACTTCATCCATTGTGATATAATACCTCAAATCGATCAAAAACGTCCTTTTCAGTAGCTGTCAGAACTGTAAGAACTCATTTGTAATAAAGTAATCACAGGCAATGACAGTGTTACTTATGATTGGCCTCAAAACGGAAACCTGCCATTTTTTCTCTCCTATCGTCATCAAGCTCCGTTTTAAATGAAATTCAAAGCAACTAGAATCAAACCGCTCAACCAAACGAACAATTTACATCCACCACCTCGACCCCTATTCCTGGCAGCCATGTTTCTTTTCTTATTTATTTATATCTAGACATATGCAGCATTGCGTAAAAACCAAACCTCCAATCTCAGAGTTTCAGAAGCTACCGAGAAGCTGTCTTCAAAAAGCTCGGCGCTGTGACCTTCCCCCCCACGGGCTCTCTCTCCCTTTGGAGTCTCTTCTGGAGCAGTCTGAGGGCTGCTGCTGATTGGGTCTTGTTAGTTTGACTCCCTGCTGTGGCTTTTATCTCGCCCACTATTCCCCTCTATTATTTTAGTCATAGGAAAATAAACAATACATTCCGTAAAACGTCTTGTTCACAGGTACGGAACTCCCCATTTAGGGCGCAGAAATGGCAGGATTTATGTTGTTGTTGTTGTTGTTGTTGTTCCGTAACTTAACATGGATTTGTGACCTTTCCCTTGTCTTTTGTTTAGTTTGTATCTTAGCATATTTTTTTTCTTCGTCTTTTCACCGCTTCAAGGATTAAGACATTTTGAAGATAACCAACAAAGCGTTTCTGATTACTTATTGAGTGCGTGTCTCAAATTCAACATGACTTTCATTTTTATCTATAAAGCTCTTGTCTCCCCGCTATAGATCTTGCCCCCTTTTTTAGTCGTGAAGTATTGCACTTTCGACTTTCACTATTTAATGAAGCAGCTAAGAGAAATGACCCATCCAAAGGTTTCCATCAACTGAATATGCATTCTGAATCTCAGACAAAGGGGCGTTCAGCCCCACTTATTCATAAATGAACTCAATATTTCATTCTAATTTGCCCCGTTCTGGAGAGTGTTAGACACAGAGAACGGGAGTGTGGGTAGGTTGATGGAGCATAGCATCTGCAACTGTTAACCTCCTGGATCTGAGAGGGAAAAAGACAAAGATTAAAGATGATGTGCCCGTTTAAAAAAAAATGTAAGACCTTGGTTTACAGTTGGAAACTGTTCCAATAATTGATACTCAGGTTGACACTTTTATTTTGTTAAAGGGCTCTAAATTCAAGTTAGCTCAGCTTCAGTTGAACAAATAGTAAGGATTTTCTTTTAGTTTTTTCTTTTTTCTATTACACTACAGAGAATAACATCCTTTCAGCACCACCCAAACTTGAACGGGTGTCAACATCTTATTTAGCCAGTGAACCTAGTAGATTAATTAATCTGGATTAAATCAGAGTGAGACTTGATAAACAGGACTGTTTATCAAGGCAGGTTCCACCTGCTCGTAGTGTGAATTGAGATATATTACACAGAATAGACCCAAACAGCTCTACAGAGCGCACCATGTAACTCGTGTGGTTCAGCCCATTCTTATGATTTATTATGAAAATGTAAATGTAAATAAATGATACAACTCCGCCCCCATGATGAAGTGTAAACATCACTCAAGGTTGAGCAGGCAGAAGAGGAGGAGCTTCCAAGACAGACCAGGTACTGTCCGAGCTCAGAGTCAAGTCCGAGCAGAGGAACTGCAGTTGAAGTGTCCCGACCTCACCCACGGAAACACATTCTCCCTCTCCCCACCCCGAGCTTGGCTTCCGTGTACTCACAATCAATACTGTGAGCATACCCCTCATTAAACATGAATGACCGTACGGCTTTGAAACGGAGCTAGGCACGGTTTGTTTTTATTTCTCAATGCTGTCGCCGCCTCATCGCTGGCGAGGAGAAAATGGCAGCAGTCTTCATCAGCGGCGTCAAACGTCATAAAACAGCTAATGCACGCTCGCGCTCAACGGGCATGACAGAAAGCTCGACAACATTGTGACTGTGAGATGTCGCTCTTGTAACGACACGTGTCGTCCTCGGCCAGGTGAGCAGGAAGGCCCTGTCCCTGTCCCCACAAGGTGAGCAGGAAGGCCCTGTCCCTGTCCCCGACCAGGTGAGCAGGAAGGCCCTGTCCCTGTCCCTGTCCTCGACCAGGTGAGCAGGAAGGCCCTGTCCCTGTCCTCGACCAGGTGAGCAGCAAGGCCCTGTCCCTGTCCCTGTCCTCGACCAGGTGAGCAGGAAGGCCCTGTCCCTGTCCTCGACCAGGTGAGCAGCAAGGCCCTGTCCCTGTCCCTGTCCTCGACCAGGTGAGCAGGAAGGCCCTGTCCCTGTCCTCACCAGGTGAGCAGGAAGTCCCTGTCCTCGGCCAGGTGAGCAGGAAGGCCCTGTCCCTGTCCCCTCAGGTGAGCAGGAAGGCCCTGTCCCTGTCCTCGGCCAGGTGAGCAGGAAGGCCCTGTCCCTGTCCTCGACCAGGTGAGCAGGAAGGCCCTGTCCCTGTCCTCAGCCAGGTGAGCAGGAAGGCCCTGTCCCTGTCCTCGGCCAGGTGAGCAGGAAGGCCCTGTCCCTGTCCTCAGCCAGGTGAGCAGGAAGGCCCTGTCCCTGTCCTCGGCCAGGTGAGCAGGAAGGCCCTGTCCCTGTCCTCAGCCAGGTGAGCAGGAAGGCCCTGTCCCTGTCCTCACCAGGTGAGCAGGAAGGCCCTGTCCCTGTCCTCGGCCAGGTGAGCAGGAAGGCCCTGTCCCTGTCCTCGATCCTTTTGAACCGAGGGGTTCATATTCAAGCTAGTGTATTTTATATATACAGTCAGTACCGTGTTGTTACCGTGCTGGTTTTCAAAGGGATGTGTTAGGTGTTTCTTTCATTTTGACTCATATCATGAAACATCTGATTTCAAAATAAGTCTGAATTATTCAAACAACCGAGACAGCTAGCTGGGTTACCTGGCAGTTTTACAGACCAATTCTAGAACGGAATATGACTCTTAGCTCTTTTTGTGTGAACCCTTCCAGTAAAAGGTTAATTGAATCGCATGAGGAGGAAGTGTGATGTGCAGTATAGCACAGCATGCTCCAAGGATGGAGCAATGGAAGCACCTTATATTCTCCCTCTCTCTGTCTCTCCCTCTCATATTTGTCCTCTCTCCCTCTCAATCTCTCTCTCTCTCCCTCTCATATATGGTCTCTCTCTCTCTCTCTCTCTCTCTCTCCATCTCTCTCTCTCCCTCTCATATCTGTCCTCTCTCTCTCTCCCTCTTTCTCTCTATTCCTGTCACTCTCTTTCGTTCTCTCAAACATACCTCTCTCACTTTTTGTATTTATCTTTTCCTGGCCCCCACACACACACACATGCTGCTGGATTTCTAATAGGTGAAAGTGACACATTATCTGTCACACTTCTGTCACAGATCCGTGCCACATTATGTGACAGTGGAATCAGTCTATTGATTGTGGGAAGACAAATATACTCCCTCATCACATTCATAATTCAATACGAGGCAAGTCGAACATCTACGGAATAAATCAACCCGTTCGGTCAGAGGGTCTGACCATCTGTGACGCATTTGAGGAAAACTCCGAAACTGGCTGAGACACAAGCAATCCCGTCTTTCCAGAGAGTTCCAGAGGGGCTCCGTGTCTTTGATTCTCTGGTCCTTGTGGGAACGTTCTCTCATCCCTTCAAACTGAAAGCTGGACGATTTGTACGTTTGATGTTATGCATCGTTATTCCCCTTCACTCTGGTCGTCCTCGGTGATGTCAGTTAGGGCTGGAGCGGTGTTTCACTGGGTGTCGAAGTATGTGGGACACCATGTGACACGTGTTCAGCAACGAGGTGTCATAGCGGGCAGTGAGATCATCCATCACATAAATACTTTCTACTTTCTATTCCGGTACAAGACGACAGGGATGCTGGGAATAGTTTACTAGCTCTTCACCAGAGGAACAGTCAATTTCATTTGAACTCTACTAATGCAGGGAATACTTTTATTACCAATGCATGCATTTTTATATGTTCCACCATTGTTCCACCTCTGGGGATTTTTCGCACGTTTTGAATTAGGATCCAGTCGGACTCTTGAGAGCAGAATGTAATGGAACCATATCCATTCTGTCCAGACCGGCAAACCAATCGCTGTGCTTGTGTTGTGTGCCGCCAAGCAGCAAAAGGCTATTATGATTAAGATTTATTCCACCATTGTCAATTACCACACCGTACTATTAACTGTCCTCCAGAGAGAATGCCTCATTGCTTCTCATCAGTCTGTTTAATTGAGTAATTGTATTAGAAATCGACTATTGAATATCCTGGGAACCTATTGTTAGTGTTTGTGGATATTTTCCCAGCTTGTTTTTGTGGAGGGATTTGGAACTGGGGTTTCTACAAACGGTGCAGCTCTGAATGACCTTGCTGTCTCTGTCCTCTCACAGCTGACTGCTACCTGGGGGGCTGAGATTCAGCTCTTCCACTGCTCTTAAACCAATAGAGCAGTCCCTTACAGGAAGTGTCAACTCAATTACTTTCAAATACTTTCCAGTAATTGATCCATGTCATTGACTCAGTGGTCATGGTCTACAAGTGGACTAGAGTGAATCGGGTGTTAATCAAGTGTTGCGGCGTGGCACTGAGTAAGTCCAAAGCTGTAAACTCTTGATTTCTGATCATGATGACCCTCTCCGCAAAAGAAAACCACATCAATCCAGTAATCCAGCACCGGTTTCTAGATCTCTCTCTCCTTCAGTCGATGAGACGTTTCCCCCCATCGTGCTGTTTTCATCGTCCGGCAATCATCGCTGTCGAGAACCTGAAAGCAAATCGAATCCCCTCTTGTCAAACACACAGAAATAACCAATGCTGATTGAGCGTCTTGCTTTTGGCTTCCCTATTTCAGTCACAACACCACCCCAACAAGCTGACATATTGATTGGAAATAAAAGTTGTTGAATAGCCATTACAGGGCTGTGTGTAGGCCTATCTATGTCTTGTAGATAAGATGGAAATTTATAGAAGCATTAAAGCGGTGAAGAGTGATTTAAAAATCTTATCACAGACATGGCAGGTATTAAACATGATTCACGTGGTTTAGTCACACGGAGACGAGTCAGATGGAGGGAACATGTATGGAGGGAATATGCATGCAGTGGTATTTCAAATGCTTGGGTGATTAATTTCATCATCAAACGGATAGGATCGTCTTTGATATACTGTGTTGAGATAAAACTGTTCGCGCACACACACACACAGCCACGCCACACACACAAACTCAGCACACACATTTTACACGAGGTAGAAAGGTCAACACACGAAGGAGGAAGTGGTGAGCCATTGTGATGAGTGATCACATGACAGTGGCCAGGGAGGATGGTGTCACTTTCACTGTCAAACTCATTAGAGCCTAGAAGGTTCCCTCTCCTCTCAGGTCCTTCCACCACAGCACTTGTGTGGAGAGCTCTTTTCCTTGCTCCTTGATCTCTCTCTCCCTCTCTGTCCGCCTCTTTCTCTCTCTCCTTCTTACTCTCTCTCCCTCTCTGTCCCCCTCTTCTCTCTCTGCTCTCTCTCCCTCTCTCTCTCTCTCTCTCTCACTGTCTATCCCTCCCTCCCTCCCTCCCTCACCCCTCCCTCCCTCCCTCCCTCCCTCCCTCCCTCCCTCCCTCCCTCCCTCCCTCCCTCCCTCCCTCCCTCCCTCCCTCCCTCCCTCCCTCCCTCCCTCCCTCCCTCCCTCCCTCCCTCTCCTCCCTGTCTCTCTCTCTCTCTCTCTCTGTCCCCCTCTCTCTTACTCACCATTCTATTATGCTAAACATACAAGAGCGAACTTGTGTAGAATAGATACGTCTGTATGCGAGGCAGGAAATGCATCATAATTAAACCATACTGTCAGTAAAGACTTCCGAAGCCCGAAAGTATTCGGATGGGATACAGATAAATATGATAAATTAAGACAATGATTTTTATAAATGTGCAGTGGTACCCTCCTCCTCCCTTTGTCGCTGCATTGAAGCTCAGAGTTGTGTAAGAAGGGGAGTCTTTCAGCCTACAGCTAGTGGGTTGGAAGTGGTTAGGTAGAATATTCTGGTCATGATTAAAAATGAATGGTATCAGAATACATAAAGCACTTGTCCCAGCTTCCCAGAGTGAAGTATCCTGAATATGTGGTCACTTCTGAGGCAAGCCAAGGCATTGGATGTCTCGACTACTGAGGGCATGCTCAAATAACAGGCTGTTCTCAATTCAATTCATCTCATCGCCAATGCAAGCCTAAGCACTTTACAGAATATAGATTTGAACGATTGAAACTGTATATTGCGTAAACTGATGAATGTTCAGAGAAAACCATACTGTCTTGTCTTTGGTTTATTTTCAAAGACAACCACATCATATTTGATACGAGCGGGATAAGCAGTCCACTTGTCCAATCCTAAAACATAACGAACATGAGACAGAATGTTAGCTTTTGTAAGGAAATATTCCCTGAAGTTCTTGTAGCATTTCAACTACGACTCAAACCACGGAACATTTACAAGATACATTTTAAGCAGGATTTTTTATTTATTTATACGAGTGAGTGAGTTAATTTCGCAATCTTATATGTGATGTACTCTAGCTGTATCTCCTCCACATTGTCACATTGTCTCACACACACACAAAAAAACAGCTCCAAATGTCTTCAGTATCTCAAATAGAAAATGGGGTTGCCATTTTAGAAAATGCCAGTTAAAATGTCACATCATGTGGGTGGGGTTGGGGGGGAGAGAGGGTAGTTACCTCGCTGTTTCTACCTGTGCTGTGTGATTAACCTGTCAACACACATATATTTAGGCACCATTACGAGCTCGGCCACCCATGGCACGTGTCTTGGCTTGTTGCGGCTCATCCTGGTGGTTTAAAAGAAGGATGGAAGCGGCCGTGAGCCATCGCAATTCCTGAGAGCCTGGCTGTGTCCCTCCGGCTGTGTCCCTGCCGGCTTTGTCTCTGCCGGCTTTGTCTCTGCCGGCTGTGTCCCTGCCGGCTGTGTCCCTGCCGAGGGCTCTGCTGTCCTGCCTGTTATTGATCCAGCCCAGGGGCCTGAAGGAGGCTAGGGGTCCTCCCTGCCAACTGTGGAGGTCACTCAGATAAATTGGTTAGGTTGCCTTTTAGCAACTCGGAGGTCAAAGCCCATTCATCTTGTTACCCCACTCTATCCTTTTAGAGGGCTCAATAGTGACATTAGACAATGGGCCAGTGCAGGGGCATTCAATGACAAAGCGTTTGGCGAATAGGTTAGAGTGTTTGCCAGCTATTGTTTTTTTTAGGGGCATCAATCGGGACTGTCTGATGGGGTTTGGACGACGTCTTGATGTGGTCATTTTTTTTTCGCGACCGCAGGAAAAGGAATGCGTATCTTGTCTATCAGTAAAATGTATGTGAGATGGTCTTAAGTGAGATCGTTTTCAGTGAGATTGTCTTAAGTCCCTGTCAGCAGAGGACAGTGTCAAGATGGATACCTGAATTGTAAACACAGTATCATTGTTCATTTGTAGGCTACAATATATTTCTGCCTCATCAAGGATGCATACCAATGAGCTTTATCCGGTTTTACACACATCTGACTCCCAGACTGAATTAAGTGTCAGAGTTTGTGGAAATATAATAAATGTAGATCTGTCACTGGGGTATTCTGTTCTCCTGCAGCAGTCAGAGGACTGTGTTTCTTCTTATCCGAGTTCAACTTTCAGTCACTCCCCTGCTCTATAGCTGTCAAATAAGCTCCATTATTTGGACACATCTCTTGCTACAGTATGGTGCTCTGTGCTGCAAAAGTGACACGTTTATCAGCATTCAAAGTGGCTAGGAGGTTGTTTGCTGATGGATAATCGGTTATTAACATTATATGTATGTGTTTGTGTGACACTTAAGGTGGGTAAATCGAATATAATTATCCAGCTTTATGATCTAGCCTTTTCTGTGTGGTTTTATTGGGACAGTTTCTCACCCTGTCAAATACTGTACACCAACAATTGGTCACTTTCTTTGGAGAGCAGTTCTCAAGCCCACCCTAATCAGAGCCAATCAGATGCTCAGTGTGCAAGCCAACCTCTCCAATCAGGACGATGGCTGTTCATAGTTTAGATTTGAACACCTGTTAACCAAGCCGCATTTTGGCTTTGAACTTCATCTCGCGAACGGCATATTTCGCTTCTACAGGCTTCCTTCACACAAGCTGTTTGTTTATAAATCACTTGAAGACAGAGGGCACCGAGGGATAGCATATTTCTACGGTAGATCCTTAAGAGTGTGCTCTCAAAAGAAGTATGAGGATGACATTTGGGACTTCATTAAAACGGCTTTAGAGAGAATTTTTCTTCTACCCCTCTGCCGCATGACACAATATATTTACTCCGGCGTAACGTCATTACTCACAAATAACACACCACAGAATTGGCCCCCACACAGTAGCTTTGTAACATATTAGATTAAGTGACTGATGACATCCTACATGATACATTACATCATCTTATCATTACGTCGCAATGTTGGGTATTAGCTTTCACGATACAGACCTTGCCGTCATTCATTACAGTAGTTCAGTGTGGCATCGCTGTACAGGCCAAGCACTTGAACAGCTTTCTAGAGTATAGGCCTATAGGGACAATATTATATATTTAAAGTAAAACCTGGACAAATTATTTACAGCATTCATATAACAGTGGCTATATCGCTATTCTCTATTACAAAAAACCTGAACTCAACATGACCTGTTAAAATGAAGGTGAATAAATCTAGAAAAGGAGTGTTCAGGATTGTCATCCTTAACAAGGACATTGAGAGTAGTGCAAAGAAGTAAAATATTTGATTAAACAATGATTAATTTACCCTTTGCCTGCTTTGCTCCATGCATTCACTCTTCAAAAAGAGGAATACATTAGCACGAAAATTGAGCATTATGCTAATGCCGTGGTCGACAACTTCACCGTGTTGGCAAGCAAGCACATTTGCAGCTCCAGATTTTCTTTTCTTATTATTATCCCAATCAAGTGTGAAAGACGTTGTTTTCCTCTACCGGCTGTTTGTCGGAGGACATATTCTTTCCATCATTTAGTTTGTAGATGAATGTGTTGCATGCACCAGGTGCTTACTGACAACTAAATGAATAATGTGTCTGGCAGAAGGGGAAACGCAGTCAGGGGAAGCCGAATCCCCGGCCTCTCCATTAATATCAGAGTCCACTCTTTCAAGGGATACTGCTGACATTTGGCTCTCCGTGTAATAGAGACCTAACCTTTAAGCACTGTGTGGAACAAGTCATTTTTCATAATCGGTCGTCCATTCCGGAGCTTTCTCTAACTTGTGTCCATCGATGCGTCGGCTGTTCTCAACGCCCTACCACTGTCAGAACCCTTCATCTCTCGCTTGCGACGTGTCGTGATCATAAATTCCGTTGCGGCCAAATTGAAAGTTGTGATCAGATTTATTGTCTGTAAAAAGCCAATGGACCCTGGCATCACCTCCTAGCATCAAGTATACCGCCTAAGAGTCAGTTTCTGATGTGATGGACAATCAGAGTGCACATTTGGTTAGGACCATGTCGGTCTTAATACCTCTAAGCCAGACTTAAGCCGCAAAACACCTAAAGAAAACCTCGGGATCTCAAGTGTCTTCTCTGAAGCCTTGCCATTGAAGGAAAGTCATTGTTTCAGCAGCCAGTAATGATGATTAGCCACAATCTAGGGGATCGACTGCAGATCGGTCAAAGACGTTGGGCATCCTCAAAGGAGAAAGATGGCCGACCGTTACGACCATGAATACAGAGCAGATTGATTGTGTTTCCATGCAAGATTGAGGGGAAATCTTTGAAGTGTGGCTAGTAATAATCTAGGTTTGGATGCCATGAAATGTAAAGCAATTGCCTTACAGTTAAAAGCTGCAACGTTTTAACCCTCAGGCATAGATAACATTTGAGAACAGTCTTGGATGTGGTTGATATTTTTGGGCTCTTTGTTGGTGGTTGGCGATTACAAGTTCACTTAGATGTAGGCTAGGCCTACCGTAAAGGAGGACGCATTCGTACGATCTGATTTGTGAAGAAGTTGCAATGAGCAATGTAATCCTTAAATGATTAAAGGATAGTTTATTTGTTTTACTACAACTTGACCTGAGATCATCGTGTGTTAATCGTTTCTGTGTGCATTGAAGAACTATAACTGTTCACATATGGGTTATTTTTTTCAGCCATCGGGTGAGACGTTGTTATGGAAGTAATGAAAGTCTTCAGCATTAGAGTTTTAATTCTACTAAATGAATAAAAAGGCCTTGATGAATGTTTGACGTGTTCTCCTCAGACTCCTCCTTCATCTCCATCACAGAAGGTTGCTAAGGAATTCCAGAAATAGCCTTTTATTAAGGGAACAGTGATAAAATCCAGTAAATCAGGGAAAAGTATTGGGTATACGGTTGCCATCAATAATAGATTGAAAACAAGTCGGCAGTGATGGAACCTGAGGCCTTTCCTTTGTGGAGGTCTTAGCGCCGTGGCGGTGCCTGTGAATAATGCATGGTCCCAGATAGACTTCAGCTCCCTCTGCTAGCTCGCCGACTGGCTGGCTGGCTGGCAGGGGCGCCACTATTCCCTGGCAGTGATTGGCTGTGCCTGGAGGGCACTATAGAGGAGATGGGAAATCACCAGTTCCATTTATCCACGGCAAGGCAGACCTCCCACTGTTCTGGACCTTTGTGTCTGGGCCCTGCATTCTCCCATCTGGACCTCCGCTTCGTTTCAGTCATTACCACGGTGCTGTGTGGCTGTCGACCCCACGGTGCTGTGTGGCTGTCGACCCCACGGTTATGTCGCCTTGACGGCGTGAAAGGAAAAGCTGCACCCTGGGACTGTTTTTTTGACAGAGGAGCAGGTTTAGATGTTTGTTCGATAGGGTGACTAGAATCGGCGCCGAATAGCTGGTGCTTGCTGTCGCTCCTCTCTCTCTCTCTCTCTCTCTCTCTCTCTCTCTTTCCTCTTTCTCACCTGTCTCTTTCTCTCATCCTCCCTTCTCTGTCTACCTGGCTCTCTCCTCTCTTCCCCCTCTCTCTCTCTCTGTCCCTCCTGCTGTATCCGTCCCCTCCTCCTGTCGCTCTCTCTCTCTCTCTCTCTCTCTATCTCTCTCTTCTCCTCTCTCTCTCTCTCTCTTCTCTCTCTTCTCTCTCTCTCTCTCTCTCTCTCTCTGTCTGTCTCTCTCTCTTCCTTTCACACGCGGACACAAGGAGCTGGTGTGGGAAGCGTCTGGGGGTTGCAAGTGACCAGTCTGGAGGACCAGGGGGCTCACAGCGTCCCCCCACCAGGGGTCTCTGCGGGGTGTCTGGCCCGAGCCCCCCACCCCAGCCAGCCCCCCATGGGGTGAGCCCCAGCCATTTCAGCCAAATAATCCATATTCTAAAGGCCAGCTGGATGGACACCAAAGATGTCCTTAAGAGCACAGAGGCATTCACTCTCCTCTCTCTCTCTCTCTCTCTCTCTCCTCCCTCTCTCTCTCTCTCTGTCTTTTCACTCCATAATAAACATCAGCATTTCAGGCGCCCTCAGCATGTCAAACCACTCAAACACCTCGCTGAATACCCACCATTTAGCGAGAGACGGAGACCGTTCCTCCCCCCCGTTTTTATTGCTAGAGAATGAAGTGTGTAAGTCGAAGAAGACCTTGGCCCCTCTCCCATATTGTTTACTCAGTTGAAATTCACTGCAGTATCTTTGCCGGCGCAGATACTTCCCCCCACCCCTCTGTCTCTTGTTTGTTCATGCAGCTGTTGGGAGAACAGGCCGCTTAGCTGTAGGTGGCTGTATATCCAAGGGCTTTAGGGGTAAGCTTGTTTTGACAGACGACGTCTCACCTCGGGCTACTGACCTGGGCTGGGCATATCTACAGATTGATATTTATTCCTGGGATGGCTCTTTCTCACCACCTCTGTCTCTGTCTGTACGGTACCGTAAATCTTACCAGGCTGTCTTGACTCAATGAATCCCCCAAGTCCCTGAAAAGCCCATTATCATGGCAAGCTGCAACCTGTTGATGTGACACAATTAGGGGATAATTGTTGATATCCATATGTATGTTTTATGCGGATGTGTTTCGCTATCTGGGTCAATTGTGACTATAAGGAGCGTTTACATTGAAATGGGACATGAGGGACACGTGCGTTAACAGGATGGCTGTTCCACTTCTATGTCCTTCAATTTATGTGATTTATGTTAAAAAAATAATAATAAAAGGATAACGTTAAAGGAAGATGTTATCACAAAATGGAACATCCCAAAGGGAGTTCAAACAGGACAGATATGAAAATGCCTCTATCTCGAAATTACTGTTTTTCCTGGGTCCCAAATACGCTTTGTGAACTTCGATGATGGATAGAATAATTAAAACAACCCGTGTTGATAACCCTCATCGCACACGCGTGTAACTAGGGCACTCCCTCGACTACCAGCTCTGGAAAGAACGCTCTTTTGACCTGAATCTACTCACAGAATATACCGATTAGTTTGGGGATTTAGGTGATATTTAAGGCAAATATTACACACAAGATGTTTGCCTGTTCTACTATCGTCAGGACTGAGATTAATCTTAAAGTGAGGTGGTAATCTGATCACACAGTTCTACTATGTATGAGCTGTGATGGCGCTAGGCTCAATTTAGACATAATTTAATATTATTTAAAGGAAGAGGTTTGATTAAAAGACATTACATTTATTGTTGACTGTCATAATCAGTTGTAGTACCCAAACACAGTCCCACTTATGCTGGTAGATGAAACATAATATGATGTTTCTCCAATTGATGATTTAATGAGTACACATATCGACAATGCATCTTTAACACATTAGCATACATTTTTGTCTACAGTTGTGGCATGTTTTTATATTATGTATTCAAGATCAATATCACATTATGCATTTCTTAATGTTGAATCGAACAGGTTGTCTCCACAGTTTGAAATAATTCATATTCAGTGTATCAGAAATATTGGCTGATACCAGTGCTATTTGTGCATGTATTTGTGCATTTTAACACAAACCATTTAAAAACAGTTTATTGAAAAATATATTTTACTAAAGGCCTCATTACTCTACGGTCGTGGCCATAAGTTTTGGCAATGAAAAATGTTGTATTTAGCAAAGTTAGCTGGTTCATTATTTGAGGAAAATGTTTTCACATTTTCTACAGAATACTGGAATACAATAAGGAACATTTAATAATTTTTAAAGCTTTTTTGGGGGCGAAAATGATCAATATATGCAAATAGTCTTACAGCAGTCAATCTGCTCCTAAAATCCAATCAGAATGATAGAGTTATTTCACCTGGCTAGAACTAGTTCACACTTTGCGCTGATGATATGACTTACTGAAATTATGTTAGCACTCATTTTATGCCAAGGCCCAGCAAGCTTTGCAAACACAAAAGGTATGTCACTCCCAATACTTTTGGCCACGGCTGTACTTAATACAGTGACAATATTCAGTAATCATGTCAGAAAGGTCCACAATTAAAGCTGGAAGCAAGGGCTAATAACATATCATAAATATTAACAGATTTGTGGGCGGGCAAACACTTCTAACATGAACAACTTGGATGTGCTCACATTTAGGAGCATCCTTCACTCATATGTGTCACTCCATCCAGGCTTTACGACAGGGCTGAAGTGATCCTAGTAAACTAGGGTTTCATCACCGATTCTGCCCTTGTATCAACTGTCGTAGGGAGCATGTCGAACAATAGGTTTTCAGTTGTAGGTGTCAGGATTTCATCTAAAATTCATCTCAAGTTATTCTGTGACGTATATATGCCTGGTTTTAAACTCTAAAACATATATCCTTATATTATTGAACATTTTGAAGTGAACACACTACTATAAATAATGCACAATTCTTAAAAGATTAAAATACTTAGTTTACTTTTCTTTTGTATGTAAACAGTAAACAAACGAGAAAATATTTGATGCAAGATCAAACATTTAACTGCAATAAAACACAGGAAACATGGCAGGCCCTTGACAGAGAATAGATAAAAGCAATCTGTTGTTTTTTACCTGCATTATTTATGTATGTATTTTATGACTGGACTTACACATCCACTATGATTTACGATCATAAAAGCGTATACGTAACTATTATAGTTTACTGTAGTGGATTGAATGCTGACTCCTATTATTCTTCTATATCTGGTTACTGTATTTTCTTCCAACTTCTTGTGAGTAATTTGTCAACATAAAAACATGGAATTTCTCCTTGTCCTGGTATTTGACAAAAATATTGAGTTTCACTCTAGTATGTCAAAGCCAACATGATGGACAACTGAGGGATGAGAACTGCTTATGTATAAAACCTTCCTCCAGGATGCTTTTCCCCTTTGACACTCTCAGGTCAGAACAATCATGTTGATTCAATCAGCAGACAGTAAAAACCAGACTTGTGAACACGTCATGTCTGGTGTCAGTGTTTCTCACCTATTTCCAGATCGTCTGGGAGATGTGTTTCTAGGGCAAACCCACTCTTCCCCCAATTTAGCTTTTATGGTGGCAACCTCCAATCCTTTCATTTCTGTCGGAGGGTTAACACGCACACGCACTCACGCACACGCAGACACACACACACACACACAAAGCTCAGCCTATCATGTGTGACTGCCGCAACAACCCGACAGCGTAACACGATCCATGATAGAGTGCTGCAAATCGTCCTGCACTCTGTCTGCATTCGCACGTTAGGAGAGAGAGCGGGAGCGGGAGAGAGAGAGACATCCAGTTAAAAGAGGAGGAGGTGGGAGGAGAGAGTGGGGAGCGAAAGGCGAGAGTGAGTGAGTGCGGCAGGGGAGGCTGGCAACTAGGAACGATGCTTGTGTGGCTTTCCGCTCCGCTGGTTTTTAACCCTTGTGGCTTTGCCTGAGTGCCACCGATGTCTCAAACAGCAGCGAGGCTGAGCTGTGGTGTGACTGCGTTTAGAGAGAGGAGGATCTCCAGAGCACGTGTCTGTCTGCTGCGAAGATGCGTTAATATCATTATGAGAAGTGGACAAGAGACCCAGGGGGAATAGCTTCAGCCTTCTTCAAAGGTAACATTTGAACTTTTCTCTTTGCTACGCCTGGGTGAGAAAAAATATTGTATGTGAACTGTGCTTTCGTATATACAGTATATATATTCAGCTTTTTATATTCCTTTCACATTGTACCATTGGTGATTATTTTGCTCGCCTTTAAGAAAAATAGCAACTCTTAACTTGGGTTATTGTCATGTGTTGTTAATGGAGATGATTTCCAGATTTAGTCAGATGGATATTACTGAGTAGTACAATTGCTCAATCATTTTCTGGGCCTTAGTGATATTGCAGCATGATTCCTAACAGATTTCCTTCTCCACATCTCCTTCAATCCTCCCAAGGATCCTCATTTTATGAAGTGCTGGTCTGTTTGCACTTGGTCTGATATTATATTTTCTGTTGTTGGATACTAAACAATGGCTGACACAAGCTTGTACATGTGTAAATTGATCATGCTGCATCTGCAGTGTTCCTCTGACAGGGATCAAGTCCACTGAACTGGAAATATTTACATTGCAAGTAATTGGAAACAGATTGCTGCTAGGAATTTGACAGAGTCAGGTTACTGTACAGTTGCCCAGAAATATTTTTTGGGAGTTATTGAGCAAAATTATGTTTGAAACGTAGTAGTGCAGTATATGGTTCTTAGGACCCCATACGTGAATTCTTCCATTTTCAAACAGGCATTTGTTTGTTAAATATTGAAATATGTAATCCAATGATTGTGCTTTAAGCCTTTGAAGTGGTCTGACAGGGGAAGACATATGTCACATTTGGGGATTCCTCCAGCAGCCACTGCAGTTCTAGAGGTACAAACAGTTTCATCATATGGTGTAACACCTGAAGGATTATGGGAAATCGGAATTACCCATAACTGTACCTGCTGTTTCTTACGGGTTTGACTTCTCTTCATTCACCATGCTGCGTCCACGCTCGGTGTTGGCCGACAGAGACAGATTGAGGTGCTTAGCAGAGCAGTGAGCGCCAAGTCAGAGAGAGTAATGGGTGTCTGGGAAGTGGTGACCAGCGTTAGCCGAGTAGATGCATCAACAATGGTGGGAAACTCGGGCATCGCGCAGGGTCATTCAGCCTCGGTTCTGTGTACATTTACAGGTAATTGCGAGCAGGTAAATGCAACGAGTCTGTCTCTCTGGGAGCTGTACCACACGAGGTCCACCTCAGAGTTAGCATGATGATTTATAACAGAGGCCAATAAGGTGAGAATCATAGAGCAAGGTAGCAGTATTTTTAGTCGCTTGATTAATTGCGCCTTGCGTTTCTTTTTCCCCTTTGAGTTTTTTCTGAATGTGTAATTTGTAGGTCCTTTTGCATGCTTTTGATTTATGCATGTGGCCAACTGTGATTTTGCCACAGCTACGTGCTACGAGTGCTAGCCCTCTGAACCAGTGCTTAGCTAGGGAGCTAACACAAGCCTTCGACAGGTCAAACAGCGTTTGAGTTAAGGAGCCAACGACACAAATCTGACACTCAGACCACGTCAGTCACTTCACAAACTCCCAAACTCCTGAACTGATCTCTGCACTTGTAAAACGAACTGAATTCTAGTTCTGTTCATCACACAGCATTGTCCTAACATTCAGCCAGCTACACAAAGAGAGATCTTCCTACAAAAAAAGGAACTGCGGAAGCAGCAAGCCTAGTCGTCTACAATTGCCTGCGCAGGACAAAGAAGCTGAATATTTTCTGAATTTCTGAAATGAAATGAATGCCAGGGTCATCTTCGAGAACAAATCTATGTTGCAGGTCAGGATTTGAAAACAAAGCACGCTACACCTTTCACTTGCTCACAATACACATACCGTTAGAAACAGTTGAAATATCATGTTAGCATTCAGTTCTCATGGCTTTGGGAGTAATTTCAAGTATTCAGGCCCGAGGCAAGGTTAGTCATAATGTGAACCATCTGCATTAAATTTGTGCTTGATAAGCGTAATGTGCTCCAAGATCCCTAAGAGATTGGATTTATAAATACCATTGAACAACTGCTTTTGTTGTTTGTGTTGAATATGAAATTAGTTAATAGATTTTCTTTAGATGTGTTTTGAGATTCGTGTGCTCAAGTATAACATGATGAAATAATGCAGTAAGAAACCAGCAGATATTTTATGTGAGTATTGCATTGAGTTTCTTAAATTGTTTTTTCTTTTATGTATAATTGTAATATATGATTTCTTATGCTGTACTATAATATGCTATTTAGAAATTTCTATCTACATTAATACTGAGCCAGTTTTGGCACAATCCACGAAATCCTCTCAAAACAATATACACTATAATTTAATGAATGTATTTTTCTCCTAATTATCAACCACATCTGTATTACCATAGCACAGAGATAATGTGATTGGGCCCCTGCTTCCATACATATTATTTTTAAGTATCCTGTAAGGATACCAGCCCAAAAAAAAGACACAAAATAATCAGTGAAGAAAAATGAGGTCACGGTTTTTTTCCCCCTTCTTTTGAACGGTGAGCCAGCCAATCAAATCCAAGATCACATTTCCTTGTCTCTCATTCGTTGGTGAGAACCCAAATCTCACTGCACCACATACTACCACATACTACCCCATTCTATACCGATTGACGAGGTAGAAATATCCCTGTGAATGATGTAATGATCCAGGCAAAGGGCAACTGTCTGCTTATGGCTTGTTTACCAGGGGGACATTTAGAGGCATCATTATCCCAACAGTCAAGCCAGCGGGTGGGTAACATAGCTAGAGGTGAAAAAAGCTATTTAGCTACTTTATAATAGAAAACTCCTACACATGCTGTTTTCACATACGGGGGTCAAGGATTAGCCGGGACTTCATCCCCCATCGGCCTGCTGTTTCCATTAGACCACTTCATCACTCAGTGGCTCCACGAGACCAAGGATACATCGTTTCTGAACAAAGAAACGTGTACATCGTTTCTGAACAAAGATACTTTTCTGTCGAATTTCTGTATTTTATCAACCTGGTGTGCAACCGATAACAATGTCTTTTCACAGTGCTAAAATCACACATACAAACAAATCAACACACACAAAAACACATTAGCGATCATGGGTTTATCAGTCGTAGGCGAATACAGTGTATGTACATAGAAACATTGCAAGCTACACAGTCCCTCAAATTGGTTCACACACAAAAGAAACACCAGCCAATTTGGTTCGGTAGCAAGCATCCTTTTGAGTAAGGCTCAACACTCCTCCAGAATGATTTTGGGGGGAATAATTGGCCGTGGACGTGCAGTTAGGAAGCAATTTGAATGCAGCACCTCTAAATGGCAAAGCCGTCAACACATCTGCATACAATGGGACACGTCAGAACTCACCGGAGGCTCTTGACGTCCGCCTGTACCCTTTGCATTAATCAGGGGTACGGGATGGGAAGAGGACGTGAGAGGGGCCCCTTTGATCCTCCAATAAAAGGCCACTTAAGCAGATATTTCTTCACAGGTTCATCTGCTTTGGTCTTTTTTTCTGGCTTAACATGAAGGAGTTCCTTGAAGAGGCCAAACATTCCATCTAATGAAGGACACGTTTTACACTCTACTCTATCTATCTCTCTCTGTCTCTCTCTCTATCTCTCTCTATCTCTCTCTCTCCTCCTCTCTCTGTCTCTCTCACTCACCTCAATCCTCTCTCTTTTTCATTCACCTTAAAACCCTGTCTTTCTCATTTTTGCTGTCGCTTTCTCTCTGTCTCTTCCAGTCGCCCTTTCTTGTTTTCTCTCTCGTCTCTCTCCTTCTGTGTCTCTCCTTCTCTTCTTCTCTTTCCACCAACCATCAAACCCAGAGGTGCCCTTTGCCATTACTGTACCATTTCGGCTTGCTCTTGACGCCTTTTGAAATAGTTGGCTTACTCTCTTTGATGTTGTCTTCAAATGAATGCCGAGCAAACTTTCAACTCCTGACCCAGATGCAGCTTTATCACGTTGAATTTACCGCAGTAGCTCAACGCTAAGCGAAAAGTGTTTGTAAACTTGTAGGTATGCCACTGACTGGCAATACAAGTGCGTGGACAATTTTCACAGGATGTCAAGAATCAGCATTATGTGTTTTGAAAGGTGAAGCAAGAGTCTAGTGCTGTCTGGTAGCGTTCTATTTCAGGGTCTGTCTTCCGGAGGATTACTGCAAGTGGCAGAGTATTCATTATTTAGACGGCAGTAGAGGAGATGGTGGTTCCATAAACCTCTTGACTGTCACATGTGTGCCACTATGGTAGATGGTAAGAGTAAAAAAAGAAGAAAAAGAGGAAAAAAAAGTTGTGCTTTGAGAATAGTTTCCTCTAGAGATGTAAACTCACAGTTGGTAAGGAGACACACAGACAGTACAGTAAGATCTCGTTCACACAGACTGTAGCTGGAACCGTTATAGTGTTACTACGGTCATTGCAAAAAACCTAACCGCGATAAAAAGGAACGGAATAGGTCAGAGCTGTAATGTAAATCAGATATTATGTTCTGTGAATGTATGAGTTTCATTACATTGTACAGCTTGATGTAAATGTAATCAAAGCGGTGTATGCACCATGACAAACAGCTAATTAACCAAATGACAGCTTGATTTCTACCATATTCTGCTGCCTTGGCAGACGGTCCCACACAGTTTATTGTTTCACATTCTGTTCATTGTGAGTGAGACAAAAATGCCCGTTGCGACAGCGAGATCGCTCCTATCTGTTTGGGGACTGCCAGAAAAAAACGTCTGTATTCAAACAAAAGAAATTGCAACACAATGTGGCAGTGAAAGTGATGTGTTTCAGTCGCAAGCCCGAGCGAGCCAGGGAAACCAGGATTGGACTTCAGGCGTTATAGCAGCATCTTTATTCTGGCTGTAACATTTCACTGACAGTTTTATCCTGGACACCAAGAGACCCAATGTGATTAATGCACTGCCACACTGACCTGTAGGATGTCTGAAGGCTCGCTCTGTCTGTCCCTCACACTCTGTCCCTCTGTCTGTCCCTATCTCCCTCTCTCTGTCTCTCTGTTCCTCTCTCTCCCTTTCTCTCTCCCACTCACTCTGTCCCTCTGTCTGTCCCTATCTCCCTCTCTCTGTGTCTCTGTTCCTCTCTCTCCCTTTCTCTCTCCCACTCACTCTGTCCCTCTGTCTGTCCCTATCTCCCTCTCTCTGTCTCTCTGTTCCTCTCTCTCCCTTTCTCTCTCCCTCTATCTCTCCCTCTTGCTCTGTCTTTGCCAGCTCTCCTCCTTGATAGCTCTCTAACGTGACTCGACACTGAGGAGATTGATAGCGATCATTACGCGGCTCTGAAAGAGCAGCACAGGCCCTCTGCACACACTGGCCTTCTCCCAGTGCAAACCACTAGCATGGATGAGGACAGATGGATGATAGCTTTGTGTGTGTGCTGTTCTGTGTGCCTGCTCCCTGTGGAAAGTGTTGAAATTGCAAAGTAAAGCCTGATTTATGCTACACGTGCAAGTACACGAGGAACAAACAATCCACAAAGGCACTTCTGTGTTCTAACTCATATAAATGAGGGTAATTTGTTACTATGTCTTGAAAGAAATGGCTTGGCTAGTGTTAGCGCTTGGCCAGTGCTAGCACTCGGCTAACCCATCAATGCAACACGCGCCTTATCATCTCACCTTGAATATTAAAACAGGATATCGGACTGGGTGTGGCGGCATCCGATTTTCACCCTCCACTTTGTAAACAATATCCCTGTTTTCCCAGGACTCGCCTAACACACCAAGGTGTGTGGGTCATTTATCGTATGCCTATTCCGGAGTCCTTATGGCTGATTTGATTTGTTTACCCGTATGAGTTTAGCCCTTAGCCTCAATCTCCTGAGAGAGCGAGATTTAGCATTTAAATTGGTTGATCCTCCACACGTTTGCTAAAGCTGTTTTTAAAGCATTACATTGATGAAAAGCAGGCGGTAATCCCTCAGGGAGGGGGACCTTATCTGACTAAACACCTGACAATGAGGTTTCCATTGTCACTCACGGACCACAACTGCTCCGATAAGGGTCTTCCCTTTGTTGTTATTGACCTTCATCGCCCAGCTTTGCCCCCTGGTGTGATTTCACAAGTGGGATGATGACACTTTGGACTAAATCAGGGTTCTCCAATCCTGGTCCTCGAGGGCCGCTCTCCTGCATGTTTTAGATGTTTCCCTGCTCCAGCACACCTGATTAAAATGAACGTTCGTTACCCGGCTTCCACAGAGCTTGATAACAACACATTCATTTGAAACAGGTGTGCTGGAGCAGGGAAACATCTAAAACATGCAGGAGAGCGGCCCTCGAGGACCAGGATTGGAGAACGCTGGACTAAATAAAGTCTTGGCCCAATTTAAAAACTAGCCAGTTATGTTTTGGACGCAGAGAGAAAAGGTGCGATGACTGTGGGGAAGTTCTCTGTACCTAGTTATTGTTCCAAAAGTGAACCACATGCCCTAAAGACAAACTTAACGATGATTTGGATCTTCAAAAATAGAAAAATAGGAAATAATATTTCCACCATGTCTGATTCATACTCAGTGTTATATAACCAACCTCTCCTGTAGGAGCTTTTTTATGATTCCTGCTCAAACGTCAAGTAGTATCTCGTCCGTGGCAGTCAGTGGCGTCTGTGTGAGCTATAAACCATATCTTCTCTCCACTGCATCTCATTTCGGCTTCGTTATCTCTGCGGATGATGTTCCAGAAGATGCAGCCTGGACTCTGCCGTCACTCAGAGCAGAGTCAATTTCCGTGACACAGTCTGAGGTAAAATAGGTGTATTCGAGCCATTACGCCAGCACCCCTGAGACGCCCCAAGTCTCTCACGTGTGTCCTCTCCATGGAAACACCACCATCTCTGCCCTCAACGCACGCCACAACGCACGCCACGCCAACGTTTTCCGCTCGCCAGCGAGGGCCCCCGATTCCATACATCCCATTCGACAGCTTCGAAAACCTCCCCAGCTGCTCCTCCTCCAAGCTGAGAGGCTCTGTTTAAACGGACCATATGTTGCCTATTTCCACTCGTTCTCTCAACGATTTCTCCCCTCACTTTTCGTTTTGTGCTCCTAATGAACCCGAGTGAGATGGGGCTGATTTGGGTGTGAAAAAGCCGACGGGGTGCAAATGGGCACACGCCTCCACCTCCCACGACTGCCATGTGGCGAACAGGAAGATAACTTGGGGCCGATCAGAAGTGAGTGGAAATAGCACACGTGTTGATTATGTGTTTCCTTATCTAATTGAAGCGAAGCGAGCGAGATAAGGGAGGCCGACGACATATCACAAAGCTGTTCCCTTTGGGTTGACAAGTCGGTCATGTCAGATGAGGAGACAGTGCTGTTATATGTGTGTGATTGGTGAGAAAAACCCGGTTAAGGCATGTTCCAATGTCCCTCTTATTGTATGGCTAGTAATGAGCATGGTAACACAATATAAGATATAATCACATGGTGGGTCAGATGGCTGAGCGGTTAGGGAATCAGGCTATCAATCAGAAGGTTGCTGGTTCTATTCCCGGCCGTGCAAAATTAAGTTGTGTCCTTGGGCAAAGCACTTTGTCATACTTGCTTCGGGGGAATTTGCCCTGTACTTATTGTAAGTCGCTCTCGATAAAAGCGTCTGCTAAATGACTAAATGTATTGTAAATGTCATGGTTGATGACTTCCAAAAAGACTGTCTGCTGTAGGATATCAGCCAATGATGTTGTGTAGAAGGATGAGTGTATTCAGAGGGATTTCTTCTGAAAATCAAGGCTGGATTGATTTAAAAATGGCCATAGCATGTACTGTACAGTATACTTATAATTTATCCTTCCTGAATTTACTTTGACGATGAAAGTCTATGGAGGCCATGGGTACTAAACTACTCAGCTCTATCCTTCTCATTCTGCGTTTGTAGTTTAGTTCACCTGCAGGGAAACCTGGCCGTATAAATGCCTGGCCAGTCTGTACAGTCTCTGATTGCACGGCGGCAGCATTCAAATTACATACATTTTATATCCCAAAATACAGTATGCAGTCCACTGAGTGAGACCATAGCTGTTTCAGCCAGGAGGTGGGGGAGATTTGGGTCTGTGTGATTACTCCACAGGGGGGCATGTGTTGAACTCTTGTAGTTGTAGGGTTGTTCTTGGACATCTTGGTGTTTAGTGTCTTCTGTTAAAAACGCACAGATATGTTGGAAATACTCTAGAAGTTACCCAATCTATCTGAGTTAAAATTCATTTAATTAATCTAATACCAATCCAATTGATAGAAGTGTGAAGAGAAATCCCTTTAGCATCGGCCAATGGGCTAATGGAGGATTGTCTAAATCTCTTGGAGTTGATGTAAGTCACTCTCCTTTTAGGGAGCATGTGGTTAGGAATCCTGTCTTGTGAGTGAAGCTTAATTGAAAGTACCTAGAGTAAAGTCCAGCCCTCCTCTAGACAAGTCTTTAGGCACACCTAAATGTAATTAGATTGGTCAATACGACTTCAAGTGTCTGCACAGATTTTTTTTGTGAAATATTTAGAAACGAGTCTTATAGAATTATCTAGAAATCGACACATTTCTTCTAAATCTGGGAATCGTCTTGCATTGTCTACCAAAGATGTTTGTCCACCATGTTTTTCTTCAAATCCCAGGACCAGCTGAGTTGAGGAAGACATTTTGTATGAGCTGGATGTCAACGTCAAGGGGAAAATCAATTGCTGCCAGACAAAGTTAAATGTTATGTTGCGGCTGTTACATGACAGATGAGGCTTAGGGTGGTATTTTCGTAGGTGAATGAAGTCTGGAAACTCCGACTGTCTTGCCTGCTTTTGTCAGTTGAAGTTACATTAGAGACAATTTGAAGGACAGCAAGTCTGACTCCCCTTTTGATTGAGTCACAGGTTCTGTAGCCGATGTCAGACAAGGTCTGAAATCGGAAAACAGAAGTGAGCAGAGTGAAAACATATTACTGTTCAGATACTGGAATACGGAATTCAGATACTGTGCAAGGTGTCACGTCTAGCTACAAGGAGGACCCGAGTGTGGAACGGAAAGTTTATTAATGAAACACTGAAATCACTCAAGCAGAAGGCTCGGGAAACAAAAAGGCAAGTAAAGCCGCAGAAAGTAGATCCAGAAAGTAGATCTAAAGGGTGATCCGTAATACGTCGTCCAGAACAGTCCGAGATAGGAGAGCAGTCCAGTAAATCCAGGGAAAAGTAGGAAAGCGTCTCACCGCGGCTGGAACAGATAAAACATGCACGATCTGGAACACGTCAATACCACAAAACTCTTCAGCAAAGAAGGAGGGAAGCAAGATATTTATAAGATGTGTAATCAGAGCACAAAAGGGAACAGGTGGTGAGGAGGAGGACAGGAGGTTCTGATGGAAAGATGAGCTTCAGCTGAGCGCTGCCGTGGAAGGAACACAGGGTGACCAATAGGTCAACCCCCAAACCCTGACGCAAGGCCACTCAAGATATAGTTCCTTCAGACTTCTCTGTGGTCGTTCATCAAGTAATTATCCTTGATAATTTACCAGATTGTTCTCTGATTTACAAAGCAGACACAGCTATAAATGAATCATGAGAAACGAACACCTGACTCAGACTTGTACATGTGAGCAAAATAATAATCACATAATAAAATCGAATGAAATGAAATATTTCTTCCGCATCCGGTTCCACCTCCAGATACTCAACATGTTGGGCAGAATTTCATTAAAAATACTTTGATCCTATGAAACTCCTAGATTTCATAGTGTGCACTCACTGGAGGGTGCAAGCTATTATTCTGAACAGTTGGAGCTAGCTCGCTAGGCCCAGTGGATCAACACCAGCAGCATATTTGGTTTGCATCACAAACCTTGCAATATTTTCAAGTCTTCACCAGTCTTCGTCATGGAGCCTTGGGCAGTATCATGTTGCCGATAGGCCAGAAGAAGCCAGGAAGAAGCCCTGGAGGGTCTTCACCGTTTGTATTTGACCCTACGATCCACCTCTGCAATGGGATGCTTGTTTTATTTACATACTGTACAGTGTGTCTCTGACCAAAGGTTCTGTCTCACGGGTATCTGGTCATGGCATGGCATGGTTCATTTGGATAGTAGAACGTCTTTGTAAATCTGTGTTGTCTTAAAAATCGATGTGCTACATGTGAACTAGGGGCACATCTCTATGAGGAAATTACACAAATGTATGTCTACATTTGACTAGCATTACTGCTAGGGAAGTAAATCTGAACATATTTCAGTTAACATCCCGTGTTGTTCCTTTCTCTTCTCCAGTGCAGACAGCGATATCACACATTAAACCTTTCTGTACCACAGGCACTTAATGATAGTGGAAGGGAGAACGGAGCACCTGGCACACAAAAGATAGTCGTTCCTCTTGTGCTGACTGATCGAATTGGAGCAGAATCTTTTCAATGCATGCCATGACATCATGGAGACTAGTCAAATCAGCGATCTTCAGTCCCCTTAAGCGACAACAGTTCTTTTTGTACTTATTTGAATCTTGGTCAAGGCATCTGCCAACCCTGCTGCTGGAAAATCTACATTCTGTATCAGCGTGAATGCCAGCATAAAAAAAAACAGCTTCCTTAGTCACGGCCATGATTGTTCTCCATCCTCGATCCCTCCATAAAAGTTATCGCATCCACTCATTGGCACCCCACCACCTTTTCTTTCTGTTAAGCGAAAGTGTAAATGTATTGTTACTGCGGCAGCGCACCTCTTCTCCACATCAACACAAGCGTGTTATTTACTACTAACTCTTTCGCAATTTGGCAGATACCTCGCATCGCCCTCAACAATCGCTCTGCGACGTCTCATTGTTGTAAATGTGAGTCGTCTCTGGAGGTAAAGAACATCCAGTTGTAAACAACACGCATGCAATTAATCACGTCAGAGAGTACTATCGGTTGTTTTTTTTCTTCTTTTTGTTGCTGCTGAAGGTTTCTGCTGCTTGGTACCCTGCACTAAGTGATTTGCTCAGAAAATGTAATTACAGCACCCATAGCGACAGACCCATAGCGACAGGCCGAGCTATTAGAAACACAAGTGGCCTGTTTTCCTGCAAACCATTTTCTCAAGTGATTTAGAGGGTGTACCTCTAAATGAATAAGAGGGGTGTGTATAGGCGTTTCTGGACAACTGACACACAAAATGGCAGTTGGAAAGACAAAGACGATAGGCCAGTAGGGTGAACGTTTTGGTAGACGAGTCATTGTGTAATGAAATGTCACTAGTCATTTTTTATATATTTATTTTTCCTTTAAAGCAACCGTTTTAAGTTTTTGACAGGAGGCATTGACATATACAGTATATGCCTATGAATGTGGCTCACGTTTTCACTTAAGGTGTGAAAAAAAAACAATATTTTAGATATATTACTGCTGTTTGTTGGAGTAATCTTGAACCAAACAAGTGGTAGGACATGTTAGAGTTGGAACTCTGTGACGAACCAGATGAGTTCAGGGTTAGACACAGCAACACACTGTAGGGAGAAGGGGGGGCTACTGTATCATCAAACCACATTACTCTCGGCCCCTGACTTCAAAATATAGTAAAAATGCTGATGTTGCCAGAATATACTGTATATTCAAACTTGACGAGCTTGGCTGTTTTTAAATTGCCTATTATACTTGTTAATAGACTGACTTGTATCTGTCAGCTGTGTTCCCTTTCACAGGATGTGTCTCTCGTCCTGATGAGAGCCTGGTAACACAGCTATTTGTCTTACTGAGTCAGATGGCTGAGCGGTTAGGGAATCGGGCTATTAATCAAGAAAGTTCCCGGTTCGATTCCCGGCCTTGAAAAAATTACATTGTGTCCTTGGGCAAGGTACTTTACCCTACTTGCCTCGGGGGGAATGTCCCTGTACTTACTGTAAGTCGCTCTGGATAAGAGCGTCTGCTAAATGCTAAATGTAAATGTACTGTTGCAATTCATCAAAGAGCACAATTTAACACTAAAGTAAACAGCCTTGAACGGCCCGTAAGTGTGGCCGTTAGCTGCTGTAACAGGAGTATGGATACAGATACGAAGCATAAGTCTGCGTGCAACTCTACCAACATGACAAGATGATGAAGGATAGTCTGTGACCGCACACAGACTATCCTAAACCATCGCAGTGGAACGAGTAGCTATACGCGGTGCGTGAGGTGGAACATACTCATAAATGTTTCTTTCTTTCGTCCAACCTATCACCATGACAACGACTGGACCTTGTTTACACAATCGTGATTGTAAACTATAGGCGCAGACGAGAGTTTTTACATGTATGTGTTTTTCTTTTACCTTTTAATTAGCACAGACCGAATAACTTCTTATTTCTGGCCAGTCATAGATCAAGAGAAAACTCACAGACTTAATCTTAACGGTGGACATCATTCTGCAGTGAACAACAGGTTTACTTGCTACAAAGGACGATTCAATAAATAGAAAAACAATTGTTTTATTTTAATTAATAATGACACCTCAAGCTTGACAGACAAACGAGACAGCAAACTTGGTCAACAGAAAAGCTACAATAAAAGCCTGTCAACAGACTAATTGTCAAAGCACAACTGTGGATGAATATAATCACTGTGTAATTAGAGAGCTGTCAGTAATATCCACTAAGTAGTGTTTGTGTGTTTGACGATCTGTCATCTGAAAGTTTCCTTTGGGAGGAAGAGAAACCTACTGTTCAAAATATTTAGACTGCAGGTCCTGCAGTAGATCAATACAAAGGGGAAGTTATTTGATATAAGCTGTGTTGTTATACTTGATCTTGTTACGCTTAATGCACGTAAAAACAAATATATAGAATATATATATATATAGACTATTGTGAAAAACTGGACACCTAATTGTGTGTTTTTTGAATGCAATAATGACAATACATTTTAAATGTTGCTTGACTAAACACCCTAAAGTGAAATATTTTTTAATAAACTTTGTTCTTTGATCTGACACAAAGATAGCACAGAGCTTAGCAGGTGTGTTTGAGGAGCAACGATACCAAAGAAAGTAAGGCGGGAGTTTAAAAGGAGCTTTTCCAAACCCCAGGCCCCCACAGTTCAAAGCACCACATCTCTCTCTTTACACAATAAATCCCCAAAACTCACCTAGGGCAAGGTTGTTCTAATGGACCTGGATCCCACAATTCAGAGTTCAGCGTTCCCCAAGGCGCACACCTCCTCCTTCCCCCCCACGCAGACTTTAAAAGAGCTGCCACCTTCTTTATCGGCTGCAGGGTGCTAAACTAGGCCAGAACCTGCAATGAAAAGTAATTTCATGATATATGTAAGGTTATATAGATATATATATACACATTGTATCTTCTTATAGTTCATATGTATTTAAACATTTTAGTAAAATATCTGTATAAATAGTTATGCATAAGCTATGAATTATTTTTTTAACTTCTCCTGGTGCAGGAAGCTTTTCATGGACGTGGCGGTGGTGCCTCAACAATGGGTCAGATTCATTTGTAAGGCATGCTGGGGATACATGAATCCTTCAATTTTCCAATTCGTGGAGGGGCACAATAGTCGCAGTAATGGCTTTACATTTCCATTAGTGGTTGCATCACACTTCTAATGGAAGGTAAAGTGGCATTAGGCCTTTTCAGTACTTACTGTACACATTGAATATGACAAACCTTTCACCCCGCTGCCTTGAGTCAGTTAGTGCAGAATGCCTTTTAATTATCTCCTTGATTCTTTGTGGAAGATTTTTCAGAGCTGCAGCAGTCTCATCAAAATTACATATTTGAAGGAGGATTTGAAGGAGCCATTAAAGGCTGACTGAAAGAGAGACGTAACAAAGACTAAGATCAAGACTAATGTTTCCAGAGGAGTGTGTCTAGTCGAGTACCTATTCTTCAAAAATGGATCTAGCATTAAAACAATCTCAAGTGAATTTATTATAATATGTTTTTTTATACTTAGTATTTTTGTGTTTTTCATGGACAAAAACTAAGTCAAGCATCTCAAGATCATTCAAGAAACCTATCATTTCTTAAGCTTTTTGCTCAGTTGATACATTGTGATCTGAAGCAGTGTACCATGAATTTAAGAGTGTCATTTCCTCTGAACAAGAATGTAGAGCACAGCTAACACAATACACCGCCACTGCTTGTGAAAACGTACTATTCCACGTTACTATAGATACGCTACTGTAGATGCTCACTGCATATCTCTCCAAAAGCTCAAAGGAGGTAATATACTCAAGAAATGTGACGCTCCATAAAGGAGCATTTGATAGATATTGCAAGGACCATTAGGATCTGAACGAGCCTGTCGTTCCAGCGCTGCCATACAGTATTAATCAAAAACAGTCTTAAAAGCATCTCTCTGATGGAGGAGAAGACAAGTTGACATTGAGGAATCGTGGATGAGAGGCATCCATCTTGATCTGGTTTCAAAAGATCCTTAAAACACACAGCTGTTTCATCAGGACAGGCGTCGCTCCCGTGTGCTACTGGGGGGAAACGCCAGGGTGTCTGAGAGGGTCATTCCTTCATACGAAGCGTACACCATAATCCACCCCCCCCCTCACCACCCCACACTGGACACCTGTGTTTTCAGACCTCTCCTTGGTGGCATTGGTCACCCTTGTTTGTGTCCCTCACAGAGAACTGGGATGTTTACTGTAGGACTTAAGGACTACAAAGAAGACATTGAAAATCACAAACAGCCAGAGATAAATGTTGATGTGTGTCAATATAAGTTGTCGAATTCAGATTGTACTAAATGTGAAATGTTAATGGGAATTGATTTTCTTTTGAATTGAAGTCACCCCTGGCATAGCTGAATGGGATAACTACAATAAAATACACAAACACACATATTGATACTGCAACCTGCAAGTAGACATGTTTATTATGGGTCAACATGATCAGATAATCAATAATTCATTTTGTGTTGTGTTTGACTACACAAGGTGAAATAATGAAGTCAACAAGGGTTTTCCACACTGCAAAAACTCTATATCTGTGATAATCTTGTTTTTTTATTTTACGTCTTATCTAGTGACTTAATTTAAGTACATGACTCATTATTTCTAGAAATCATCTCCAGGGAAATATTCTTAATGCAGCCAAACTGACTTGTTTTAAGCATAAGCCTCCTCATAATATTTGGGTGTGCTTTTGCTTTCGGCAAGGAGCACAACCTTTGTTATCTCACATATATCTTATTATTATTCGTTTTGCACTTACATTTGGACATTTAGCATTTTTGCAGTGCCTAGAGATATCATATATTGGCTAGCTGCCAATGATATAAGACCAAAGGTTAGAGACCTTTCATAAAATATTACACCAATCACTGTAATTGCTGAGCCACGTTCGTATAGCTACGTATAGAACGTGTCGCACTACTGCTTGGAACAATGGACTTTGTTAAAGAGGATTATATTTTCCCTTAGTCTTGAAAAGCTAGAACTGTGGGATGTGAGATACAGGCAGTTATGTCAACAGCGCCCTGCCCTTTATAATAGAACCTGGAGCCATGATTTGTGTACCAGATCATTTCCGGACGAACCCCAGGCACGACCAGAGTCCTGTGGAAGCAACGTGGAACTTTCAGTCAGACACTGGAGGTCCACTTTGTTTGAAAGGGACACAGTCAGAGGCGGATGCAAAGTGACAAGGACAAAATCTGCATATTCAGCATTTGGGGGAAACAAACGATGCAGACAGTCCTTCCAGAGTTGTTGTTTTTGTGGCCTGTCAGAACACAGTCTTTGTCAAGAGGAGAATGTAAATTAACCAAATGACAAAAGACAAACAATAAATCACCAGAACAGCACACTGCAAACCAAATAGCAACCCTCAACATTTTATTTTTTATGTTCCAACACTTTGGCAACTATTTCCGATCTTCCATTTCCTCTTGTTGATATTTCCTTGAGTTTCGCACCGAAAAACCCCCACAATCTCTGTTTTGAATTTAGTGAAGTAAATACGAAATGTCAGCACTTTCAGTTTTATTTTTAAACAGCGACGATGGATAGATAATCATGGTGTGTCATTCCGGGGGCCAATTACCCAGCTTTGACTGAAATTGGAAAACCTGTTCTCTCGGTGCTCTAATGGATGTTCTGGTCATTAGTTATCTGAGAGTCTTCTCAGGCTGTAATCAAACGTGAAGCATTCTGTTAAGCACCCATAAAGGAACAGCTGCCTCTCTCAATGACCTTCTGGTTAAGAGTACTGAACAGTCAGCCAGTTGATGTTTGCAGCACTTATCACGTGTCGCCACGAAAATATCTCAATGATGATCTTTTTTTTTGCTGTGATTGCACACCTCATGTCTTCTATTTGGTGGTTTTGGAGAGAGCCTGCAGGGGTAGACTGACAAAAACATCGACAGACTGTCGTGAAAACAGGAACAGCACGTTGGTGAAATCCCTACAGTACCTCAGAACTAATCAACAAAAATGTGTGTTTTTTTCCATCGCTAGGAGACCAACTGTCAGGCCAGCAAGGACCGCCCCCTCAACCGCCGGCCCCCGCCCCCTCACAAACAGCAGCCATCCATCACATCCCTGAGCAGCGGTTCGCTGGCCAATCAGAGGAGCCCCAGCCCTCCACCCACAGCAGGCCTGGCAGCAGAGTTGCAGGGCACGGCAGAATGTGCCCAGCTGCAGGACAGCTGGGTGCTGGGCAGCAATGTGGCCCTAGAGAGCAGGTGAGGACCCTGGGAGGAACTGTGTGTTCTGTTGTGACTTGATGTGATTTGAGGCGACTTGATTAGCGACTTGATACACATTAAGGTGACTTCATGCATGACTTGATGATGTATTAGCTGACTTGATGCTGTATTGGGCAGCACGGTGGCGCAGTGGTTAGCACTGTCGCCTCACAGCAAGAAGGTCCCTGGTTCGAACCCCGGTCGCTCCAGGTCCTTTCTGTGTGGAGTTTACATGTTCTCCCCGTGCCTGCGTGGGTTTCCTCCGGGTACTCCGGTTTCCCCCACCATCATAAAGACATGCGTATGAATGCGTATGAATGTTGAATGAATGTTGGTGGTCAGAGGGGCCGTATGGCGCTGATTGGCAGCCTCGCTTCTGCACCACCGGTATGACTGGGTCTGAATGAATACTTGACTCTGTAAAGCGACTTTGAGTGTCCTGGAAAAAGCGCTATATAAATAAAATGTATTATTATTACCATTAGGTGACTTGATTCTGTATTAACTGACTTGATGCTATATTAGATGACTTGACCTGCGACTTGATATCATTTTAGGTTACTTAGGTTAGATTTGATTGATATTTCAGGGGACTTGATAACTTTTTATTGAGTGTATTAGATCTCTACCACCCAAAACACGGTCTGAATCTCATTTCAGTGTTCATCTCTGTTTCACATTTTAATATTTTCTAGTCTTGAAATAACACATCTAACAGTTCAACCATGAGAACACTTTAAACTGTTAAAAGTTCAACCATGAGATTGTTTGAGGGCATCAATATATTTAGTACTTTGTTATATTACATGCACTCACTGGTTCAAGTAAATGTTTTGATAGGAGGACAATGAGCTTGAGGGTATAGTCTAAACCTGTGTGCTAAATAACACATAAATGGGTAGCATCTGGCATCAGAAAGATCTAACTCGAAAACAAAGAAAATGTTAATAGATATGACCAAGCAAGATTCCACTTCGCCCTAAGACTCTCCGCCCCTACATCATACAATTTCCTTCCTCAATCAATATTGGTTCAATGTTTTCAAATGCACCCAGTAGGGTTACAGGCAGTGAGATCAGGTACAAACAAATTACTCGGGGAGGGCCGAATCCATTCAAGTTTGATATTAGAGTGCCGGTCTGCTGCCTGGATCAAAAGAGGCCCAGCATGCAAAAAAAACAAACCTCTTCAGTTGACCAAATCAACTGAGTTATGTTGCAACTGTTTCTCATGCTGAGGAAGAGACAGTGTTCCGGTAATAACAATACAGTGACCTTGGAGTGTTTTAGCGGTATAGACAGAACAATATATGCACACCTATCTTCAGACCTGCTGCAAATATCTACACAGAGCAGTCTATATCTCCACACAGCAGTATATATCTACACATAGCAGTCTGTATCTACACACAGCAGTCTATATCTACACACAGCAGTCTATATCTACACACAGCAGTCTATCTACACACAGAAGTCTGTATCTGCACACAGAAGTCTATATCTACACACAGCAGTCTATATCTACACACAGCAGTCTGTATCTACACACAGCAGTCTATATCTACACACAGCAGTCTATATCTACACACAGCAGTCTATATCATACAGGTCATGGTGGGACGAGACAGGTGTCATGGTAACCCCATGGGGCCAATGGGATAGCCCCAAATCCTTATACTCCTTCCTTCTGTTATGTAAACAGGAAGCCACGGAAACCATTTCATAGCCTTAACCGTTTTTAAAGTAGGCTGCTGGTTTCAAACTGATATACTTCAGACAGAATCCAGCTTGCATATCTTGTCAGTTTATGGATTGAATTTGAGTAATCTTTTTCTCTGCATTTCAATGCCGCAAATGAGTCAATATTAAAGACCCGTGTCCCTCTACACCCTGGCCCCTTGACTCTGTCCTCTGGCTTTTAAGAATAATCACAACCCTATGCACCACACAAGCTATTATGATTAATTGCAATACATTGATTATCTGAAAAGGCTCCATTAGGAGTTGACCTTCAAAGCATTTGCATGCTAATTTGCCATAATTCTCCTCTCCTTTCAAAACGGAATGAACTCTGAACTCTAAAAGCTGCTTTCAATTACGGCTCTGTTTATTCAAGAGAAAATTGATGTATCCATCATGTATTATTTATCAGTTTCTCTAATTACATAGTGGATGAAGCTGTTCGATTCTGAGATCCTTTCAAAGCAGTGTAACGACACATTAGGTTGTTTGGGACCAAAGCACAATGAGGTAACATTTCCCGATACTTCATGTTTTATGCAGTACCTTTACACTGCAGTCTCCAACCCACATTCATCTGTTCAGTCCTGAACCTCTTCGTTCCCACAACAATCCCTTGTTTATCTCGTCAATTTGAGCTCCACGCGTCAGCCACAGGTAGCGAGGAAGAAAGAGGCTAAATAATTCATTTGAAAAGTCTAACTCTTTCCTAGTGAAAGAAAAGTGTAACATTTTAGAAAAACACAACTTTGCCGTGACAATTCATGAGCTAATTGACTTTAAACAACTTGAAAATCTTGAAAGGTCTGGACTGCAAGCTGTCATTTGAAATGAGTGTAATTACAGCTTTTAAAGTAAGAAACTCACGTTTCCTTCTCAAGAGATATTCTTCAGAAATTATTCCACTTGAGTTTTTGTTCCATTTTATGCCAAGACCACTCCAACTCTTCAAAGTAAAGTGCTCAATTAGTTGCCAATAGAAACCTGTTATTGCATGCTATTCTCTTGTACCGGGGATACTTTCAGATCTTTAAAAAGGGTGTGAAATGCTTTTAATCAGCCTCTCAGGTCCCACTCCTTACTGCCTTCTCTATAGAAATACAGATATTTCCAATTAGCATTTTAAGAATGTCCTATTCACTTCCATTATTGTGTGAATGCCAGGGCCCTTGAGAATAAATAGGCTCATCCTTCCATTTCCATCCTGTAGTTACAGTATGGTGAACCACTGGATGTGTGAAATTGATTTTTGATTTTTCCAGAATGCTCTGCTACCTACTATTGCCCAACTACAAACGACAGCTCTTGATAGGATGCCATTGAACCGCCGCAAATGCATCCAATCGAATCTGTTTAATCTATTTGTTATATATTTCAACAAATTACATTTTGTACTTGCAATTGTGTCATGTCTAAAGGCTTTTAAAGTTCTCTTTTGACACTTAACTGTAATATGTTGTGACCTTATTGGATCAAGAAGACTTTCTTGTGAATAGAAATGTTGTTTGAAGGTCTAACAACACAATTTGATGTGTATTGTAACTTGTGACATTGAAATTCTTCTGAAAGAAAACGTGTTAAATAGGTTTTCTATATAGATAATAGAGACAAATACATTCCTTCCTCAAAGTTTTTTTTCTACCTAATTACAAAGTTAGTTTTCATGCTGTATAGTTTCGGCAAGCCTATGTAAGGAACCAGACACAAACCCTTCTGCCTAACATACCACCTGTGCTGGAGATCTATATATGAATAAATCCGAACATATTCCATTTTTTTCCATCCTAAATCTAATCAAACTCATTAAATCCTTTGGCACAGTGTGCAAACAGCCCCAGCACACTGTGTCAAAATGGCGCCCTGCGGTTCTCTGTGTGCACAACGGCACAAAAACACCAGGGATCCACCCTCAAAATACCGTCACATGTGCGAAGCTAGACGAGCACCTGCTACCAGACTCCCAGCCGGGAGGACAGGTGGCGCTACGGGGAAGAAAGAGGGGATATGAGCGAGGGAGGGAGGAGCGTTGAAGAAGAGGAGGAAGAGGGGATATGAGCGAGGGAGGGAGGAGCGTTGAAGAAGAGGAGGAAGAGGGGATATGAGCGAGGGAGGGAGGAGCGTTGAAGAAGAGGAGGAAGAGGGGATATGAGCGGGGGAGGGAGGAGCGTGGAAGAAGAGGAGGAAGAGGGGATATGAGCGAGGGAGGGAGGAGCGTTGAAGAAGAGGAGGAAGAGGGGATATGAGCGAGGGAGGGAGGAGCGTGGAAGAAGAGGAGGAAGAGGGGATATGAGCGAGGGAGGGAGGAGCGTTGAAGAAGAGGAAGAGGGGATATGAGGGAGGGAGGAGCGTTGAAGAAGAGGAGGAAGGGGGATATGAGCGAGGGAGGGAGGAGCGTTGAAGAAGAGGAGGAAGAGGGGATATGAGCGAGGGAGGGAGGAGCGTTGAAGAAGAGGAGAACAGAACTCATCAGAAGACTGCCTCAGTCGTGGATGTAATAGTCGTCACCTTCCACTTTTCACCTTGGAATGCTATCGCTAACTCGATGCATCCGCTAGCAGTGCGATTACACAGACTCAGAGTCTCATTGTTTTTAGTTTACCGCGCGTACTCTGGGAGCTTAGCTGCGTCCTCCCTGTAAGGGTGCTTTTGAAATGTCACCTCCATCAAGGAAGGCGAGGAAAAGGAAGGCGTCCAGTCAGGCTATTGTCTGGCTGGTACCTCGTCAATGAGAGTGCTATACACGCACACACCCTTCCAAGAAAACACATACTCTCCATCCATATCAATAGGGCTGTGGGGATTAGCATAGTAATGTGCTTCATTGTGTCACACTGTCTTCAATCGATTACATACGGTCATCCAGTATGTAGGGACCCAGACATGCAAACTGCCCTTCTGTTTGTTTACCACGTCCAGAAGCATTTCATCACCAGACCTATTCAGCGTTCACGCTGCCTTTCCGCTAATTTGCGAAACCGTACGTCGGAAAATACCACATCCAGCACATCCATTGTACAGTACGGCAACTACTGCATTCATAACACAGAAGACAAAAGTTATTTTGAACTTTGTTTCGGAATATTAAGTTTCACCCCGGCAACCCGTTGTTCTTCTAACACCTCCCCCCTCCACCCCACACACACACACACACCAAAAGTTGATATATTCATGTGTCTGGCACACTGTGGCAGCAATGAATACTTTGACCCCAAAGCCCACTAGCACCCTACACAACTAGTGTCTGTCTCCCCAAACCAGACTGTGCCACATCTTACACTATGCCAATCTAGATCGCACGAGAGACATTCCCATTCTGGAGTGACATCTTGTAACCTTTTAAACTAAGATCCTCCATCTGTCCATGACTGTGCGTGTCAATCTGGTCTTTAGAGATGCCGAGCGATCCATATCTGACATTTGTCCTGCTAGTCAGACATTGATCAAATGCTTTTACAGAAGAACAGAACCTAAGAGGACAGAATGTGGAGAAATACGATGAATGGATTTGAAAGCACAACAGATTATCTTTGGTCTTTAACTTTTGTGGTCTTTACTTTTTATAAATAAGCAGACTAATGTTGTGTCTCTGCTGCGGAATAACCATCATCTCTACTGACATTAGTGAGCGTTGTTAATGTTTTATAAAGCCTTTAAAAGGTGCCTCAATGATGTGTAAAGAAACGCCTGTTTCAAAAGATGAAACGCAGCTTGTAAGTGACATATGACATATTTTCTGTACCATCTTTTACATAACAGCATAATATTTTTCATGGATTTACATTTTGCATAATTGAATAATGTTTAAGACGCGTGTACACGCGTGTACACGTATACCGGTTATTTGGATAAAGACTGGTGGCTTTTTAACATTTATAGATGTGAAGCCTCCTGACTACCTGCCAAAAGGGTTTATGAAAGCTGTACATCAAGGATTATAAAGTGTTTTTGTTACGCCTGTAAAGTTGTAATCTTTTGTAAGTGGATCGCCGGCACGCCTGAGATGAACGGTTCTTCTCTCAGATTTCCCTCTGTCTTGTTGGAAACCCTACAGGTTTTGGTTCCTGCCATTCATCCCTAAGTGAAGCTAGAACAGCAACGAGGCTTAATTCATTTGCTTAAGAGGTTGTCACAAGGGTTTAAAAAAGTTAATAGGACAATCTCAAGTAGAACATTTGATTAAACCTTCTTAATTACAACAGGTATAATGGCCTATTAGTCAGTCCCTGCTGTAAAAGGCCAAGTGGGAGATGATTGTTTTTATGAGGTACTTCTGGCTCACCTTTAACAATGTCAGCTTCAGTCCAGGGTGGCTAGAGGTGTTGGAGAACATTCTGGATTAGACTTGCATCTCATATCAAAGCTTCATCAAAGGACGCATGTAGAGAACTGGCACCAGCTCTGGTCCAGGAGGTTTATTTTAATAAACCTGTCAACACCTCATTACAGGGTTGGGAGGGCCTTGTCGATGCTTGTAACTTTTCTTTTGTAACTTTGTTTTCTCTCCCTCCCCTCCCCTCCTCAGACATTTCCTCTTTAAAACGGGCCCAGGGACAACTCCGTTCTTCGGCACAGCGACCCCAGGTTACACCATGGCAACGGGCGCCGTCTACTCCACCCCGGCCCGCCCGTTACCCAGAAACACCCTCTCCAGGGGAGCGTTTCAAGTTCAAGAAGTCTCCCAAACACTGCTCCTGGAGGTGCACGGCCCTGAGCGCCGTGGCTGTGGCCGTCATGCTGTCGCTACTCCTCTGCTACTGCATAGGTAACTACGGTAACCACGGCCCGCACGCCGCGTATCTTTCACGAACGCGTTTATCAGCGAGCCGTCGTCCTCTACGAGCCGGCTGCTGTCGTGATGGTTTTCTAACTGGCCTCGTCTGCGAGGTTCGACGGCGTCCCCGTGCCAAAGCCGTTACCGGGGTTCAGCTGGTGTACAGGCAGCACTCTGTGTCCTGATTTAACACATTCTGTCTTTCCGCCAGTATAAACACACCTTTGCTGTGATTCCCTCCAGTGGCCTCTTGCACAGACTCGGTATGTGATATTATTCACTGTGCCCCAAACAGTCTGCATGGGCGCTCCTCACCTGAGTGGATTCTGATGAGACAGTTGATGCCCGATTCAGATAGGGGGTCATTTCACCCAGACAGGGCCAGTGCATCATCTCACTATTCTCATAACAGGCCCGCAGAAGGGGCAGACACATTCACATCCACAGGAGCTCTGCTAGACTCACGCTGGGTAGTTCAAGCAGTCCTCTGAACACACCAAATGACTCTGTCAGGGAAGAAGTACAGCAAAACAAACGAGATCCCCTTAAAAACTGAGAGGGACTCAAAAGCTCTTGAAGTTTAAAGGAGCCGTACATGAACATTTTTTAGTGCAGCCATCTATCGCCTCTTCTTACAGGAAGTGCTTTTATCTTAGCCAGGAAGGGGAAGAGTTGTACACAGGCCCATCGCACCTCAGGACATAACTCTCCATGAAGAGGCTTTTGGACGTTTCATTTTTTTGTTCTGAAATGCATCAAAGCTCACTCTTTGTTAACCTTTGGTGTTTTGACCATGGCGATAAAACGTCTGGAGATTTATCCCTCCGCACTGTCCACCTGTGTCACACTCGTCTTTAATCTTAAGCTGTGTGACTTTCCACACAACCAGGAGTCATACTGCGTTCAAAGGAGCATAATAAAACATGATCACACAGAGAGAAATATTGCTGTGTGGAGGAGGTGATGCAAAGGAAAGAATAGATTGCGAAACAGAGATAGGAGTGTGTTTTATGGTAGACGGTCGTCAAAGTTACTTATGGTTATTACTGATGCATGTCTTGACCTTATTATTTAATCCTGGGTTTGATTTGAACATGGTGATCTTGATCTTGATACAGACTACAACTCAGTTGTAGTGCAGTGTTCTTATGTGTCGTAAATGCTGCGTAAGATTACGTTTATATCGTGCTTTCGTTGTTTTTTTAAAGACTGATTTGAGGCCATTTCTGCTTTTGGGATAGAGACAGTGTAGAGTAACAGGGGAGAGGTTAGAGGACATGCAGGAAATGGCCCGGGGTGGAATCAAACCCGGGCCCCTTTGGCAAGGCCTCAGCCTCTGTGCTACGCACCTGTAACCGGTGAGCCACCGGCACATATTCTGAGTGTGCGTGTGTGTGCCTGCTTTCCTGTGAGACATGTTGTGAGCACCTCCTCACCATCAATCTCCAAATGTTTGTGCCCGAGTGTGAGTCACGTAGATGCAGGCTTCCTCTGCCAGAGGCCCCAGGTGCGTCTGGGGCTTTCACCTCTCCTCCTCTCTCTTTCATCTGGGGCCAATTCACCTGCCAGGTGCCACGTCCTAAATAGCTGAAGCACACAGTCACACACTCCTTCTGAGCCAGCCCGCGGACTGAAGCACACAGTCACACACTCCTTCTGAGCCAGCCCGCGGACTGGAGCACACGCTCTCTCCCCCAGACACCTACAGACACCCCAACACAGGTGTGTGTGGGCATGACTACACCGTGGAAGTCAAAAAGTAGACGCTAGCTCTCTGAGGTAAATGTCAGAATTAGCTAGATACAGATATCACATTTTTTACTGTCGTTTTACAACTCCCTGTTTTGCCTCGAACGACTTGTAAGTTTGTGAATTATCCTACGAACAAGAACGGGTAACTAGGAACAAGAACGGGTAACTAACTGACGCTCTGCGTGGCGTCCACGCTCGCTCTCCCGACGTGATGTTTCTGTTTGATCGTATTTGATATTCCTTCTGATTCTGCTGAATCGCTCTCTTCCACCCGCTGGGTTATTTGCTGCAGTCAATATTCCGGTCTGCACTGCGAGGCAAGACGTTTGAAAAAAGTTCCCCCAGCAGATCAAATGTTGGGAAATCAAGAGTTAGGGAGGCGGGTGTTCTCCTCAGCATGTTTCCCGGCTGGCGACTTTGACGAAGGTTGGCCCTCTGATGGTCTTCCTACACACTCATAAAACAGGGTTTCCTGAAAGCGGTTTGATGCCATCCCCGATACACTGGAGAGAGGACGAGATTGGGAGAATGAAAGCGAGAGACTGTTGTTATGTAAGATGACTAGAAGACTGGAGGCTTGAAGAAACTTGAACTCTTGGTGTTTCTCCTCCACTGTCTCTGTTGCCCTGCCTATCTCTCTGTCTTTGTGACACACACACATTCATACATACACACACATACACACATACACACACATACACACACACACACACATACACACACACACACACACACACATACACACACACACACATACACACATACACACACATGTTCACACACATGGTTTTCGTGTCTGCTTCTCATTTTACCCTGTTTTGTAAAAGCCAAGTAGAATAGAAGACTTCTTTCTCCAGTCTGATTCCGGGGTAGAATAGGATTACACCTGCTGCTTGCTTTGATGAATCGCTTGTTTGTTTCCAGACATCCTTGTGTGTGTGTTAATGACAAGCTCTCCACAAGGAAATATAGAAACGCATCAATTCCTCTATGGATTGAACTAGCTTTGTCTGGCCTCTTTCAATTGTATGGCAGCCTTGCTTACATATAGGCCACCCCATGGAAGGGTAATGAAACCTACAAAAAGCAAACACTGAAAGAAGACGAGGGTGTTCCACACAGGTTGTTGTCTTGTTCTTGTATCCGGCTGACCTGGATATGTTGTCCTACAGGTTTTTGTGTCTTTTAACACCACGGTTGTAAACCCACGCTGTACTCGTTGTTTTGTTAACTTCACAGCCATGCACCTGTTAGGTCTGAACTGGCAGCTCCAGGAGATGGAGAACCCGCCGCCGTTCGAGAACGGAGTCGGGCAGCCGCGGCCCACGCTGCCGAGCCTGGTGACGGCCCTCTCAGCCGACAGTGGTAAGGAGGATGAAGACCACAGCAGGCCTGTAGTGTAGCGGACCATATATTTTAGCCCACTTCATAATAACGTATTCGCTTTTGGTTTGTTGCTTTTGGCAAGGCCCAACTTATATTCGCTTTCATGTTTTTTATTATTATTATTCCCATTCTAACTAGTCCCAAAATCTTGGCACTACATAATGTCGGTGTCAATATGTTTGTCTCGATTGCGTTGCTTGTATCTCCGCTATGGCGACAGATTTGTGTAAAAAGTCGCTAGCCTATATATTTTTTTCGCACATGCAGATAGCAGAAATTCACTCCTCGCGAGCTGATCTAACCTATGAGAGCCAGGCACTCGCTCTCAGCTACCTGCACAACTCTCGGTTTTTGAATTTGTGCGCAAGTACTTATATCTTGCCTTCTGGCAACCTAGGTAACGAACCAATTACTTGCTACGTGACACTTTCAATTGGAAATGTTTCAAACCCCATTTCCACCAAACTTAATATATTAGCCACTTTTCCAAAAATCCATTTTGAGCTTATCTACGTTTTGGGGGGCATATTTTCATCCAGCAATCCCAGCAAAGGGACAACGTTGTTTAAATCAGCTTGTTTCAAATGGGTTTAATGAAATGCAATATGAGTAAATACTTACAAATATCAGTAGAAAGGGAAGATGAAGTCATAATATATTTCAGGACCATTTTTACACAGGTCCTTTTTTTCTTTGTTTTGATGCAACAGTTTAAAAAAAAGTGGAGATAATGCACTGTGGAAAGCTATCTTTTCTGGGTGAAGGATGTGCTTGTTTCCTAGTCAATCTGCTGGTTTGAACGTTCACTTGGTTTTAGAAAATAGTATTTGTCACATCGCTTTTTGGGCTTGGTTAGGCTAAATATCTAAATTGGTAAGTATGATCATTTCTGGAGTCTGGAGTGTCTTTGCCTCCAGAATTCTAATTCTCACAGTTCAGGAAGCTTCCGTTTGCCTAATCATAATTATCTATCATTTTGTATTCAGTGTCTTGCAGAATACTCTCTACCTGCCTCACCTTTAAAGCAAAAGGCCACTGAATTAACCCTAGATCACCCCAGAGGTACTTAGCATGCACGGCCATGAAGCCATTAATTGGGTTTGAGGAGATAGGTGAAAGCTCAATTGTTTAAACTGTGGTAGATTTAAATCCTCATAAGTACTGGTAATTAAGACACCACGTCAAGACAGTTTTGGACTGTTTAAAGGCAATCGATAGCAGGCTATTTTCTCCCTGGAGCTAAACTTGGCTCCGTAGCTTCATTTTGAGTAAAGGTAAAGTGACAGGGAATGACCTCATTACACAAGAATGCACACAGACACAGAAAGACACACACACACACACACACACGTTGATAAATAACTAAAAGCATGGATGGACCTCTCTCAGAGGTCTAAATAATTAGTAATGTAGACAACCACCATGAAATGTAATAATTTCGAACACATTTTTTACCTCCGGTCTTTATCCAGTGAGATTGGTAGGTGTTGATCCAGTAAGTGGGGTGTCGTCTCATGTAAACACTCTATTTTTAGGGGTGTAATTATGAGTTGATGCATTGCTTAAACTAACGAATAAAGAGTCAATTGTGTTAATATTTTAATCACATCCATCCAATCACAAGTTATTTTGCTTTATATGGTTGGCCTTGGTTTGTGTGGAAATTAGCTCTTTTTTAATCTAGATTTGCTTCATCTTTTCATTTGTTGTTATTGCACCAGAGGGTTGCACATTGGGTGGATATTACATTTAGATGTTTAATAAGAAGCCGTGGGATCGGGACTACTCAAAAATGATAGGGAAGGGCTTAGCAATACATTTCTAGCCTGCCCTCACAATGGATACATTTAGTCCTTTCTTGCAGAAATGTTTATGGCCTCAATATTGATAACGAGGAAACACATGAAGTGCAGCAATACAGTAAATAGAAATATGACATTTAAGTAGTATCCCTGCAATAGAAAAAATCTACCGTACTGTATTTGTCAATTCTGGGATTATGGTCGTAACTGGTTCAAATGTTTCCCCTCCAGGAAAGAATGGTTTGGTCCATCAGGAGAACAACTCTATTGACAGCGGGCAAGTGGAAGTGGGCCGGAGGGTGACTCAGGGCATTCCTCCTGGGGTATTCTGGCGCTCTCGGCTGGCCATGGAGAAACCTCACTTCCTCAAGTTTAACATTTCTGTCCAGAAGAACGCCCTGATCGGAGTGTACGGGAGGAAGGGTCTCCCTCCAACTCACACTCAGGTAAATATCAATATAATATCTCTTATTTTCCTTAAAAATATAAAATAATAATAGGTATATCTTTTGGCATTTCTGCTTTATTGTAATAGAAAGAGGAAACGTAGGGAAGGTCGTACAGGTTATGACCCGGGCTGGAATCGAATCTAGGCCCCTGCGGATAGGTCTTAGCCTATGTGGTACGCTCTTCGGTCCTGATCAGAGGATCTCCGACCTCCTTAACCTTTCCTCCTGGCACAGGTGTGCAGGCAGCCCAGGCTGCTGAGAGATAAAAATGCAAAGAAAAGTTCAATAGCGACTTAGCGAGTGACGACAGCTAAGTGAGATAATGCTGCTGAAAGAAACGAAATCTGACAAAATCAAAGAGAAAACAGTCGACTGAAAAGGCAAGTCTGTGTCGATTGTTGAGCATCGAAGGTTGTCAATGCCTGACGCCTACACCGCCCAGATCCCCTTTGTGAAAACTGTCTCTTCAGTGGCTCTGGGGACAGCGAGAGGGTGGATTGATGCGTTTAGCTAACTGAGCATGAAAGACCCCAATGAGAGATATTGACTGAGACTGAGACATTCACAGCTCGGGACAAAGAGGAGCAGCTATGAAGAACAAGTTCCCCCGTGTCTCCTCCACCAAGGACAGACCTCTTACGCGGATGATGTGTCTGGGTCCACTTCTATAATGTCTTAGAACACAAGTTTCTGGAAGACAAACCTTCACTCGCGTTCTAATTCACAAGTTCTTAAGTATTCCTCTGGCGATCTAGGTTGTTGTTTGGCCTTGCCATGTTTTTTCCGTTTGCCTGTTATTATGTGGGACGGTGAGCATGAGATGAGGAAGGGGGCTTTCACGGCTCCTAATCGAGATGTTTTCACTTACCCTGGAGGGATGATCTGTTTTATTACTTACCCCTCCGGCCAACAACACAAAGAACTCCACTTCCACCAGGTTAATATCCCCTTCCACCCTCTGCTCCTCTCAAAGGGGTTTAAATCAGTGTTGCCTCCTTTCACTTTCTCTAATGCTTTATTTCCTATTAGTGGTGAGTCAATTGAGAGGTTAGCTTGTGTCGCATTCCTGACTGCTAAATCCGTCTTTAATACCTGTTTTTTTTACCCAACTTTATAAAAGGCTGTTTTAGTCCTGTGTATGTTAAAGATAGTACTACAAAGCACTGTGAACAATCAAGTTTGGAGATGGTGGTTGGGCTGTGTTTACGAGCACAAACCCAAAGTTTCCTCAAACTTTCCCCCTCCTTGCACCTTAGTACGAAGGAACACAATACTTCCCACCTTACCAATAAAATATTCACCTCTCTTCGAGTTTGATTAGACACCGTTCTCTCGCTGCCTTATCTTTCAGTATGACTTTGTGGAGTTGTTGGATGGTAGCCGGCTAATCGCTAAAGACAGGCTAGCGCAGACGGGGTCGGAGCCACTGAAGACACGAGCAGAGCGGCAAGTCAGTCTCCACCAGGCCGGCTTCATCCAGTACCTGGACGCTGGGGTGTGGCACCTGGCCTTCTACAACGACGGTCGTGGTCTGGAGGCGGTATCTTACAACACCATCGTCCAGGGTAAGACCCGAGCGAGAGGGTGAGGGGAAAGGGTGAGGAGAGATTGTGTGTAGTTAACAGTGTTGCCGTGGCGATTGGGAAAATGCTTGAATGTGCTTTTTTGTTGATGTGAGTTTGATGCCTTTCGAGCGGTTAGGTTTGGGGTGTAAAAAGCACTCCGGTTTAGTCAACATTTTGCGATCCTTTGAGCATTCCTTTGAGGCGTTTCTTAAAGATATTGAGTTATCGACGTTTGTAAGGGTCAGAATCTCCTGCCCCGATCTCATGGCAGTTAAGTGAACATCCAATACGAGTCTGCGAAAGCAATAACAAAAAAGTTTGCCCTCTTAACACAATCAAAATGAGCCCCGGTCCTTTGGGGAGCGACAGCTTTTATGAGCGATGGTCTGTTGGATGAACAGAAGATCTGTCTGTGGGATATGTCAGATTTATTTCAACTTCTGGAGGATTTAAGCTGTAAACACTTCAGAGATTCTGGTGCATCTAGGCATGATCAGTAACTCAATGGAAATTTCCTGACAGGAAAATGAAACGTGTCAAGGAAATAGGAATAATCTGAGAGCAGATTGAATAGCATTTGATCCTTTTCCTTTTTTTTGTTGTGTTTTATTGTATTTTTTGGGGGGTGGGGGGCTGGGTTAATGTTAAATCAGTCAGGTCACAGCAGATTCCGTGTTACAGAAGCTTGAAACGCAGTAGGACCAGGCTTGAACTCAACATTCATCAGATAATGAAACAAGCCCCATATGCAGAGATCCTGCATTGGAGAGACATCTCATCTCCCACTCAAGTGCATTTTGTACCAACCAACAAATTAATGAACAAAACCCAGACTATAGTTGCCATGACTACCTGAACTCAAGAACCCCCCCCCTCCCCAACAGAATCAGTCATGGAGTGCTCCTACAACTGCTACGGCAACGGCGAGTGTGTGTCCGGTTCGTGTGACTGCTTTCCAGGATTCATCGGCCCGTACTGCTCAAGAGGTAAGGCCCTGCTGCCTCTCAGCACTGCTGTCCTCTTAAGGCCAGTTCACACCGCACAGCACCAGCAAACACAGCCCAACCTAACACCAGCAAACACAGCCCAACCTAACACCAGCAAACACAACCCAACCTAACACCAGCAAACACAGCACAACCTAACACCAGCAAACACAGCACAACCTAACACCAGCAAACACAGCACAACCTAACACCAGCAAACACAGCCCACCCTAACACCAGCAAACACAGCCCAACCTAACACCAGCAAACACAGCCCAACCTAACACCAGCAAACACAGCCCAACCTAACACCAGCACCCAACCTAACACCAGCAAACACAGCCCAACCTAACACCAGCAAACACAGCCCACCCTAACACCAGCAAACACAGCCCAACCTAACACCAGCAAACACAGCCCAACCTAACACCAGCAAACACAGCCCAACCTAACACCAGCAAACACAGCACAACCTAACACCAGCAAACACAGCCCAACCTAACACCAGCAAACACAGCCCAACCTAACACCAGCAAACACAGTCCAACCTAACACCAGCAAACACAGTCCAACCTAACACCAGCAAACACAGCACAACCTAACACCAGCAAACACAGCACAACCTAACACCAGCAAACACAGCCCAACCTAACACCAGCAAACACAGCCCACCCTAACACCAGCAAACACAGCCCAACCTAACACCAGCAAACACAGCCCAACCTAACACCAGCAAACACAGTCCAACCTAACACCAGCAAACACAGCCCAACCTAACACCAGCAAACACAGCCCAACCTAACACCAGCAAACACAGCACAGCCTGTGCCCTGCTTCCTCTCAGCACTGCTGTCAAAGGCAGATATGTCCCCCCCCCATTTTTTATTTAAATAATTCAATTTTCCTTAGTCATAAAAAAAAAGTTTTCCCACAAACATGTGAAAACAAACCTGCACCCCTGATACCTACCACATAATTCATAACAATCGAAACATTTGAGTAACATCCTAGTCTTCTGCTTCTACATGAACGTGTCTGCTGAACGAACACAACGTTTCACTTCAGTAACAACCTGAATTTCTGTCACCCAGCGGCCTGCCCGGTCCTGTGCAGTGACAACGGCCAATACAGCAGGGGGCGCTGTCAGTGCTACAGCGGCTGGAAGGGTACGGAGTGTGACGTCCCCACGTCCCAGTGCATCGAGCCCCAGTGCGGAGGCCATGGCGTGTGCGTGGCAGGAAGCTGTGTGTGCGGCGCAGGCCGGAGTGGGGTCACCTGCGAGCAAGGTAAGCGCTCTGTTTGCCCCTGGGAAACCCCAAGCACAGCCAGGGTTGATGGATTGATTAGGTTGTCACAGGCACAGTTCTCTGATGAAACAATTGCTGTTTTTCTACTCAACCAAGTGGATAATTCGTGGAATGTGCATATCGATACGTTGCGTATAAATGAGATCCTTGTTACTGTTTAGCTACGGAATTGACTGGATGATTTTCCGCCGGTGAATTAGCTTTGCCATTCGTTCCGTGTAAGACACCTGTTTGAATCAATTTTGACCATTGGATTCCCGTTCCCCTTTTTATCGAAAGGACCTCTCGCTTTCTCCTCAACCTTCCGCTCCCCCGTTCAATCAGTTAAACTTCATTGATCCTCGTTCAGACACCAAAGCAATTAACTGCTCAGATTTACATCACGGGGTCAGTGGCCTGGCGTGTAAGAAAAGTTATTGAGTGAGTTGAGTAATTAAATCCCGTTTTTGCTCTCATTGTAAAGTGAATGAAGCTGCTTGGCTGTTGAGATGCCTGAGGTCAGCCCGTCTCCAGTAGTGGGACCGCACCTCGGTGGAGAAACAGGAGACAACCATCCACTTCTGGACAACCTCCAGTTCTCAATTCCCTCCTTCAAACAACATGCCATTAACTCCTAATTTTCTTCACGAAAAAATCTCCTCACACCCTCGCCTTCCTCTCTCCGGAGCGGTGGGTCTCAACCCTGGTCCTCGTCCCCCTGTCTTTACCCTCTCTAGTGGACAGTCTGATACCTGTCTCCCTGTCTCTCCCCTCTCCAGTGGCCCGTCTGAAACCTGTCTCACCCCTCTCCAGTGGACAGCCTGAAACCTGTCTCTCTCCTCTCCAGTGGACAGTCTGAAACCTGTCTCCCTGTCTCTCTCCTCTCCAGTGGACTGCGTGGACCCCGAGTGCTCCACTCACGGCTCCTGCCACCACGGGGAGTGCCACTGTAACCCGGGCTGGGGGGGGCAGCAGCTGTGAGACCCTGAGGAGCACCTGCCCAGAGCAGTGCTCCAACCACGGCACCTTCCACACCGAGTCCGGCACCTGCGTCTGCGAGGCCGACTGGACAGGAGTAGACTGCTCCGTGGGTCAGTCTCTCCACTACCTTAATAAGAATAAGAATGAGTTTTTCTGGGAGTTTTTCCTTGTCTTCCTTGAGGGTTAAGGTTGGTTGAGAGGCAGCTCTATGGGCGTATGTGAAGCCCTCTGGGACATGCTTGCGTGTAAAAAGGGCTATACAAATACACTTAGATTTGATTTTTGAATGAGAATAATAACAGTCTTGTTTGTTAAAACATCCTTCAAGCGCCTCGTTACGTCATCCACTTCCACCCCTGACACATACTGAGGCCTCTCACACTTAGTGATAACCTATACCACTAACACTAAGTACGGAGACATTCCTATGCAAAGGTTTTTTACTAATGGTATTGCCGTGTAGGTACATGGTAGGCACCGGCCGGTGTTACCTAAATCAAACATGTTGACCTTTTTACTGCTGTACTGTTGGTAGTCAAGTCACAGCTCTTCATATGTACTTGTGATATATGCTTTGAAAAACAACCTCATTGCCATACAAGTAGATGGCTTTTTATACATTCAGGTCGTATATCTTTTATTCCGATGATTTGTGAGTTCAGAGGGGGAGTTCACGTTGAAAAGCTGTTCTGCTTCTTGTTTAAAGGCTCAGGTGATTAATGCCCGTCTCCTGAGTGCTGCACAGCACAGTTTATGGTTGGGAGAACAGTGGTGAATTTCAACAAATATTTGACTTGTTTCTGTGTAAGTTAAGGGGTTCAGGAATCTCGAACGTTACAGAAATCCATCTGAAAGCTAGCTTTGTGTTAGATGTTTGAGATGAAGGCTAGACAGGGGTCTCTGAAGCAGCGGGGGGGGGTACCTCCTGGCCTGCCCCCAAGAAGGAAGAGCGATCATGTTGGGGAACCGGGAGGTTCTGCTCTCCATTCATTCTCCCTTAAACCACATTCTTAAAAGCACAGTCATTTGTTAAACTCGTAAAGGTTTAAGAATTCCACTCACAGCCTTCTCCTCTCAGCGGAACACACCCCACGCCTGTCGATACCAGAAGTGAAGGTTGAAGGGCGAGCTGCCCCCCCAACGCGGTTCCCTGCCCCGCCCCCCCCATCGCCAAAAACAAACGCCCACCTGGGTAGTAAAGGGGTTTCTCTTTTTAATTATCACATCAGCTCATCCTCAATTAAATCAACTTTAATTAACATGAGCGTGGCATGGATCGAGCCCCCCCCGCCTCCCTGGGTGCCGTCTGCGTGCTAAAAGCAGATAAACACCTTTACACTAATGAAAAATTGATTCCATGGATTCTGGTCGAGGCCAGGCTGAGGAAGGAGTGCTTCGCCACAGGTGGGTCGGTTGATATTCCATAGGGGTTGTCCAAGCTTAATCAGTAACTCTCCAAGGTCTCAATCGAAGAAAAAGTCCAGTCAAAGGGAGCTGGGGAATAACCCCTGTAGGAGACCGCCGTCGAGAGAGAGGAGGTGGAGAGAGTTTCATCTGTAAAACTCTGAACACGTTTTGTCTCGTGACCTTGCTTAAGTGCAGCCACAAAAGTAGATAGTAATCGTTTTCGGAGCTTATATATATTTTATTTTTTTCCTGTTTTGTAAGATGTCGATCGGTTGTCAACCTTGTAAGTCTCAAAGTTTGGGTTATTTTTCGAGTATGTTTTTTTTAATAATGGTATAAACAGTGAGACTGCGCTCTTAAAAGGTTTTGAGTCTTTGAATGTGTTTTGCCTCAGAGAATGGGGAGTGTTGTTGAAGGCACCTGGGGCACTTTAACGTCACCTGTGGATTCGGTAATGACAGTTTCTGTCCCATAGTACTGCCGAACAGAGTCAGGATGTTGTTGTCAAACGTTTGGGGCGTACTGTATAACACTGTAGTCAACCTTATCCTCTCCATATTGAAATACATCTGTCTTACTTGCAGGCATTTAAACCTCTTAAATCTCTCAAAGATATTACTGTGACGACACATCTGAAACATGTAGATCCTTAAATTGGTTAGCGAGTCATATTGAGTCTCAACAGAGATTACTAATTCAACTTTGAGTGACATTGTCTGTTCCTCCACAGTTTGGTGTGTCCTTGTTTGTCCTGCTCAGAGCTGCAGTGGGTCATCCCTCTGGTGTTTGTTCTCTGGTGCACTAAGAGATAGAACAAGCGTTGTGGGCGTAGTGCCCAGCCCATTTCACAGCCGATCAAAAGGTTGCCGGTTCAAATTCCCGCCTGTGTACGTTGCTTAGGACAAGAAACATCTGCTGAATTAATGCATTAGTAGAATGACAGATTTAAATTCTGTGCTTGCAGAGACAGAATCACCACATATATTATTATACTCACCTCTTTTCCCCTCTGGTTGTGGTTGTAATCATGTGTGGTTGTGGTTGTAATCATGTGTGGTTGTGGTCGTAATCAAATCAAATCAAAATGTATTTGTATAGCCCTTTTTACACGCAAGCATGTCACAGAGGGCTTCACATACGCCCATAGAGCTGCCCCTCAACCAACCTAAACCCTCAAGGAAGACACGGAAAAACTCCCAGAAAAACTAATGTAATTATGTGTGGTTGTGGTTGTAATCATGTGTGGTTGTGGTTGTAATCATGTGTGGTTGTGGTTGTAATCGTGTGTGGTTGTGGTTGTAATCATGTGGTTGTGGTTGTAATCATGTGTGGTTGTGGTTGTAATCATGTGTGGTTGTGGGTGTAATCATGTGTGGTGTGGTTGTAATCGTGTGTGGTTGTGGTTGTAATCATGTGTGGTTGTGGTTGTAATCATGTGTGGTTGTGGTTGTAATCATGTGTGGTTGTGGGTGTTGCAGAGGTGTGCGTGGTGGCGTGTGGCCCTCACGGGGCCTGCGTTGGCGGGGTCTGCCAGTGTGAGGAGGGCTGGGTGGGGCCAGAGTGCGACCAGAGGGACTGCCACCCGCGCTGTTCTGACCACGGGGTGTGCAGAGAGGGCCAGTGTGACTGTCACCAGGGCTGGACCGGGGAGCACTGCAGCATCGGTGAGTCTGAACCACAACACACCTTGCCCTCCTCACACTCATCTGCTCTTAAGGTTTTTTTCATTTATTTGTTATTGAATTTATATATTGTTTGGGTGTTTTTCATGCTTATTGGACAGTTTGTAAGTGAAGTGTGATAGGAAAGGCAGAGAGAGAGAGAGGGGAAGACATGCAGCAAAGGGCCAAGGCCGGATTCGAACCCAGGCCGCTGCATAAGGCCTCAGCCTTCATGGTGCTCACTTTTCCCATGAGCTACCGGGAGCATCCCTGGTTTTCATCTCATTTCTCTCCCTCCACTTAACAGCCCTACGCCTGAGCTACATATGAAATCCTCCCACTTAGTCCAGGGCAGGTACAGAGGGAGGAGGAAGCCTCATTCAGCTGTGTCTCTCTGGAGTAGCCTGTCTTCCAGCTGACAGCTCTGTGCTGTGTATTAGAAGGGATAATGAGAGCTGCTATGTTGCTCCCTCTTGACCTCTTGACCCCTGCTTCCTCTACAACCTGGCCTTGTCAAAAGAGAGGCAGTTAAACCCTGACATCACGCGTCGAGTCCTCGGTCCCCGGAGACACCCGGACCTCTGGGCGACGTCGTCCTCGCTCTCTGAAACAAAAGGCCCCCGCTCTCCAAACTCTTGAACCCTAATTATGTATTTACATGTCTCCCCCTTCCGGCTGCTCACACACCCGAGGCTGGAGGGAGATAATGCAGTTGGGGTGATTTGCGGGGTCACATTCCTGATTTTATTAATCTCTCCCTCCTCAATGCGGGCTGAGATCCATCCTTTCACTCCGAAGACCCCCATCAGGAAACTAATTCCTCTCGGTGGATGTGCATGGATGAATAGGCAGCAATTTACCTTTTCTTACTGAAAACTAGGGGCTTACTCGTCCTTTCAGGCTGTGAATAACTTCCATTGGCACAAAGCGTCTTTAATCACATTACATGGTTACACCCTGAATAGACCACTTGCTTGGACGCTCCATTGTTGAACACATCACGACCCCCGTTTTTTTTTCCCTTCATATTTTCGACTCAGACTTTTCCATCATCTCATTCTCAGCTTTTACATTTTCTTCTCTCTGGTTCGCCAGCCAGATATATTTTAGAATCCCAGTTCAATGCCAGGAACATGCATTGTGCTTAATGCCCCAGGGTTGATTGCATGATGATTCAACTACATTCTGGTCAATATTGGACATAAATGTAACTCTTGTGGCTTTACTAAACTGTACTGTGCTTTGGAGAGACAAAACACAGTCCCTTTAAGAACAGTAGGAATGTTTTCTAGTGGAAACTTACAGAGGAAAAGTGTTTAGCGTCTGCTCCCTTTGTTTAAGGGTGATAACTAAATCCAAGATGTGCAATATTTACTCATTTTTACTGTGTTTACCGACACTATTGTGTCATTAAGTGGTGTGCAGAATCTGTGAGGCAGACATGGTTCTTGTTGCTAGTCTGTCTTTAATCTTTCTGTGTTGCACAACAATGTACTCTCTCCAAACTGTAACTCTGTTGATCATTGATCTTCCTTTCCCCTCTCTCTCTCTCTCTCTCTCTCTCCCTGTCTCTCTCTCTCTCTCTCTCTCTCTGTGTATCTCTCTCTCTCCCTGTCTCTCTCTTTATCTCTCACCGTCTCTCCATATCTCTATTTCTCTGTCCCTCTCTCTTCCTCCTCTTTCCCTCCCGCTCTCTTCCTGCCCTCTTCCTGTCCTCTTTACCTATCAAGCTCTGGATTCAAGAGTATCAGGTAATGTCCTCCCTCTGTCACTTCCTGTGTGATGGCTTCCTGTGTGATGACTTCCTGTGTGATGACTTCCTGTGCGATGACTTCCTGTGTGATGACTTCCTGTGTGAGAGCTTCTTTTGAGGTGTTTTTTTTTCTTTATTGAAAATGAAAACCCCTCTATAGATAGAGCCAAACTGATTTCCTTTCTGTTCCTCAACAGTATCAGTGACAACACCATACTTTTGTTTTTTTTCACACAATCATAACATCGCTATTTACACAAGGCCTGGGAGTGATAACAAAAGACAAATGGTTACCATGCCATCCATATTGACGAAGATCATCTAAGTCTGTTTACATAGCATTGTGAGGCCTACCCATTTTCGAGACTCAGGAGTATCAAATGATGCTAAGTAAATATGTTCTCTGCCAAGAATACATTCTCCCACTTAAATTCCTCATGCGTTTACGTTCAGCAAATGTGATTGTCAGTCTTACAGTAGCTTTGTGCCACACAGAGAGATAAGTAATTTTCTTTTCCAAATGTCTCCCTCCTCTCAATGGTAATAGGAGCAGTCAAGATAGGATATAAAGGTAAATGGAACGACTGTCTCCAGGGAGATTGTCACAAACAATCACTCCCCCGCACCCTGTCCCTCCTCCAAGCACGGCACTGTTTTATGTACCAGTCTATCATAACGTTTCTATCGTGCTCCTACTCCCCGGTACGCACATTCATTTCCTGTTTGTCCCGACCGGTCAAGCACCCCTCGGCCCGCTCCCTTGTCTGAACCCGTGTGTGTGTGTCAGATAAGACACAGTCTGGTTTCTCTCCCGTTCTGGTCGCCTCTCTCTCTCCTTGTAAACAAGGAATGCATCCTGGCAGTGTAGTTGTTTTGACGGAGAAACATTCCTCTTCCTCCACTTGTTTTTTATCCCTCCCCTGAATGTGCTGTGACTTCACATGATGGTCAGTTGGTAACTAGATAAAGACTCGTTTGTGCCGCAGTCAAATGTAGGAGATTTCGGGAAAGAAATTGAGACATCATAAAACAGCTGACATATGCAATGCTATTTTGTGACCTTTCCATATTGGGTGGAAAAAAACTTAACGAATAGTTGGTTTGAGAAAGTCGTGTGAAATCACAGCAGTGCGGTTCACCCCTCCCCCGACCCCGAGTTCTGTCAGAATCCAGTGTTCTGTACATCCACCTCAGTATCGTCACATCCATGTTGTCCCACAGTGGTCGGTACCTGTCCAGTTTGAATGACCGGGTCTTGTCTCCACTCCTCCCCCCCACAGCCCACCCCCTCCTCCCCATCCTTTGTCCCCGTCCCCCCCTCCTCTGATTGGTCAGAGTGAATGACTGCTGACGTTTGTTTCGACAGACGGATGTCCGGGTCTGTGCAACAGCAACGGGAGGTGCGTTCTAGATCAGAACGGCTGGAGATGCATCTGCCAATCGGGATGGAGAGGGCTGGGATGCGACGTCGCCACGGAAACCGCCTGCTCGGACGGCAAGGACAACGAGGGGGGTAAGGGGGGGCAAAAACTCACAACAAAAATAGACGGGGGGGTGGTGTTGTGGGCACTGTGTGTGCTCTGAGGGATGAGAAGATATTTGCCAGATTGCAAACGACAATCCCTTCACGTCTGTTCCAACACCGCCGCATGTTTGAACGATCCGCTCCTCCTCTGTACCTCTGCGTCTTTGTTCTAACGCCTCTCAACTCGTCCAGATGGGCTTGTGGATTGCATGGACCCTGACTGCTGCACCCAGAGCGTCTGCCACGGCCAGAGCTACTGCCAGGGATCTCCAGACCCCGGCACGCTCTCCACCAGGGACCCCGCCGTGCCCAGCTCCCCTCACACCGCCTCCAGAAGCTTCTACGATCATGTCAGCTTCCTGGTCGGGCCCGGCGGCACTCACGTGCTCCCCGGGGAGAACCCCTTCAACAGCAGGTCAGTCACTTCAACAAGGGGTCCTCTTTTTATTGTGATGTGGGTCGATTAAAAATCTAATATTTTGATTGCGACTCAACCGTATAAATTAGTATTAATTAAAACAGTTGGCGAAAGTCTCGGGTGCAGTTCCAAGCAGTATAACAACAACCCTCACTTCACATTCACACAACACAATGTACACATGTACACATGGGTTCCACACACGGGTTAAGGGGTTGCCGTGGCTCAGGAGGTGGACAGAGACCCCCGACTCCTCCTGGTCATGTGTGGAAGTGTCCTCGAGTGAGTCACTGAACCCCAACGCACTCCCGATAGGCGTGGGTGAACGAGGGGCCGAAAAAACGTAAGAGCTTTGAGTACCGCTGAGGTAGAAAAGTGCTGTTGAAAGGCAGTCCATTCACCATACTGTCTTGCACCGTCACGATAACAACACCTTGGACTGTCAACTGAAAACGATACAGTTGGAGCTACAACCCCATTGAGATGCTGGTTAGGTTTGTGAGATTGTGCTGATAAGAAAGGTAGCGCCCGTAGAGTTGAGATGTGAATCATTATAATGGAAATGAGAAAGCACTGACTCCCCAAACTACCTCAGAGATCACGCCGCAAAGCCCACGTCTCCACAGAAATGTAAAGTTTTTCTGGAGATCTCCAAGCACCTTTTGCATCTGTTCCGAATCGTAAGCAGAGTTTGTTTGGGGGCTGATGGAGAAGGAAATCATTCTCTGCTGTGTGGCGTAAGCTTGGGGGAAGATTTCCTTCCAACTCAACCAAATAGTTTTGGAGTAATCTTTATGTAAATAGCACGCTTTACCGCAAATATAGAATGAGGTGATCCTTCAGTCGGTCCAGGATAATCCCCATTGTCTTCAGCTTACTGTCGATTCCATGTCTGGCAGACGAATATTAGTTCTTCTACTAAAAATGTTTCTTTTCGGATCTCCTTCGCCAAGTTTGCTTCACAGCCCTGAACAACAGTACATTTTCAGTCTTAGAGCAAACATCCTTCCTATACAAATCGATGACATTGATTAAATTACCCAGGAAATAACTTTAACACTTTGTTACACGCGTTGAATTGAACCCATGAATATGCAAAAGAAGGTCAAACTGAAAACAGGTACATTGAAGTGGGAGATAGTTTAGCTATATAGGAGGGGGTTTAGATTTGGATGGATTATCATTGTTATTGTTCAAGGTTTTCGTAGCTCTGCAGCCCTGCAGTGTTGAAAAACCCAACAGATGAAATCCCCTCGAATTGTCAAACGAGAAGAAGGAATGTGTGTCTAGACTCACTGTTTCCTTTGTCTCAACGTACAGAGAGGAGAACCTCTCCAGAGGTCAGAATGCTCAAAAGGTCTTTGTTCCTCTACATCCAGGCACTTGAAGACACACTGTGAGCGTCTGCTTAAAAGAGAGTGCTCTTTTCATTGTGTGGTCGGATTTCATACGACTCCTGTAAACGATTCCCTCTTATGGCACAGAGGATAATACCTTACATGTGTTGTGGTTAGTGTCACGGTCATATCACATGTCCCCACACGATTCTCCCTCTGGGTTTGAAACGGTGTCTTTGGAAGGCCGACGCCAGACAGAGACAGATAGGAATTTGTGAATTACATTACTCATTTCGGAGGGTTACGCTGTGTGATTTTACTTAATGTTTGTTCTGGGGTCGGCTCATGTTGGGTCAATCTGCCAGCGGAAGATTAATAGAGAGGCTGCGAGGGAATCTCAAACCAGCAGAGAGCTCTTAAGGAGCCCACTCCGTAAGACGACAAATAAAACGAGAGATTGTTATGCTGGTCATGTAGAGGTGGAGAGAGGGGGGAAGCGAAGGCTGTTGATCATCTCTGCCTCGTATCCGTAATGACCTGGAGATAAAACTGTGGAACCATATCCATCGTGCCCACCGGCGTGCTAATGACGGAGTCTAAGGAAGCACTTCTTGGGGGTGAAAAAAGAAACTCCACTCAATGGCAGACGTCGCCTTCGCTTGATTAATAACTGATGATAGAAACATCCCCTTCCTGTCTCGCACCTCTTCACGCCTGAGCCCGGCCTGAACAAATCACCTCACAATTAACAACGCCAGACGGACGTCACAGAAAGAGATGTCTGGAATTCTTAGGAATATCGCCACGACGTCTGCGGAATATCAACGCAGGGAGAATGTAGAGGTGGAGGAGTGGGGAGGGCGGGCGGGTGTACGGGGGGGGACAGGGGGGGGGTGATGTGACATCTAAATCTTGAAGTCTGCCACTGTCTGGGAGAGATCGTCAGCTTGAGCTACGGCCTTTTAAAAGGGGGTAAAGAGAGGGGGGCACCTCCGGGCGGCCGAGCTATGAATAACCAGCAGTGACACGTGTGTTTTTAACTGTCGGTAAATCAGCGCTCCGTACCCTTGGCGAGGGGACGGCAGATGTAACGACGGTGACGTCGGGGCCGGTTGGCATCTCGTGTGTTTACTCTGCTCTCTTCTTGTTTGTTTACCAGCCTGGCGTCTATCATCCGGGGCCAGGTCGTCACGGGAGACGGCACGCCGCTCATCGGAGTGAACGTCTCCTTCCTGCACTACCCGGAGTACGGACACACCGTCACCAGACCGGACGGCATGTAAGACACGCACACACACACACAGATACACCGTCACCAGACAAGACGGTATGTAAGACACGCACACACACACACAGATACACCGTCACCAGACAAGACGGTATGTAAGACACGCACACACACACACACACACCGTCACCAGACAGGACGGCATGTAAGACACACACGCACACACACACACACACACACGCACACACACACATACGCTCTTATCCACTCTTATCCATCTTGTGCCCAAGGACACAACGTCTTTGACATGGCCAAGAATCGAACCGGCAACCCTCTGATTCCCTTAACCGCTTAGCCATCTGACCCCCCTCTCACACACACACACACACACACTCACTCACACACACAGATACACCATCACCAGACAGAACAGCATGTAAGACACACACACACACACATACACTCCCAGACAGAACTCCTCTCCAATAAGCAGAAGCACGTCCTGTGTGCTGTCTAGACAGCGGTTCAGACATGGTCGTCTCCTGGTTCAGGTAAGGTCTGCCCAGCCCTCGAGAGGAACGCTGTCACGGCAACAAACAAACAGGAGCAGACGAACCGTCGGCGTGTTGTTCCCACAACAGCTCCCAATGCAAATGTCACCGTGGTCCAAGGCATTTACACCACGGCTGTTTACAATGCATCAAGTCAGTGAGGGTGGAATCACTCTGCCTGCGGTGTATTTAAACACCGGCTCCCTGCCTGACCCCTCCCCCTGCCAGCACGTCTGGTGCTCACCGTTACTGAACCCCGCATCACAATACACACACAACACACAACACACACACAACACACAACACACAACACACACACACAACACACAACACACACACACACACACAACACACACATGTCGTTCAAGCCGTAAATACTCGTAAATCCACACGCCAGTGTCACCTATTTGTCCGCTTGGCTAGGTCCCCTTCATCCAAACGCTTCAAAAGATGCTTTGTTTGTGTGTCGTGGGCCCGGGATAACAGCTTGACGCGTGGATGGGCAGGGCCCGGCAGTCCCCTAGAGGACCTTGGTGGATGTGGCCTCAGATTGCCAGGGGATTAGCTGATTCCTTCAGATATTCCGCCCCGTAGCCCCTCTGACAGAGAGCATGCTAAACAGCGAAGGGATAATCACACTTGGTTAGCCACCGTGTCCGCTGTGGGTGTCGGGGAGGGAGCGCAGGGGGGGGAGACGGCTTCAAAGCTTGGCCTCTTGCAGCTGGGAGCTCTGCTGCCCAGACTGGATGGAGAGAGGAAGCACTTTCAGGTCAGCTGCACAGCTGGAGTGCTTACGCGTGCATGAGTGTGTGTGTGTGTGTGTGGATGTGTGTGTGTGTGTGTGTGTGTTGGAGCCTACGTGCAATGTCACCATGCAGATGCTTTCCCCCCCCTGGGTAGTGGAGCTAGCCGGATATATAGAGCAGCACTTCAAAGACTCGCCCTTCATTTCCAAACCAGTAAGTCTTCCCTGTGCTGTGATACTAATTAAAACAGGCCCGCTACAGACACCAAAGCCATGACTTCTTAACCAAATTCTACTTTTAAGTGTCTCGCACTGCATCATGGCTGACTAAACAGAAGTAATAAATTAGATTCAGTGAATGGTGATAATGCATGTGAGAAGGAGGGAGGGTCACAGGAATGATGAGGAAAAGATCTTTCTTCCGTTGAAAAAAGATTGGAACAAAGATTTGGCTCGCAAACTTGCGAATCCTACTTGCGTTTGGAATATATCTTTTTGGTGACACTTAACGTTGTTAGTTTAAAAACAGTTTTGAAGTAGGACTAGTACTGTAGCATATTTAGCAACTGATAATACTGACATAATTACAGTTTAATTCCTATTAAAATGTGTACACTATAGATATTGCTAGTTAATGTAACCTTAATCTAAGTGTCTACTTTTTATAGCTTGACACTAAACCTGTTTATAATAACATAATAATTATATGATATTTGTTATAAGTAATGATAATGATACGGGTCAGATAAGACAGCAATGTTTGACAGTTTGGTGTCGTCTCCAGGTTCGACCTGTTGACCAATGGCGGAGCGTCCCTGACCGTCAGCTACGAGCGCGCTCCGTTTCCCACAATGCACCGCACGGTGTGGATCGCGTGGAACGTGCTCTACGTCCTGGACACGGTGGTGATGAAGAGGGACAACAACGACATCCCAAGCTGTTACCTGACTGGCCTGGCCCGGCCCCGCCCCCTCCTCCTGGCCACGCCCCTCTCCACCTTCTACAGGAGCTCTCCGGAGGAGAGTCCCGTCATCCCAGAGACCCAGGTCAGACACCTCCACCTGCCTCTAGAGACCTCCACCTGCCTCTAGAGACCCAGGTCAGACACCTCCACCTGCCTCTAGAGACCTCCACCTGCCTCTAGAGACCTCCACCTGCCTCTAGAGACCCAGGTCAGACACCTCCACCTGCCTCTAGAGAGCCAGGTCAGACACCTCCACCTGCCTCTAGAGAGCCCAGGTCAGACACCTCCACCTGCCTCTAGAGACCCAGGTCAGACACCTCCACCTGCCTCTAGAGAGCCAGGTCAGACACCTCCACCTGCCTCTAGAGACCCAGGTCAGACACCTCCACCTGCCTCTAGAGTCACCACCAATAACATCAGTGGTTGGTTTGAACTGACCAGTAAGATCAGGAACAGGTTTGAACTGGCCAGTAAGATCAGGAACAGGTTTGAACTGACCAGTAAGATCAGGAGCAGGTTTGAACTGACCAGTAAGATCAGGAGCAGTTTGAACAGACCAGTAAGATCAGGAGCAGGTTTGAACTGACCAGTAAGATCAGGAACAGGTTTGAACTGACCAGTAAGATCAGGAGCAGGTTTTAACTGACCAGTAAGATCAGGAACAGGTTTGAACTGACCAGTAAGATCAGGAGCAGGTTTGAACCGACCAGTAAGATCAGGAACTTTATAACCTTGTTCAGACGGCCCAGTGTCTCGCTCACACGAGTGAATATCTTCCATTTTCAACTTACAAACACCTGCCTTCAAACCACAGGTGCTTCACGAGCAGGTGGCCATCCCAGGAAGTGACCTGGACCTGGTGTACCTGAGTTCCCGCGCTCCTGGATACAAGCCCATCGTCAAGATCCTGCTGACCCAGGAGCGGCTGCCTTTCGGCCTGATGAAGGTGCACCTCATGGTGGCCGTGATGGGCCGGCAGTTCCAGAAGTCCTTCCCAGCCTTCCCCGACCTCTCCTACACCTTCATCTGGGACAAGACGGACGCCTACAACCAGAAGGTCTACGGCCTGTCAGTGGCTGTGGGTGAGTGCCCTGGACAGCTGCCAGGAGATGTGGTGTAAACATCCTGTCAACGTCGGCGGGGTGAGCTTCACGGGTCCTGAGCAGTGACCTGGGGTTGAACTCTCGCTACCGTGTCTTATTACGGTTTCCTGTGAGACGGCCTTTTAGTTTTCTGTAATAAGGTAGAGCAGGTGGTGTGAGGTACAGAATGCTCAAACTGCAGCATTTTTTGAAGGCCATTGCTGCTTTTCTGTTTTGCTGACTTAGTTCACATTTTTTTCTTCTTTTGCATATATAATTAGTCTTACTCAGAAGTATAGAGCCCTTGAGTATTGAGTTTATGGCCGTGCCTTCACATATCCCGATTCTAAACAAGTCAATAACGCTCTTTACGACAACCCCTCTGTCCATAAAGAGAGTGCATTATCCGTGATGCTTTTTTATATGGAAGCACATCATTCATCTCCCAGTTGTGCTGTGTGTGGAGCGGGCCTGGTCCCTTACACCGTCCCTGGTCCCTTACACTGTCCCTGGTCCCTCACACCGCCCTCCCTGGTCCCTGCCCCCCCCCTGGTCCCGAGACTGTCCCGTCCCCCCCTGGCCCTGCCCCTCCCTGTCCCCAACACCGTCCCTGGTCCCTGACACCGTCCCTGGTCCCTGACACCGTCCCTGTCCCCAACCCGTCCCTGTCCCCAACACGTCCCTGGCCCCGACACCGTCCCTGGTCCCTGACACCGTCCCTGGCCCTGACACCGTCCCTGGTCCCTGAGACCGTCCCTGGTCCCTGACACCGTCCCTGTCCCGAGACGTCCCTGGTCCCTGACACCGTCCCTGTCCCGACACCGTCCCTGGTCCCTGAGACCGTCCCTGGTCCCTGACACCGCCCTGGTCCCTGCCCCCTCCCTGTCCCTGACACCATCCCTGGTCCCTCAGACCGTCTCTAGTCCCTGAGAGGTGTGGTGACCTCTCTCCCTGTCTCTCCCCGGCGTTCGCAGTGTCGGTGGGTTACGAGTACGAGTCGTGTCTGGACGCCGTCCTGTGGGAGAAGAGGACGGCCCTGCTCCAAGGATACGAACTGGACGCCTCCAACATGGGGGGCTGGATGTTGGACAAACACCACGTGCTGGATGTGCAGAACGGTGAGACCCCCTCTTAAGCTAAGTGTGTGTGTGTACTGTGTGTGTACTGTGTGTGTACTGTGTGTGTACTGTGTGTGTGTACTGTGTGTGTACTGTGTGTGTGTGTACAAAGTGTGCGCTCATGCCTGCACACGGGCGTGTTCACATGCCAGGAAAGGCAGTTGGTCTTTAAGGGTTGCAGGCAGGTGGTGTCTAACCTGAACTGCTGCAGTAAATACTTAACTGAAGATGAAATATGGTTCGTCATCCCATCTGCAGATAATAGAGGAGCTGTTTGAAGGGCCAATCATTCACAGTAACGACCAAGTCAATCAGTGTGACTGATGCTGAAGTACAAACCTCAGTGGGATCCTAGCTCTTCACTGTTCTAGCGAGACAATGGCCCTTCACTACTCTGAAGGGAAAGCGCATATGCGAAATTAAAATTTAACTGCTGAATTCGACCGTTTTACTTCCTTTGAAAACTTTTCTTTCTCTCTCGTGGGGGTTAGATTGCTGCTGAAAGTGAATATGTGCCGTCGAACTCTCGACCTCTTGATCTGCAGTCAAGCGCTCTAACCACCGAGCTAAACTTTCCCGTGTTTATCTGAGACACGGTTATTTTTAATTTTTTGTTTTGCTTACCTGTTCATTAAACATTGAAAACACCTGACATTTAGCTGAACCAAATCTGTCAACCCGTCCAACCCGCACAAAGTTAGCAGAACAGTGAGGAGTGTTCCAGACTGGCTGTGGAGTCTGCTGCAGAATCCTTGTTGTATCCTACCTGTCTTCAAATCCCCTTTTCCCTCATCTCCCCAGCCTTCAGAACAGCAGCGGCACAGCAGGGGGGACGGAGATGTAAGGCATTGTGATCAACAGATGTGTTGAGGCAGGATCTATTTCATCTTGTGGATGTATCGTATGCAAATAGGTGCTGCGTCCTGCATCACATTGAGCTGGGGTGTGTCTTTGTCTTTCGTCAAAAGACAAATAAAGTGGATTATAGTTCGGGCAGAATTGTTTTGACCAATTCTTCTTTTTTTCTTTTCTTTTTTTCTTTTTTTCTTTTCTTTTTTACCCGGAAAGATAGACTTCATTGAAGGACACAGATGACATTCTGTGTTCATCTGAAATGACGACGCCACTGAATGCAGATTCTAAATTTAGCCTCAATCTGAGTGGTTTAAATCTGGGCTGTCTGTGTCATTAAACACACTATTTGAAAACCTCAAATCTGTCCCCCCCACTTAAATTAAGATGTTTTTAATTTATTTTTTTACTCCCACATCTTTGGTTATAAAAAAAAAGAAGCAGTTTCACCCTCATTTGAAAACAAACCACCACCCCTGGTTTAAATCATTATTGTGATTAACTATATAAGTGTAAGTGCTTAACTATATATGCCTCTCTGTACCTCCGCCTGACTGTGGTTTAATTGATTTTCCCAGAGACTGTCCTGGATGTCACAGTCCCACAAGCTTCTCACACAAGAGTGTGAAATGTCTGCAGTGTGCTGGTTCAGCCGATGAAACAGGCCTGATAATCCAGCCAGCTAACTCCCATACACCCCTACCATACTAAACAGACAAGATGAAGTCAGTCATGATTTGGGGTTTGCAGCACTAATTTCCATACGTTTACTAAGGATAAAACCTGTGAGCAGCAGGTCTTAAAACAGGACTTTTCACGATGTGTGAGAGATATTGATCGTGCCTGGCTGTAGGCTTGTTGTGTTTGAGAGGAAGGTGAAGGCCCCCAGATCCCCTGGCTTCTCCACACAGGTGATCATGACAGGTGATCATGACAGGTGATCATGACAGGTGATCATGACAGGTGATCATGACATGTGATAATGACAGGTGATCATGACAGGTGATCATGACAGGTGATAATGACAGGTGATCATGACAGGTGATCATGACAGGTGATAATGACAGGTGATCATGACAGGTGATCATGACAGGTGATAATGACAGGTGATCATGACAGGTGATAATGACAGGTGATAATGACAGGTGATAATGACCTGTGTCAATGAGACTGTGCTCCATGTTCGCCTCATTCCTTCTCTCTGTCAGAGGGCTCAGCTGTGATTTTGCTCAATAGAGGTTTTTTCTTGTCTAACCATCTTCCTCTCCCGCCTCCCTCTCTCTCTCTCTCTCTCTCTCTCTATTTCACTTCCTCCCTCTCTCTCCTCACCCTTCACTCTCTTTCCATCTCTTTCCCCTCAATCTGTCTTTGTCTCAAAATACCTCCCTCTTCATCTCTTTTTCTCTACCCCTTCCACTCTCTCCATCTCCCTTGCTACAACTCCCTCTCTCTCTTGATCTCTCTCTACCTCTCTCTGTTTCCATCTCTCTTTTGCTCCTGTTGTCCTGTCCTCTCACCTCTCCCTCTCTCTCTTGATCTCTCTCTTCCTCTCTACCTCTCTCTGTCTCCATCTCTCTCTTGCTCCCGTTGTCCTGTCCTGTCCTCTCACCTCTCCCTCTCTCTCTTGATCTCTCTCTGTCTCCATCTCTCTCTTGCTCCCGTTGTCCTGTCCTCTCACCTCTCCCTCTCTCTCTCTACCTCTCTCTGTCTCCATCTCTCTTGCTCCCGTTGTCCTGTCCTCTCACCTCTCCATCTCTCTCATGCTCCCGTTGTCCTGTCCTCTCACCTCTCCCTCTCCCCTTCTGGAGGCTGTCGAGCTGGATGGTTTAGACTGTTCCTGCGTCTGTGCCCCAGCCGTGTCCTCTCTACCCCCCTTCTACCCCCTCTCTACCCCCCTCTCTACCCCCTGTCTACCCCCTCTCTACCCCATGTCTACCCCCTCTCTACCCCCTCTCTACCCCCTGTCTACCCCCTCTCTACCCCCTCTCTACCCCCTGTCTACCCCCTGTCTACCCCCTCTCTACCCCCTGTCTACCCCCTGTCTACCCCCTGTCTACCCCCTGTCTACCCCCTGTCTACCCCCTCTACCCCCTCTCTACCCCCTGTCTACCCCCTCTCTACCCCCTCTCTACCCCCTGTCTACCCCCTGTCTACCCCCTGTCTACCCCCTGTCTACCCCCTCTCTACCCCCTCTCTACCCCCTCTACCCCCTCTCTACCCCCTGTCTACCCCCTCTACCCCCTCTACCCCTGTCTACCCCCTCTCTACCCCCTCTCTACCCCCTCTCTACCCCCTGTCTACCCCCTCTCTAAGCCCCTCTCTACCCCCTCTCTACCCCCTCTCTACCCCCTCTCTACCCCCTGTCTACCCCCTCTCTACCCCCTCTCTACCCCCTCTCTACCCCCTCTACCCCCTGTCTACCCCCTCTCTAGCCCCTCTACCCCTCTCTACCCCCTCTCTACCCCCTCTCTACCCCCTCTACCCCTCTCTACCCCCTCTCTACCCCTGTCTACCCCCTCTCTACCCCCTCTCTACCCCCTGTCTACCCCCTGTCTACCCCCTGTCTACCCCTCTACCCCCTCTCTACCCCCTGTCTAGCCCCTGTCTACCCCCCTGTCTACCCCTGTCTACCCCCTCTCTACCCCCTCTCTACCCCCGTCTACCCCCTGTCTACCCCCTCTCTACCCCCTCTCTACCCCCTGTCTACCCCCTCTCTACCCCCTCTCTACCCCGTCTACCCCCTCTCTACCCCCTGACTACCCCCTCTCTACCCCCCTCTCTACCCCCTCTCTACCCCCTCTCTACCCCCTGTCTACCCCCTCTCTACCCCCTGTCTACCCCCTCTCTACCCCCTCTCTACCCCCTCTCTACCCCCTGTCTACCCCCTGTCTACCACTCCCCCTCTCTACCCCCTGTCTACCCCCTGTCTACCCCCGTCTACCCCCTCGTCTACCCCCTCTCTACCCCCTGTCTACCCCCCTGTCTACCCTCTACCCCCTCTCTACCCCCTGTCTACCCCCCTCTCTACACCCTCTACCCCCTCTCTAAGCCCCTCTCTACCCCCTCTCTACCCCCTGTCTACCCCTGTCTACCCCCTCTCTACCCCCTCTCTACCCCCTGTCTACCCCTCTCTACCCCCTCTCTACCCCCTGTCTACCCCCTGTCTACCCCCTCTCTACCCCCTCTCTACCCCCTCTCTAACCCCTCTCTACCCCCTGTCTACCCCTGTCTACCCCCTGTCTACCCCTGTCTACCCCCTCTCTACCCCCTCTCTACCCCCTTCTAGCCCCTCTACCCCCTGTCTACCCCCTGTTACCCCCCTCTCTACCCCTCTCACCCCCTGTCTACCCCCTCTCTACCCCCTCTCTACCCCCTGTCTACCCCCTCTCTACCCCCTGACTACCCCCTCTCTACCCCTCTCTACCCCCGTCTACCCCCTCTCTACCCCCCTGTCTACCCCCTGTCTACCCCCTGTCTACCCCCTGTCTACCCCCTCTCTACCCCCTCTCTACCCCCTCTCTACCCCCCTGTCTACCCCCTGTCTACCCCCTCTCTACCCCCTGTCTACCCCCCTCTACCCCCTGTCTACCCCCTGTCTACCCATCTCTACCCCCTCTCTACCCCCTGTCTACCCCCTCTCTACCCCCTCTCTACCCCCTCTCTAAGCCCCCTCTCTACCCCCTCTCTACCCCCTGTCTACCCCCTGTCTACCCCCTCTCTACCCCCTCTCTACCCCCTGTCTACCCCCTCTCTACCCCCTCTCTACCCCCTGTCTACCCCCTCTCTACCCCCCTCTCTACCCCCTCTCTAAGCCCCTCTCTACCCCCTGTCTACCCCCTGTCTACCCCCTGTCTACCCCCTGTCTAGCCCCCTGTCTACCCCCTCTCTACCCCCTCTCTACCCCCTGTCTAGCCCCTGTCTACCCCCCTGTCTACCCCCTGTCTACCCCCTCTCTACCCCCTGTCTACCCCCTCTCTACCCCCTCTCTACCCCCTGTCTACCCCCTCTCTACCCCCTCTCTACCCCCTGTCTACCCCCTCTCTACCCCCCTGACTACCCCCTCTCACGCTCTCTACCCCCTGTCTACCCCCTCTCTACCCCCTGTCTACCCCCTGTCTACCCCCTGTCTACCCCCTCTCTACCCCCTCTACCCCCTGTCTACCCCCTGTCTACCCATCTCTACCCCCTCTCTACCCCCCTGTCTACCCCCTGTCTACCCCCTGTCTACCCCCTCTCTACCCCCGTCTACCCCCTGTCTACCCATCTCTACCCCCTCTCTACCCCCTGTCTACCCCCTCTCTACCCCCTCTCTAAGCCCCTCTCTACCCCCTCTCTACCCCCTGTCTACCCCTGTCTACCCCCTCTCTACCCCCTGTCTACCCCCTCTCTACCCCCTCTCTAAGCCCCTCTCTACCCCCTCTCTACCCCCTGTCTACCCCCTGTCTACCCCCTCTCTACCCCCTCTCTACCCCTGTCTACCCCCTGTCTACCCCCTCTCTACCCCCTGTCTACCCCCTCTCTACCCCGCTCTAATAGAGGTTCTATTACCATATCTAACCGTAAATGTCCTCTAACTGGTGCAAATTCATAGATCAATTGAGTTAGATTTAAGGAAGTAATATAATTATTTCGTCCAGGGATTTCAAATGCAAATGGAGTGATGAATGCCTTCAGCATGCCAGCTGAAGGTGCAGAGCTTTTAGAAAGGTCATGGTTATATTTCTGCCCGGGTACACACAGGTGTCAACTGAGAGACAGAGACAGAGAGACAGAGAGACAGAGAGAGACAGAGAGACAGAGAGACAGAGAGACAGAGAGACAGAGAGACAGAGAGACAGAGAGAGAGCTGGCTTTAGTGTATTTGCAGTATGTGAATGCTCTATGTGTGTGGGAGGGAGAGAGTGAGAGAGAGAGTTAGAGTTTACTGTATAGCCTACATACTGTTTGTGAGTTCTCTGTGTGGGTGAGGAGACAGGGTATTTACTGTAGTCCATAGCCTACATACTGTTTGTGAGTTCTCTGTGTGGGTGAGGAAGAGATGGTATTTACTGTAGTCCATAGCCTACATACTGTTTGTGAGGACATGCGCGTGGGTGAGAGCATAACGGGTGGAGAGGCTGAAACTGATTTGTGTGTTTGAATGCCGTACATTAGCCTTAATAGCTTACGGTAAGGCCTGTCTTCGTGAGGGAAAACTGAGATTGAAATGTAAAGGGTTGTTAGCAAGGGCAGCGTGCCAAAACGACCTCATTATCAAATGGATATTTTTAGCTGAGACATGACCCAACTTGGACTGCACACAATGGTTTACTCAGCTAGTCTAATTTGATACACACGCGTGTAGGTTAGCGTTATCTTAAAAGTGTCGTTTGTTCGTCTTTGATTGCGAGTCGAGCTTTTAGCGATTTGATTGATTTGATCTGATTAGGTGCGGCAGTTATCGCTTAGTCGTGAGGGGCTGCTGGTTGCTCAGTCACGCTTGTGTTCGGTCACCCTGCGTGGTGGGTTTCACTAGCGGGGAAGAAGGATGTATCACACTTAAAAAAGCCCCAAGGTCGCGCATTTGACTGGCGGCACGCAGGAAGCCACCCCAGAACCAATTCGTCATTGTTAGCCGAGCATTCGCGATGTCGTGGTTTTCAAAAGACGGATCGTTTGGGTTGTCCTGCCAAGCCTCCCCAAAGCATGTCTTCATTTGAGCTTGCCCTTCAATCAATGAATCAATGAGAGGAACCAATCAGAGAGATGGCCGATTGGCTCGGCGCGCTCGATGTCACATGCGTGGAGATTTGCGGTTGACGTTGGGGCGATGTCTTGGGAGCAGCGGCGCTTTAGCATTCGGCACTGTCATCGATCCGGTCATTAGAACAGAAGGAGGGATTGCATTCAATGTTGCTGGATGTGAGAAATTAAATGCTCCCAGCATACATTTCACCCCTTTTGAAGTTACTTTCCCCCCCCCCTCTCTTGGAACGACACACACACACACACACACACACACACAAACAAACACCCAACTGACGAAGTGAACTATAGGAAAAAAGTCTTATTTGCAACCCACTTTATAAGTAATGACTCATGGAATGTGTCATGTTCCTTTGCTCTGGGGGAGAGGTGGGGGTGGGGGGGGAGGGACGACGACGACCATGTTCAGGAGTAAATACTTGAACTCCTCATGGTGACTTGGGGAGCAGAGGATTTGAAAGAAGTTCATATTATACAAAGTTCATATTTATTGATGAGTTACGACTGCGAAGTAGGTCCTGACAAAACACAACAGGGCAGACGTAATAGAAAAACACCATCGAATTCTATTGTGACCGTGGTACGATCGTACTGTTGCAGCAGGACGGACATGAGTGAACGCATCTCCTAAACAAACCTTCCACAGAACACACACACAGCGCCGCAAAGTGAACGCCAACCTCGCAGGCTACACGCCTCATTTCCTGTTTGCCGTGTGTTCGTGTCCTCAGGGATTCTCTACAAAGGCAGCGGGGAGAACCAGTTCATCGCCCTCCAGCCCCCGGTCATCTCCACCATCATGGGGAACGGCCGTCGCCGCAGCATCTCCTGCCCCAGCTGTAACGGCCAGGCGCTAGGCAACAAGCTGCTGGCGCCCGTGGCGTTGGCGTGGGGCGTGGACGGGAGCCTGTACGTCGGAGACTTCAACTACATCCGCCGGATCTACCCGTCCGGAAACGTGACCAGCGTCATGGAGCTGAGGTTAGTGAGGCTGTCCGGTCGACTTCCTGTTTACTTCCTGTTTCACTTCCTGCATACGGATGTCAACGCCGAGCTGTTTTTTATACTTAGTAATTTTTGTATTCGTTTTTTCGTTAATGCGACTGTAGCGAGTTGATTTAGTAAAACTCGCTCTTGGACCCCCCACCTGCGCCATCGGAATAGCGAGCTTTTGGGTAGCTAGCTGGTTAAAGTGGTGTTTGTAAAGGGTGGTGTTTGTAAAGGGTGGTGGTCGCGTTTGTCAGAGGACCTGAGTTTGAGTACCAGTCCAGGGAAGGATCGGGAGGAAGCAAGGAGTCAGGTGGCTGAGCGGTTAGGGAATCTGGCTAGTAATCATAAGGTTGCCGGTTTGATTCCCGGACGTGCAAATGAAGTTGTGTCCTTGGGCAAGGCACTTCACCCTACTTGGAATGTCCCTGTACTTACTGTAAGTCACTCTGGATAAGAGCGTCTGCTAAATGACTAAATGTAAGCGACACCGACGAGCAGAGTGACCGCCCGGTGACATCACCCAGATCCTGGGAGCCGTCTACTGAGGCGTCCACCTTTTGGAAGTCGAGTTTTCACACGAGTGCAGAAGTTGCGTTGAAACGTGACGGTGAAATTGCTTTCAAGGGTCTTTTTCAACTTTGAATCTGCGGTACTGGAGGTCATAAAACTCAGACGTTGTAGAACGAGAGATGGAATTGGCAAACACACACAGACGTCACTATGATGGCATGGTTCCCCTATCTATCTCAATGATTAGATGAGATGTCCTGTCTTTACCGTGTAATGAGAGATGATTTACTTTACACTCGCCAACTTCTGCTTCTTTCACTAATAAGCCTCATTTGGCCAACACTGGCAGACGAACGACGCCTCAGATGTTGATCGAGTGTGGAGTGTTTCCTTCCAGAAACACTCTGAAACGTTTGTGAAAATCGTCATTTGCAAGTCGCACTGGAAGTCATTTCACATCCGTTGGGTGACGTGGCCAGCTACATGATCAGCCTGTACAGCGGCTGACTGAGACCTAGTTACCCTCGTCCCTAATCTTGTTTTTGATTTGGGAGTGGTACGAAAGGTCCCTGTGTAACCGTGGGTGGTAGATGGTGAGGGACCTCTTCTCCTTCTCAGGTTCTGAAGGAGCTGCTTCCTAGGTACAGGCTCATTCCTCGGAATAAATCCAGGCTGAAATGTAAAACGATTCTTTATGAAATCGGGCACATTTGTGATACCAGATGTTCCGTCTCACAACCTCTCCTCGTGTTCCTGAATGTCTTCGGTAGTAAAAGTTATTATTTATCTCTTGCCTTGTATAACAAGAAGCTAAATCGATATTCCCGATTTGTGGGGTGGGGGGATTCTCGCTGTATTGGATTCCTGTGGTTGGAGGGTTTTAGCGCAGAGGGCTTCTGTGAGTTATGAGAGATCTTCCCCTGCTCCTGAAATCTTTAGAGTCCGCTACTTCAGATTGTGTTTTTCTTAAAAATGTTCAAAACATTTCTCACAAGTGACTGATCCTTCTGTGTGTCTCTCTCTCTCTTTCTCTCTCCAAAGAAATAAAGATTTCAGACACAGGTACGAGCATGTTTCTGACGTGCATGCTGCCCCTGTATCTCCATGTCTTCATGCTTCACCAGCTTCATGTTTATGCATGTCTCGTCATGGATACATGATGTTTGATCATCATTAGACTTGTGTTTTTCTTATCCTAATGTAATAGGAACACAGAATGATTATGCTAAATGTTCTCCAGAGATTGAACATTATTCAAGCATCTTGTTTCACTCATAAAGTCATTATGTTGTTTAACTTTAGTACCACAGCAGTGTTTTAATTTGAACTTAATTATTTATACTTTAACACAAAACATTGGATCCCAAGGATGAATGATATTGAGTATCATACCATTTTAATATGAGTACATTTAGTGAGGCTAAATGAAATGGGAACGCCTGTTCACATTGATGAAGAAAAATGTTTTGTCCGTCTCTTCATAAACGGAGTGACCAAGTTCAGTTGAGTTCTGGATTTCAATAAGTATTTATCAATCTGCAGATTGGGAGAGAAAACCAGACCTCTGACAATAAAACGACAACACCAGGCTTAGGTCTCAATCACGTCTCTCTCTCCCCTGAAGGCCGGAGGACCATCTTTTATAGGGCACAAGAATGTAAACATAGATAGTGACAGTCAGGCAGTAATGACGTTACAACAGTCTCAGAGAAAGAGAAATACTGCTCTCAACACATGACAACTCTCAGACCAGAGAGTTCAAAGTGGAGCTCTCCTTGTAACCATGACAAGGAACCTTGAGCCGGTACTTTCTCCTGACCACGAACATCTATTAACCCTGACCCATAAAGCACAATCTACACTTATTAATAACAAGCTTACATGAAAACATACTAACTAGTATCCAATGACTAGTTCTATTGATTAGTGAATAATGTAAGCACACAGGAAATCCCAATCTCTTCCACAACATTGAACACGTATGTGGCTTCATTGAGGCCTCCCAGGTTCGTACTGTGTCGGTATTATCCTGCTTCGTATGAGATGTGCACTGAGTCAATGTGTTTTATCGTACCTGGCTGTTGTAATTGTAAGTGAAGTTGAGAAATGACAGTGTAATTGGCTTTGAAGCCGATGTGCACATGTAGAACTCCAAGCTTGGGTGTGATTCTCCCCTCCCCTCCCCTTAGCCTTGAAGACGCATCTGCTAATGCATTTTGAAGGAGACAGACACATTTTGAGGCATTTTAAATGAATGCAAATAAGCATAACCTGATCAAATGGCATCAGTTGTTGGCTGCCATTAGCATAAACCCATCATTCCGGTAACTTCCAGAGGCTTCTCACAGCACAGTGATAATGTTTTGAAATGATCTGGCACATTTGGAAGTTGTCACCGGCGCTTTGTCAGATCCAAACCCCTGTTTCCAGTCGTATCCTGTTAAATTCACTCTATTTTCCTCCAGTCAATCCTCCGATTCTCAAACGTCGCCCTCGTAATCCCTATGGGACATTCACAAAGACAAAATGTACATTTCTCTTTTTTTTCTTCTTTTGTATGTTTTTCTCTCAGGTCCCATTATCATTTCCAATGTCACATTTGCTGTCCGTGTTTTAAAATAGATCCACCAGCCTTTCATCTTTACCTTCCCGTCCTCAAACGTCTCGTTCCGACAGGACTGACTCTGTCGTTCTCCTTCCCACAGCAACAACCCCGCCCACCGCTACTACCTGGCCACAAACCCGGTAACGGGACAGCTGTACGTGTCGGACACCAACTCCAGGCACATCTACCGGCCCAAGGCGCTGGGCGGGGGGCGGGACCTGCAGGTGGAGGTGGTAGCGGGGACCGGGGAGCACTGTCTTCCCTTCGACGAGAGCCACTGTGGGGACGGCGGCAAGGCTGTGGAGGCACTGCTAACTGGGCCCAAAGGTGGAGCTACCAGACACACACACACACACACACACACACACACACACTGCTTACTGGGCCCAAAGGTGGAGCTACAGACACACACACACATACACACACACACACACACACACTGCTTACTGGGCCCAAAGGTGGAGCTACCAGACACACACACACATACACACACACACACACACACACTGCTTACTGGGCCCAAAGGTGGAGCAACCTGCCCCCCCGGACCTGTCCAGACACACACACACATACATACATACATACACACACACATACATACATACATACACACACACATACATACATACATACATACATACATACATACATACACTCATACACACACACACTCATACACCTACGCACACACACACCGCTTTTTAAAAGTTTAAAAAAGTTTAAAAAAGTTAAATTAGGCTCTTCAATTTGTTCAGGAGGATATTGTCTCCACAGTCCAGAGTGAGTCTGTCTGCTCTTAGAAACTCTGGGGAAGAAACAGTCTTTTCGGGTCTGGTTGATCAGCAACAGATTATTAGTTCAGCCGCCGGGTGCCAGATCTGAACGCCATCTTTAATGGGCTTGGCTTCAGCTGCGTTTGAAAGGAGCTTTGAATGAAGGCAGTCTGGAAGAGTGAATATAACTGTCGAGTGGGAGGAGGAAGAGGTTGGCGTGGAAACAGCAGATGGCTCAGTTTTTCCCCCTCAGACATTTGCTGAACTATGCTCAAATGGGACACGTTGGATCTGTCTGAATTTCCCAGACTGTCAAATAGCCAGAGAAAGAGAGAGAGAAAGAAAGAGAAAGAGAGAGAGACCCCTAGAATCCATGGTGAAATCCCCTGCCTTTTGAATGTTTTAGTAGAAAGCAATCTTGCAGGCTAAGCCACAGGTCAAATATAACCACTCACCTCTCATGCCTGCTCTTAAAGATTTTATTCCAAGAGAAATCATACTCTGGAGATGAAGAAAGGTAAGAGAAGCAAGCAGCCTCTGAAGCTATAAAGGTCCTAAGAACAGAATACTACAACACATGCTATAAGGCACATTACTTGTGATCAACCTCAATTGATGAGAAACAAAAATCATCAAAACAGTTTTCTAGTTTTTCCTCTCCCCGTTTTTAAAGTGGTTATTGAAAAAAAGCAAACCCAAGTTCATGTGAGGTTTAATTGAATCCCCACAGGTGCTGGTCTCTTAACGAGTGGGGTGACATGAAGAGATGTGGGGTATGGTTGTGCCTGCTAATGTATTGTCCCCAGTGAGGGACAAACGGCCGTGGTAACTCCTCACCAGAGGCTGAAACTTGGAACCCTCGATCGACACTCAATCAGTCCGCTGTCGTCACCATGGAAACTGCCTTGACGTTCACCCCTTTTCCGCTGAAATTGGACAAAGCCGTCATCCACCCCGCCCCTTCCCCGTCCATCCGTTCCACAGATAGAGGGAAGGTTGTTGGTGATTGCAGGTGTCGAAGCTGCAATTTTCAAAACGCACTGCTCATCGACACTGGACCTTTTTGAGGTCTGTTTTTAGAGTCAGCGCTTTTGTGAAGTCTCAGTTACGGAGCCGGGAGACCAGGAACCCTATAGGGAGACCAGGGACACTGTAGGGAGACCAGGGACACTGTAGGGAGACCAGGGACACTGTAGGGAGACCAGGGACACTGTAGGGAGACCAGGGACAATGTAGGGAGACCAGGGACCCTGTAGGGAGACCAGGAACCCTGTAGGGAGACCAGGGACACTGTAGGGAGACCAGGAAAACTGTAGGGAGACCAGGGACACTGTAGGGAGACCAGGAAAACTGTAGGGAGACCAGGGACACTGTAGGGAGACCAGCAACACTGTAGGGAGACCAGGGACACTGTAGGGAGACCAGGAAAACTGTAGGGAGACCAGGGACACTGTAGGGAGACCAGCAACACTGTAGGGAGACCAGCAACACTGTAGGGAGACCAGGGACACTGTAGGGAGACCAGGAACACTGTAGGGACACCCGGGACACTGTAGGGAGACCAGGGACACTGTAGGGAGACCAGGGACACCAGGGACACTGTAGGGACACCAGGAACACTGTAGGGAGACCAGAAACACTAGGGAGGGAGACAGCCTTTCCCACTTCTCCTTCACAAATTATTTAGGAGCAGAAAAGCAGGATATGAATTATTGATGGGTGCTTTCTGCAGTGACCTGAATAATGGGAAGCCAAACTCAACACATGTATCCATCGTGTTATGTCCATTGAGTCATGCAAGTGAGGAACCTTCACATCAGCTGCGTCTATCTGTTATCACTTCTGTTGGCTCCCATTTTTGAACACCCCTCCCCCTCTCTCCTCTTCCTCAACAGGCATCGCCGTTGACAAGAACGGGCTGATATACTTTGTGGACGGCACCACCATCCGTAAGGTGGACCAGAACGGGATCATCTCCACCATCCTGGGGTCTAACGACCTCACTTCAGCACGCCCTCTCACCTGCGACATCAGCATGGACATTAATCAGGTGACTTGTCCTATTTCCAGGTTCCCGTCAAAGCATCTCTGCTCCCTCTGTGCTGGTGTTAGACAACCACTTCCTGCCTGCCTTCCTCCTCTGCTGTCTGTGAGTCATCAAAAAATCCATGAAGAATGAAGCAGCTTAATGGAACTGCAAACAGGTTCTTAGAATCAGGACTTCACCAGTTCTTAGAATGAGGACTTGGAGCTTTCACTAGAAATCATTTACAGTCTCGACATCCCCAGCTTCCATCGTCTCTGTGATGTGTATGTCAAATTTGAGGATTGTTGCTCGGCTAACATGAAAATTAATCCAGGCCTTTGATGAGGTTGCATTAACGGACCACTACAATGCTGCTAGGCTAAAGCCTTATGAAACCAAGACACTGACTCAGTCTAACTCTGGCTTCCTCTTCTCAATCATTTATAGCCTTCTCTAACCCTCCATTAACATACAGAACAATCTCTCACACAGCACAAAATGAATAATGAAGAAAATAAAAACGAAGAAAAGCTTTTATCTTATTAAAATGGATGCACGGCCGTTTACTCCACAGTGTATTTAGGGAGCGTCTGAGTGGTGTGTATGTGAAGTGAATGGGGATTGAGAGTCAGATTCCCCCTGGGGAAAAGGCTCCCTCCTCCTCCCAGCTCAGTAACGTTTTGGACCTGACTGGCCGTGTTCATTAGGCATTATCAGCCTCTCCACACAGCCTCCCCACAGCCTCTCCCCACAGCCTCTCCCCACAGCCTCCCCACAGCCTCTACAAAGCCTCCACACAGCCTCCCCACAGCCTCTACACAACCTCGAACCGAAAGAAAGCCGAAGGATTAAGCATGTCGCGTTTTGTTAATTAAGGCGTTTCAATGGTGTAAACCGACACGGGCATGTTTTTGGCCAGACCACATGATCCCCAGGCAGAGCCCATTAATAAGGCAGACTGGCAGGGTCTCTGCCTGGCACACAGCGCTACAGTGAACGTGGCGTGTCGCCTGAAGGGCAACTCTTATTATTATTCACTTCCTGGAGAAATTACACATTCAGTTCGGTTTTGTCTCGGACGGTAGTTATCCGTAGCAGCTGCATTATTTTGTCACTTATGTCATTTCTCATTGAGTCCTTATGATAGCGTGTCAGCCTCCAGACGTCACGCGGAGTGGCAGTGCTCCCAGTGTACGAAGGAATTACCTGGATCTTTTCAAAGGCAGAACATCCAGTGAAAGAAACAAAATCTTCAATGATTTAAGTCTGTTATGATTACTGCTGAGGAAGTGGAAGCACAGATTAAAGTTAGACAGAAAAGGCGTGTGTCGTTGGTGTGTGTTTATGCAACGCTGTCAGTTCAAGGATTTACATCCATTGAATGGGCCGTACGTTATTTAGGACAGTACTATAGATCATGATTAAACCACAGTACGCTTCCATATAACATCAGGATGAACCTTGGGTGCTGTCTTGATTCTCTTGATTTATGATCCCTTTTCCTGCATGTCTTGTTTTGATCTTTCCCTCTCTCCCTGCATTTCCTGTCACACTTACCTCAAATACTGTCCCAATAAAACGTGAAAAACGCCAACAACAAATAATCCTAAACGTTGTGTGAATGTGTAGGTGATCTTGGAGTGGCCCACAGACCTGGCTGTCAGCCCGATGGACAACTCTGTGTTCGTGCTGGACAACAACATCGTCCTCCGCGTCACCGAGAACGGCCAGGTGAGCATCGCAGCGGGCCGTCCCGTGCACTGTCCGCTGGCCGCCATGGACCGCGGCGTGGCCGGGGGTCAGAGGGCGGCGCTGACCCCGCTGGAGTCCGCCGTGGCCATCGCCGTGTCCTACCACGGAGCGCTCTACATCGCCGAAACGGACGAGAGGAAGTTCAGCCGCATCCGGAAGGTGTCTGACGACGGAGAGATCACGCACCTGGCCGGGGCGCCCACCGACTGCGACTGCAAGAACGACAACAACTGCGACTGTTACCAGACGGGCGACGGCTACGCTAAAGACGCCAGGCTGAACGGGCCGTCCTCCATGGTGGTCGCCCCCGACGACACCCTCTACGTAGCCGACCTCGGCAACATCCGTATCCGGGCGATCAGCGGCCGGGGGTCCGACGCTGGCGCCCAGCGGGGGGGGTCTACGAGGTGGCGTCCCCCGACGCCCAGGAGCTGTACGTGTTCGACGTTAACGGGACCCACCAGCACACGGCCAGCCTGCTCACAGGCGACCTCACCTACACCTTCGGCTACAGCACCGAGGGCGACGTCACCGCCGTCACCGACAGCAACGGGAACACCCTGCGGGTCCGCCGAGATCCCAACCGCACACCTGTACGCATCGTCGCCCCCGACAACCAGGTCATCTGGATCACCATGGGAACCAACGGAGGGCTGAAGACCCTGACGACCCAGGGGCAGGAGCTGGTTCTCCTCACTTACCATGGCAACAACGGCCTGCTAGCGACCAAGACGTCGGAAATCGGCTGGACCACCTTCTATGAGTAAGGCTGTGGGTTTGTGTTGGGTCTGAGAAAAAGCGCTAACAATTATTTCTCACCCAGTTATATTCAGCATACTCACTCTTTAGAGTTGTTAGTTCCTAAGCTTAATGTGATAAATAATCATAATCAAAATAATAATTAAATAATCATAATTAAATAATCATAATTAAATAATCATGTATTATTGTACAATAATATAACATATAATAATACAATAATAAATGACATGTGAAAAAGAGAGTGTTTGATTTGAATGTTCTGGGAACCTTGTCATAAGTTCCTGTGACATGGCTGTGCCTGTCTCTGACTCATCGTTCCTGTCCCCAGCTACGACAGCGAGGGCCGTCTGATGAACGTGACTTTCCCCTCCGGCGTGGTGAGCAACCTCTACACAGACGTCTACAGCGCACTGACGGTGGACATCGAGAGCTCTCTGACCGACGAGGAGCTGAGCATCACCACCAACACCTCCTCCATCCGGGACCTTCTACACGCTGGCTCAGGGTAGGCCTCTCCCAGATCTCCATCCTGCTCTGGTCCCTTCTCTCCCAGCTCTCCCCTCCATGCTGCTCAGGGCCCCTGGTCCCTTCTCTCCCAGCTCTCCCCTCCATGCCGCTCAGGGCCCCTGGTCCCTTCTCTCCCTTCTCTCCCCTCCATGCCGCTCAGGGCCCCTGGTCCCTTCTCTCCCAGCTCTCCCCTCCATTCTGCTCAGGGCCCCTGGTCCCTTCTCTCCCAGCTCTCCCCTCCATGCTGCTCTGGGCCCCTGGTCCCTTCTCTCCCAGCTCTCCCCTCCATGCTGCTCAGGGCCCCTGGTCCCTTCTCTCCCAGCTCTCCCCTCCATTCTGCTCAGGCCCCTGGTCGCCTCCCTCCCACAGACTCCCATTCAGGTTAGACTTTTTTGGCAGGTTCTTTGCTCAGCGCCCCTAGTCACCTCACAGCTAAGGCACCTGCGAAGGCGGTTGTTTGTCATCGTCCCTGGGGTCACAGGAGCAGTGTTGAGTAAGCTTAAGCAGTGCATCATCGTAGGCGGTTTGACAGGGTAAATGATTATGCCCTCAACGTCTGAGGTGAATGTCAGGGGTAAGCAGCAGCCTTGAAATGTTTACACAGCGTCAGGGAGTCGAAGACGACACTTCTTCATCCGTAACCTTTTACTGCTTCTCACGGCAGGCGATTAGTTTGATCAGCTGTTCGAACAGCGTTGCTCCATCACAATAACAACGGCCAGTATTGTGAGTTATGATCCGGAGCTTTCTCTGTGTCTTCAGACCAGTGCAGGAGCAGTTACCAGGTGGGTTACGATAACTCTCTGAGGGTGACCTACGCCAACGGGATGGACACCCACTACCAGACAGAGCCGCACATCCTGTCTGGCGCCGCCAACCCCACCGTGGCACGGAGGAACATGAGCCTGCCAGGGGACAGCGGGCAGAACCTGGTGGAGTGGCGCTTCCGGAAGGAGCAAGCCCAGAGGAAAGGTCATCGTGTTCGGGACGCAAGCTGAGGGTGAGTCTGAGTCCTCCAGCTACACACAGAGTTTATTATTTATTTGTTATTGATTGTGCTCTTTTTAAATCTGATGCATCTGTTTGCTATTGCTGTGGGACGGTGTGTATGTTTTTGTTAAGTGTGTGAGAGGTGCAATCAAAATAAATGATAAATGTTAGCTTTCTTCGGTAAACCCACGTTTTATGTTACTGCTGCTCTGAATTTCGACATATAAATTTACGGTTTACGTTATGAACTTAACATGGGTACTTACTTTCCCTTCACAGCAATTTTCCACCTACAACTAAATTTAGGGGTGTTTGATTTAAAAGCACCTGAGCAATTGCCAGAGTGTCTCTCAGTTTAATGAAGCTCTGGGAGGAGCTGTTAATCTCTCACAGACTGCCAGGGAGCAGCAATCACACTAAACGCACCTCCAAGAGGTCACAAGACAGAACACCCACGCCCTGCTCTGTGACACGGACGTTTGTGTCCCGCCCCCCCTAATGTTTGTTTCTGTTTCCGGTCTGGGCCTCGACCCCAAACGACGCCCGTCTCGTGTCTCTCAGGTGAACGGCCGCAACATCCTGTCGGTGGACTACGACCGGACTCTGAGGACGGAGAAGATCTACGACGACCACAGGAAGTTCCTGTTGAAGATCATATACGACGGCGCGGGCCACCCTGTGCTGTGGCAGCCCAGCAGCAAAGCTGCTCCCGGTCAACGTGAGTCGCAGCAGCAGCGGACAGATCAGCGCCCTACAGCGAGGCCCAACCACGGAGAGGGTGGAGTACGACGCACAAGGACGCCTGGTGTCGCGCGTGTTTGCAGACGGAAAGACGTGGAGCTATACTTACCTGGAGAAGGTGAGGGCCGTCGGTGGATCCCAGCCCAGTGATTTTCAAAGGGGTTCCGTGAATCAACACTCAGCGGCGAAGCACTTCGCTCAAAACAGAATGTGTCAACGGGGGGGGAAAATGTGGTGCTAAAGTGCACCCACTGTAACTTTAAAGAGTGCGCTATCACCCAGCGTTCAGATGTGGATAGGGGTGTGCATTATTCAGAGCAGGCCATTCAGACACACTTTCACTCCTTCAGTCGTTTCTCAGTCCCACTCTTCACTTCCTCTCTCTCTCTCTCTCTCTCTCTCTCTCTCTCTCCTCTCTCTCCCAGACACAAACGCACAGGCAGGCTCACACATATAGCCCACTCTTTTACATCTTCATTACTTAAAAAACTATGCAAACATCTGCCAGTGTGCCAGGACAGAGTCTCGTAGCTCGTCAAAGTATCTTTCTCCTCCTCTCTCTCTCTCTCTCTATCTCTCTCTCTCTCTCTCTCTCTCTCTCTCTCTCTCTCCTCTCTCTCTACTCTCTCTCTCACTCTCTCACTCTCTCTCTCTCTCTCTCTCTCTCTCTCTCTCTCTCTCTCTCTCTCTCTATCTCTCAGCACTTGGCCCTTGTGCTCATTGCGTGACCGTAAAACGCCATGTCAACATTGTTAACATGGGGCACACTGAGAGCTCTGGGAGCTGGCCTCGGTGACAACGCATGACTGGCCAGGAGACTGTCACCGGATGGGTGGCAAACCACTGGAAGCACTTCTGGAGACCAAAGTGCTTATTATGAATTAATGGAAAATGTCTCCCAAGAACAGTATACACACTCTTATCAGGTCTGATACATTTGAGATGCAGCCATCTGCTCTCTTAAATAGCCAATAAATGTCTCTTTAGGAGAGAAACACTGACTTCAAACTTAAACATTGAATTCTTTAACAAACATTTAAGTTGTGTATATACTGTATATTTGAACGCTGGCGTTTTGTGTTTCAAGTATAAAACAACATTACCAAACAAGAGGGCGTACGACACCATCTGTTCACATGTAACCATCACCACAATATCGGACATGAGTATACACACGCCTATTTCTGAAACGTCAGTGCTCCTTTAATGGCACCTAAACTCAACTCCTACTAATCCCGTTTCTCTCTCCTACCTCCCCTCCAGTCCATGGTTCTGCTGCTGCACAGCCAGCGCCAGTACATCTTCGACTTCGACTCCCTGGACCGCCTGTCAGCGGTCACCATGCCCAGCGTGGCGCGCTACACCATGCAGACCATCCGCTCGGTGGGCTACTACCGCAACGTCTACCACCCACCCGAGAGCAACGCCTCGGTCGCCGTGGACTACAGCGAGGACGGCCTCCTCCTGCGCGTGGCTCACCTCGGCACCGGCCGGCGCGTTCTCTACAAGTACCGGCGTCAGAACAAGCTGTGGGAGGTTCTGTACGACAGCACGCGGGTCAGCTTCACGTACGACGAGACGGCGGGCGTGTTGAAGACGGTGAACCTGCAGAGCGAAGGCTTCATCTGCTCCATCCGCTACCGGCAGGTGGGGCCGCTGGTGGACCGGCAGATCTTCCGCTTCAGCGAGGATGGGATGGTGAACGCCCGCTTTCGACTACACGTACGACAGCAGCCTGAGGGTCACCAGCGTTCAGGGCGTCATCAACGAGACCCCTCTGCCCATCGACCTCTACCAGTTCGACGACATCTCCGGGAAGGTTGAACAGTTCGGGAAGTTCGGCGTCATCTACTACGACATCAACCAGATCATCTCGACGGCGGTCATGACCTACACCAAGCACTTCGACGCCCACGGACGCATCAAGGAGATCCAGTACGAGATCTTCCGCTCGCTCATGTACTGGATCACGTTCCAGTACGACGACGTGGGCCGCGTCATCAAGCGAGAGATCAAGATCGGCCCGTTCGCCAACACCACCAAGTACGGCTACGAGTACGACGTGGACGGGCAGCTTCAGACGGTGTTCCTGAACGACAAGGTCACCTGGCGCTACACCTACGACCTGAACGGTAACCTCCACCTGCTGAACCCCGGGGAACAGCGCCCGCCTGCTGCCCCTGCGCTACGACCTCCGGGACCGGATCACACGTCTGGGAGACGTCCAGTACCGGATGGACGAAGACGGGTTCCTCCGCCAGCGAGGGTCTGAGATCTTCGAGTACAACTCCAAGGGCCTCCTGGTGCGTGTTTACAGCAAGGGCAACGGCTGGACCATCCAGTACCGCTACGACGGGCTGGGCCGGAGAGTGTCCACCAAAACCAGCCTGGGACAGCACCTGCAGTACTTCTACGCCGACCTGAGCTACCCAAGCCGGATCACGCACGTCTACAACCACTCGTCGTCGGAGATCACCTCGCTCTACTACGACCTGCAGGGGCACCAGTTCGCCATGGAGATCAGCAGTGGGGAGGAGTTCTATATCGCCTGCGACAACACCGGTACCCCTCTGGCCGTGTTCACCAGTAACGGGCTCCTGGTCAAACAGGTCCAATACACGGCCTACGGGGAGGTGTACTTTGACTCCAACCCAGACTTCCAGCTGGTTCTGGGCTTCCACGGAGGCCTCTACGATCCCCTGACTAAGCTGCTGCATTTCGGGGAGCGGGACTATGACATCATGCCCGGCAGGTGGACGGTCCCTGACATCAGCACATGGAAACGAGTGGGCAAGGAACCCGGACCTTTCAACCTTTACATGTTCAGAAATAACAACCCGATCAGCAAGGTGCATGAGCTCAGAGAGTATGTTTCAGGTAAGGCCTCGTTAGCTGTGATGAGTCACAATGTTTGTGATGCCAGAGAATTTCAAACAGATGTTTTTTTTTACCTCTGCATGTGTTTGCAACTGAACTTTTAACAATGTTTTTCCCTTCCCAGATGTAAATAGCTGGCTGGTGACTTTTGGATTCCATCTGCACAACACCATCCCTGGATTTCCTGTACCGAAATTTGATTTAACCCTACCCGTCCTACGAACTGACTAAAAGTCAACTTTGGGATGATCTGCCGGTTAGTAATAAACAGGAAACGTACATGATTTCTCACTCCTGTGTTTCTACTGATTGTGTCAAAGACCTTAGTTTATTTTAATAGTTTAAACCAAACGTTTAAACAAGTGATAACACACACACATACATTTCTATGAGATAACATAAATGTTTTTTCACTAAAATAGCTTACTTTTAGATCGATATTTTGTTGTAACCACTTATTTTTAATTGGATTAAAATGTATCCCATAGTATAGCTCAGATGTTTTAATTGGAGAACATTGCAGATAAACAAGTAGTGGGCTCTCTCTGCTTTATAGTTCTGTTTTTATTTCATTTCGTTTTTTTCACTGTCTAGCAATGTGTGGTCGTTTTCTGCTGTTAATCATTTTGAACATCTTACAAAGGTGTCAAGACTTAACTGTGATGTCACAGACCCTGAATGCAAGGTTCTCAGACAAAGAAAGAAATCTATATTAGTCACACAGCTTAAAAAAACACCATCCTCGTTCAAGGAGGGAAAAAAACACATATTTCATCCCCACCTAAAAGGAGTTCCTGATGCACCCGTGTTTGTTAACACGCCTCTGCCCTCTCTCCACAGTCCATCTCTGGGGTCCAACAGGAAGTGACCCGACAGGCTAAAGCCCTTCTCTCGTTCGAGCGACTACCAGAGGTCCACATCAGCCCAGGTCGCCGAGGGGAGAAGCCTTGGCTGTGGTTCTCCGCCGCTCGCTCGCCCATCGGCAGGGCGGTGATGTTCGCCATCTACAAGGGGAGCGCCCACACCCACGCCCTCAACGTGGCCAACGAGGACTGCATCAAGGTGGCCACTATCCTGAACAACGCCTTCTACCTGGAGGAGCTCCACTTCACGGTGGAGGGCCGCGACACGCATTACTTCGTCAAACCGGGTCTGCCGGACGGCGACCTGGCGGCGCTTCACCTCACCAGCGGCCACAAGACCCTGGAGAACGGCGTGAACGTCAGCGTGTCTCAGTCCACCGCCGTCGTCGATGGACGCACACGCCGTTTCGCGGACGTGGAGGTGCGCCGCGGGCTGCTGGCTTTACACGTGCGCTACGGCTCCACGGTGGACGAGGAGAAGGGCCGCGTGGTGGAGCTGGCCCGCCAGAGGGCGCTGGCGAGAGCCTGGGCCAGGGAACAGCAGCGCGTGAGGGACGGGGAGGAGGGCATCCGCCCGTGGACGGAGGGGGAGAAGAGGCAGCTTCTGAGCAGCGGGAAGGTGTTGGGATTCGACGGGTACTACGTGCTCTCGATCGAGCAGTACCCCGAGCTGGCCGACAGCGCCAACAACATTCACTTCCTCCGTCAGAGTGAAATCGGGAGGAGGTAACGAACTCTCGAGCATGCGCTGCCCGCGGACACCGCAGGGGGCGACTTAGATAGAGGATCAGCGGTTGAATGAGAGCGGTTGCGCGGTTGTGCGGTTGGTTGTGCGGTTGCGCGGCGGTTGAAGGCGTCCATGTGACTGTGTCCAGTGAGATGTGTGTGTGTGTGTGTGTGTTTTGTATATGTAACGGGAAAGCAATGCTGTGCATTGTTTAGCAAAGACTACAGAGTTCCTGTATGACTACTACAAGGCTTAATATGGCAGTGACATGACAGTTCACTCTGTAGCACAAAGGGACACAAACGAAACTCTTGATTAAGGAGACTGAAGAAATAGGTGGATTTTCCGGGAAAAGTTAAGTATTTAGGTGTTCGTTCTTTTTACGGAAAAAAAAGTATTTTAAGTTGTACACTTAAAAGAAAATATTTAAGGAAGAAATGAAATGTTTACATTATGCATATATCTGCACTTCTCTGGAAATATAATAATGTAGGTCTGTGAGAGGTACCACATATTTGTCTTAATTCAGTAATCTTGATTTGGAGGGTGATTCTCACTGAGGACATTGAGTATTGATGTTATGAATTTAAGAAACACTGCGTAGGCTACAAACAACCAATGGATTTTCCTTTGAATTTCTTTAAAAAAAACATAACTCACTTGATTTGTATGCCCAATGTATCTCTTTTGTTAATGAGAAATTGTCTGGATCCTTGTAATCAAGGTGATGTCATCACCCTGAGACAGAAGTTCAGATACAACACAGTATGATTCATGCAGAGCACAGGGACACCATGTTTTTATAAGTTATGCAGTGCGAGTGAGTGTTATTTTGCTTTTGTTTGTTTTTTCGTTTATATATATATATATATATATATATATAATAAAATTACTGGAAAAACCATCCATTATTAGTCAGAAAAGCAGTAATTTTGTTTGTGTTTTTACGTTACAAATAAAACATACAAGACTGATTAGTTTACCTTTCATTTGTGAACACCTAAATCTGAATTGTAGGTATATACAGTGGGAAGTAAACCTAGAGTTTTGACCTGAAATGTGTTGAGACCGTCATAAGATGAGGAAGAAGGTACGAAACACGATCTCCAAGAACCCAACACGTACAAACTAAGTATCGTGGACAGTTCTGGAAGATTTAAATGTCAGAAAACATTCAGAAGAACTGTTTCCTTAAAACTCTAAATATGCTTACCACACGCTCGTGGCTTCCTGTCTGATGAATGATTGATTAACAAAAACATTTCATGACCCCCGTATCACACAAAAGTGTTTAATGTCCTTATATAGAACCCATATGTATATTGTTAGTGGTTATTACCATTGCTTGTGTTTTGTATCATGAATGCACTTCTAGATTAAAGTCATAATTTTTTTCATTGTTTTTTATTAGAAGATCCCAGAGTGGACTTTTTTTCAGAAGAAAAAAAAATGTTATAAATGAGAGTGTGTTGTTTTATAATAAGTCTCTCCTACAGGTTCAGGATGTAGGAAAATAACATGTTTACTTTTGACTAATGTTTTACTAAATGCTCTGCATGACCAAATCCCCAAATTGTTACTTAAAATGATTAAGACGACGTCATCAAATCTATGAACCTACTGAGGCAAAATCCTTGAATTCTTTGAAGTCGGCGGCTTGAAGCAGTTTTGAGTTAAAATGCGTCAATTGTGACTGAACCGATTTGCAAACCTGTATTTCAGACAGGACTAGTTCCTAAAAGAGGGCCTATCCTCATAATCCCAGGGTTTCGCGGTATAAGCTTCTCTGTTGAAAATTTCCCACTGAACTTTTAATTACATTTGAGGTTGTAATAATTGCTTCCATTCCCTAATGTCATTACCCGCTGATCAAAGACCAACAGTTGATATCAGATGACAGAATACAAACTGTGGTTGTGCTTCAGCCGAATCCAACGTTTTCACTTTTAAAGTATTCCCTGACTGAAACACCCAGTAGGAGCTCTGCTTGTTAGTGGAAACCCCCTAGATTTTAGTCAGATAATTACTCGATCCACACAATTTATCATAGTAGAGCATCTAAATTTATTTGTATATATTATTATTTTTTCAGATAAACAGCACTCTGATGCTCTCTAGTGGTATTAGTTCGAAAACTTTCAGAGAAGAGAGGAATTCAGCTGTCTCTCTTCTCTGCATCACAGACTAGAGACACCCCTGTCCTGCGTGTTTTAGATGTTTCCCTGCTCCAACACACCTGATTCAAATGAATGGGTTGTTATCCAGCTCTGCAGAAGCCTGCATTCATTTGAATCAGGTGTGTTGGATCAGGGAAACCATCTAAAACAGGCAGGACAGGGGTGCCCTGAGGACCAGGGTTGGGAACCACTGCCCTAAACAATGAAACATAGTGATTTATTTTATGATTTAACAGCAGCCCAAAACCTAAGTAATCCAGTCTCACAGTGCCATACTATCATCACAGAAGATACAGAATCAAACGGACACAACATCAAACCGTTACAGCTCTGGACGTGTTAGTGAACATCAGAGAGAATAGCTGAACTGTCCCAGAACCGACATCACCAAAATGATCATCAATGTAGTTCATCCTAATGACTGCAGTTTCACACTGTGACCACAGCTGACACCTTCAAAGCGACGGCAGATTTGATCACAACACTGAGATTCGACCTACTTCAAAAGGCGGGAGAACAGCAATGGCACGACTTTTGCGAAAACATCAAAGAGTGGCAGCATCGTGCAATAAGCATATCATAGGAACGTGAAAGACGCCCATGTTCTGATATTCTATTGATCTGACTCGCGTTCATTACAGACACAAACACAAAGGGAGGCACACTCGGAATCAGAAGTCATTCACGACGCGCCGTCAGAGATCGTTCCGCACAATAGAACCTTTCACCTATTGATTTGAATAAAGACCACAGGATTTGACGAGGTCTATAATGGATGCATGGTTCACTGCCATCAAGGTTTTTTCGTAAGCAGTTTAGTTTTTTATTGCAACTCTGCAGGAGCCCAACTCAACTCCCAGGCTTCCATTAGGCTGCTGTTGTTCGTGGACTGCTGTTTCATTTGAATGCAGAACAAATCTGAAAGACTGCCCATCGCTTTGAGAGACGCACTGATCAAAATCAGTTGTGTGGAACTGGCAGAAAGCTTACAGAACGTTGGACTAGGACCTGTTGGTGGCATAATCAGATCAGGGAAGCTTTTCAGAACTGTCCAGGTGCACGCAGCTGAAAGCTTTTATCAGAGTAATCATCGGTCCTTTCCCACTACCCTGACATACTGACCACCCTTGTAGTGCAAGGTCCTGAAAGCCATCTATTACGATGACAAGGTTTCTGACTGATGACAGATAAACACAGAGACTCTGAGGGGAAAGCTGCGAGCTTTGTCAGATATCGACCTTTCCAGAAGCAGGATAGTTTTACGACGATTGTCTAATATTCCATGTGATTTGAAAACACCATACGTGTCTAAATAGGGTATTCATCTGTCCGCGAGAGACCTTCAAATTCTGTGTCCCCACACATGTGTTTATCTGTCAAGTGGCATCCATGTTAAAGAAGCACATTGATCTAGGAACAAGCCTGCATGGCCAGAGAAACCTCACAGAAGGTTATTGTAGCGTACGTATTCTGCACACAACCTGCTAGCAAAACAGCATGACCTGCATGACGTGTGTTGACACGGTGTGGATACACTGCTGGCAAACTTGAAGCACGCGGCCTTGAGACACACTGCTGAAGTCCTTTTAAATGGTGACAGATGTATGCCTTGATCATGTGCCAACATGGTGACCTATATCTCTATTGTAAACAATCATGCCACAGCTGAACTGACAGTGCACGACCAAACCCTGGATAATCTGACAACCTGGTTGACAATCAATGTACTTAGTCAGATTTCTGTCTGAAAACGTACCCCATGTTGCTAATGACTGTGTCTGCTTGTGAGTTGGAGCAAAAAAGGAACAAGAACAAAGTATTTTGGGTTTCCTCTGTTAAGACTGCCTCTGCAACATCGACTGTTAGTTTGCACCAAGTCCCGATCCAGAAATAGTAGCTTGTTACCATCCCTCTGATCTTGTGAGGACAGTCTAGACTTGGGGACGTGCCACCAAGGGTGCTACAAAGAGACTGTGTGAAAACAAGAGTGCTAATGATTTCAGGGAGACTCAGTGACTTGAGAGTACGATGTGTGTCCTACGCATGGAACTGGGTTAAATGCTTTTCAAACGAAATGAGGTTTGTTTGGAGGAATGAACCGTGCGAGAGAAATCTGAGGGGTGTTTTCTAAACTGTTGTTGACTTTGGTTGCATCTCTTATTACCTTCCAGTTGGAGTGTTTTTCTTGGTCTTGACTGTTTTGAGACCCACGTTTGATTCTTTAGACTTTGTCCCCCTCTAGGGGAGACAGATGTACATGGGGCAGATCTGACATTTTACCGAAGGCCGATGACAAGAAACATTGTCATACATTTTCTTGACTGTACTTCGAACTTCATATAAAAGTACTGATTTGAAAATGTGGCGTCCAATCAATGGAGTGGATCGATGGTGCAACAATGTCAAGGTTTTGTCAACATAATTCTCAGAAAACAAAACACACCAAACAAGGAAGCACTGTGTTAACCTCCTAAATCAAGAGACTCAAAGAGTACATATTAACCAAACAGCAAACATTCGCAAAACATTCGTACACATCCAACGTCCACAATAGTTCTCAAATGAGTTTGTTTTAGTTTTAGGCATGATTAAGTCAATAAAAGAGACACGGGACATTATATAAATATATTTGACAACTCCTGACTTTGATCCTGATGTTACCTTCGCATCGAAAACGAGATTATATAATCCTGTTGTTGACAAATAGATGATGACCAGTTCATAACATTGTTGCATGTGAAACAATTATTGTTGAATTATGGTTGATTAAATAGGATTACAATAATGTATTAGCAATATTTAAAATAATAAAATATTTAAAAAATTGACATCAACCAGTGATCAATCAGTTAAGGATGACCTTCGACCTCAGAGGGAAGTCTTTTGACCAAACAGGAAAACAATAAACATGGAGAGGACAGAAGAAAATAAATAAGATTAATTATTTGTACAGTCAATTTGTATGTTTATTGTCGAGGTATCAACATGTTAGGGACTGCTCTAAAGTGTCTGATATTCCAGTCAGATAAACGAATAATTTCAGATACAGTACCAACATGCTGTGTGACATGGAAGCCCTTGGCTGCATGTGGAGCGTTTCCTGTTGTGTCCCTTTATCAGATAAGAACATCTCGACCTCCTGAAAGACGTGGTTGGTGCAGAGGGAGGCGTGCCGGATGGCCAACACTCCGCCCCGCCTGATTGGATGAGGTGAGCCTTTAAAGGACCCGTCTCTGAGAGGACCTTTAGTAAACCTGAAGGCTAAAAACTCTTATCTCAGTGGATCATGAGTGGATGCCCCTACCTGGAGAAGAAGCACCTGTATGTAATATCATCATTTATCAAATCATTGTATTTATTTATTTCATTGTTGATAATGACAAAATTCTGACAAAATATCAATGGTGTTTTCCGACAACTTACATTATTGTATTTATTTAAGAAGTATTTCATTTTTCATTGTTGACAATTACAAAATTCTGACAAATATCAATGGTGTTTTTTCCGACAAGTTGCATCATTGTATTTATTTAAGAAGTAGTTCTTTTTTATTGTTGATAATTACAAAATTCTGACAAAATATCAATGGTGTTTTTTCCGACAACTTGAATCATTGTATTTATTTAAAAAGTATTTCATTTTTCATTGTTAATAATTACAAAATCATGACAAAATATCAATGGTGTTTTCCGACAACTTGCATCATTGTATTTATTTAAGAAGTAGTTCATTTTCATTGTTTGACATTACAAAATTCTGACAAAATATCAATGGTGTTTTCCGACACCTTGTAATAACTTTAGTGACTTGCTTCAAATCCTCGCCTTTTCTGGTTATCATAGTAGAAGGCGATGCTGAAATCACACCAAGCTGACCTATGAATCCTATCTCCCAACAGGTTGTTTAAAAGCAAGCCTCCCAATAAGGATGAAGAAGATGATTCTCAGGCTGGTATCAACAACGCCAGCAAAGGAGGTATCATCTATGGAGATTACCTGCAGGTCGGTACACCCTTCCTGTCCACCGTCCGTTCACTAATCTAACTATTACTAAACTCTACAGGATTCAACAGGATTGAATAGCAAGTTTGCCGAGTTGTAGTTAAGTTTGATGCTTGTATGTTTACAGTTGGACAAGGTGGTGACTGCCCAGGTTCTTCAGAGTGAAGTGAAAGGCAACAAGATCCACGATGAACATCTTTTCATCGTCACTCATCAAGGTGAAGCAATGTTACTGTTGTGAGAACAAGTTTGCTTACTTTTCTATAACGAAACAATTTTCAAGTCTATACATTCCTTTTTGTGAAAATATTAATGTCAAGTTTCTTTTCCTGTTTTAGCATATGAACTCTGGTTCAAACAGATTCTGTGGGAGCTCGATTCAGTACGAGAAATTTTCATTAGTGGACATGTGAGTTGTGTATACTAATGCATTTTTGAGGAATACTATCTATTTTGGCACTTAGTTTTTTCACAATGTATGCTTCATATTTTGGCTACCTGCAATGTTTCTCGTTGTTATGATCAGTGACCTATGCACTAAAGCTCTCTCTTGGCAGCCGCTTTGGATAAAAGCGTCTGCTAAATGATTAAATGAATAGATGTAATGTCAATAGAAGGACAGGAATTTCAGTTGCTTAACAATACTGTGTTTATAAATACTGGATGTCTGAAGAAACTGATCGTCCCTCAAAAAGAGTTTATTAAATCTCAACTGAAACCAGAATGTTAGTTCACCACAGTCTAGCCCAAAAGTAAACCTTTGACATTTTCAAAAGTAGTTTTTCTTACAACAAAGGTCTTATTTTTGGAACAAATAGTTTCCTAACTGTTTGCTGATTGTCCTAATGTTCTAGGTCCGTGATGAACGTAACATGCTGAAGGTCAACACTCGCATACACAGGATCGTAATGATCTTCAGACTGTTGGTCGACCAGTTCTCAGTCTTAGAGACAATGACAGCCTTGGATTTCTTTGACTTTAGGTGAGAAAACAGATAACCTTTGGTAATCTTTACCTAAATAAACCATAAAAAAAAGTTTTACAATTTTGCACGTAAAGCTCAGTTTTAATGTATGTGTGTGTGTGTGTGTGTGCGTGTGCGTGTGCGTGTGCGCGTGCGTGTGTGTGTGTGTGTGTGTGTGTGTGTGTGTGTGTGTGTGTGTGTGTGTGTGTGTGTATGTAGGGAGTACCTGACCCCGGCTTCCGGATTTCAGAGTCTCCAGTTCCGTCTGCTGGAGAACAAGATTGGGGTCCCAGACAACCTAAGGGTTCCTTACAACAGGCGCCATTACAGGGACAACTTCAAAGGCCGTGAGAGCGAGATGTTGCTGTGCTCTGAGAAGGAACCCACGCTGCTCAAACTAGTGGAGGTAGACATGCTGTCATACTTCATAGCTTTTGTTAAAAATAGATTTTTTTTTAATGTTATGTCTTTCACCTGTCTTGTCCTGCATAACGTAAATAATAAAAAGTATTAAAAATATATATTTTTAAAAAATTAAAAATATTTTTTTGCCTTTTATGGCTTTATTGGAGAGTGACAGTTAGAGTCAGATAGGAAATGTGATCAAAAGTAAATGTTTCCAACTATATTGGTTAGCAACCCATTTAACAACAACTATAGTTTCAGTGTTTTCAACATGGGATTCATATTTGTCTTTGTTGTTCAGCAATGGCTGGAGAGGACTCCGGGTCTAGAAGAGGGTGGCTTTAACTTTTGGGAGAAGTTGGAAGTCAACATTTTCAATGGACTGCGACTGGAAAAAGAGAAAATTGAGGTATCTCCTGACTTATACCGGTATCGAAACTTATTGACAACAAGAATGCACCTTTTCTCCCCACATTACCCGAGACTAAGATCTTTTTAATTCGACAGAAAATACAAGATTCAGAGGACAAGGAGGAGATGATGGAGGAACTGAGCAAGAAGAAGGAAGTTTTCACTTCTCTGTTTGATGAGAAGATACATGAGCACTTGATGAGCAAAGGTGAGGTTTTACACCTGTTGCATTCTGGGTAGTTACAGTTCCATTGATATACAACACTGTACATCAATTGAAAGTCCCAAAGTTTCTGAAGCAAAAAGGATTTTCTCCTATCTATCCGGTGTCAACCAATTTTCCTAACCAATGATGCATTCATTAAACACCATCATCTAAGTGACAGGTTTACATGCTGTGAGTAAATACAAGAGGTTCTCTGTGTGTTCCTAGGTGACAGGCGCCTGTCTTACAAGGCTCTCCAAGGAGCTCTGATGATCTACTTCTACAGGTGACCGGTTTTTCTACACGTTCATTTGTTAATCTATTACCATTCTAGAACATCCTTTTACCAGTACAATTCTAGAATGTTCTTTACCTTATGGAACATCCTTTCACCAGTACAGTTCTAGAATGTTTTTTTAACCAATAACATTCTGGAACATTCCTTTGACTCAGAGAGGAACCCAGGTTCCAAGTACCTTTCCAGCTCCTCACCTCTCTGATGGACATTGACATGCTCATGACAAAATGGAGATGTAAGACAATATCCTGAATTTCCACATTACATTATTAATGTATAACATTATACATTATTATAGAGTCATTTTGCAGACACTATTATCCAAAGCGACTTATAAGTGCCTCCAGAAAGTAAAGAGCAAAAGCATTAAAACCAACTTGTTAAAAGTACTAAACTCCCTCAAACAAATACATAATCAACAAACCTGAGTAGAAAAACGCACTTTGACATTCGATTGCTCAAGAAAAGTATTTCCCAGGTCACTCATTGACCCGAAGTGATGTGAACTGTATGCCCTTGTGTGTCCCAGATAACCACGTGTGCATGGTGCACCGGATGATCGGCAGCAAGGCAGGGACAGGAGGATCGTCTGGTTACCACTACCTGCGCTCCACCGTCAGGTGTGTCCTTCACGCTTTACTGGAACGATTCATCATTCTGACAGCACCGCAGCGCAGCGCAACACAGCTCAGCAGCACAGCACAGCAGCACACACTCACTGCCAGGGAAACCACGCTAAGACCTGGTCCTTTTCACAACAGTTGACAACGCCGCACGGTTTCAATTGAATTAATTGTGACCTGAGTGACGTTAACTCTTTCTGTTTCCCAACGCAGCGATCGCTACAAAGTGTTTGTGGACCTGTTCAACCTGGCCACCTTCCTGGTGCCGCGTCATTGGGTGCCCAAGCTGAACCCCAACGTTCACACCTTCCTGTACACGGCCGAGTACTGCGACAGCTCCTACTGCAGCAGTGAGGACTCAGACTAGGGGGCGTCTCAGTGGTCCGATCTGGCTTCTTCTCCGTCCTCGATCTGAGAACGCAGCACAAGGGGAAAGCAGTGAGGGAGTGAGGGGTATGTAGGTGTATGGGGGTAGATAGCTGTCTGTGTGGGGTGTGTGTGTGTGTGCGTGGGTAGGTGTGGGTAGGTGTGTGTTTGTGTGGGTAGGTGTGTGTATGGGTAGGTGTGTGTGTGTGTGTGTGTGTGGGGGGGGGGTAGGTGTGGGTGTGTGTGGGGGGTTTTGTGTGTGGGTAGGTGTGTGTGTGTGGATAGGTGTGGGTTGGTGTGTGTGTGTGGTGGGGTGGAGGGGCCAACATACAGCATCCATCACTGTTTTCCACCTGTCAGGTTTTCGGTGGAAAAAAAAGACAAAAAAATAGTTTTTATGGAGAAGAAGACATTTTAGACTAGTGGGAAGTTTCCTAAAGCTTGAGTTCTACTGGGGCTGCTGTCTCTCTGTTACTGTTCAAGTTCAGTACTGGCGTGTGGGACAATCAAAGTAACTAAATATGTACATAGTGTATGTAAAAAAGTGTTATTTAGTATATATACCGTTTATATATAGTAAATAGTGTTAATACGATTTTCTACTATATTTATGCAGAAAATATATAATAGCTGTAAATACATAATAATTGTGATGATCACTACTGTTCCATTACTTATTGTACTGTAGAAGGTGCTTTTTGTATTACGGATTAACTGTTCTATGAAACGGAGATCCTCAAAGATGTTCTGTTATGTTATAATGTGTAAATGCTTTAATAAAGTGAATGCAAACATAACCTTGATTGCTGACAGTCACATGGTGAGGAAACCTTCACTCACTTCATGCACTGGAATGTGTTTGTATACTGGAGATTTGTACCCTGTAAGATTACAACGTCACTTTTAGCTCTCTAATTGCTCATTTCTTTTTTTTGAAAGACCACATTTATCCAAGAACATTGCAAGGCAAGACAATAAGACCTATTAGCTATGTAAATGTTGTTTTAAAAAAAAACGAAACTATTTGCAAATGTGTTTTTTGGAGAGCTAAAAATGATGTGGTAATTTTAAATCGGGTATTACAGGGTTCATGTTCACATTGAAGCACAAACATTGCACATACACAGAATGTAAACATGACCTTCTTAGCCTACGGTCTCGATGACACCGCTTGGTGAGCAGTCTGCACGTACCTACACGTGACCTTCAGGGTGCGCATGTCAAACCCCTTCATGTCATTTAATAACCACATTATCTTCACAGTCACATATTGTCATATTCACATACACGTCACATCATAGCAATATGAATATTAATGACATATGTTCGTATTCATATGTGTCACTTTGTATTCGGAGCCCAGCTTGGTGTGACTAGCTCTCTGCTATCAGACGCTGCCACTGTCCCAACAGACGCACTGTTGCTAGTCAACATGTCCTCCTTGCACCCTGCAAGGTTCCATCCCTCCTCTGACTTACAAACTGACCACGTTTGATAAACATTGCTTCAACCACCTACGTGACCGAAAAGTCGCGCGTTTCCATGGCGCGGGTGGGAGTAGTGTACTGAGAGTTACACCGCTGTTACCCCGCCAACGCTATCCAGGCAACCGTTAACGGTCATGACTCGAGTTCCTCTTCACCAGCGCTGCCTCCTCCTTGTTTCGCTAAGCACATTAGTTGCTTTAGTGTAAACTGTTAGCGTGGGCTCCATACACTGCAAAAACGTTACATCTGACAGGCATAAGCAAGCTCATAACTGATATTTTTTAACTTACATTTGACGGGGTAAGTTTACCTGAAGCAGACCTGACTGTCATGAGAACAGATCAGGTCAAAGGTGAGGTGTGAAGTGTTATCTCTGGGTACATTTTAGATGAATAACTTTTATAGTCACATTCCATCTAACTGTACAGTGTACAGTTAGTATAGTTTTTGCATGTCATGCTTATATTAGATTAATAAGGATGTTCACTGTCCAGAAAGATCAAATAAAGATAAAACAAATAGGCAAAGTGGAAAAACAAGACTGTGTCGTCTTGTGCTAGTTGAAAACAGGTGTCGTTGACCTCGGTGTTATTGCACCATTTGTGTCGGTTGCTTCATGTTGACAGAAAAAGCGCGCCCCTTTTAACCTTGGTACATCGTGAAAAAATACACGTGATACACAAGAATGTACATTTTTAGCTCACATAAAGATGCTGTCTGTGAAATATGACATGTGACAAAGTCCTTTATAGTCACACCATAATGTGACTGGTGGGGATACAATGCCAAAAAATGCCTCACACAAATGAGAATGAGAATTACAAACAAAACTATAATTACTAGTAGGCCTATTACAAGTATAATACATTTTTCCAAAATGATAACATGGACTAGATATTGTAATTTTCTCAAATAGCGATTTTTTTTGGGGGGGGGGCCCACCAAATGTCAGGTTGGCAACTTGATGTTAATGTTTCTCTGGTGAAATTATCAACAATTGTCAGAATATGCTGAATGATGCTATGCTGCCACCTATTGGTACAAAGGAATAGTCAATGACAAAAAATAAGGTTGATGTCCGAATTCTTCAATAAAATTACAGCACATTCCACTATGATTCAGTCTCTCCTTCCACACCAGAGCCAACAGTTTTATAACGTTTAATCTTCACGTTAATTAGCCGACTGCACAAACATAGTGTTTGAGTGGTTTGAATCTGAAACAAACTGCCCATTGGTGGACTACATTGTTTTGAGCAGTGGTTCCCAACCCTGGTCCTCAGGGCACCTGTCCTGCATGTTTTAGATGTTTCCCTGCTCCAACACACCTGATTCAAATGATTGTTCATAAGAAGGCTTCTGCAGAGCAGGATAACGACCCGTTCATTTGAATCAGGTGTGTTGGAGCAGGGAAACATCTAAAACATGCAGGACAGGGGTGCCCTGAGGACTAGGGTTGAGAACAACTGGTTTGGGGGACTGTTATGAACAGAGATGGCTAAAGTACACACATCTTTCACTCAAGTAGAAGTAAGGATACTAATGTTTAAAAAGATATAAGCAGTAAAAGTAAATAATTGACAGAAAAATAAATTGTGAAGTAAAGTACCAGAAAAATCTACTTAGGTACAGTAACAAATTATTTGGTGGGGCTTTAAACAGACATGTAAATAACTTTTTTTTTATCCAGACTATTTTCCAAATGAAGACCTTATCTTCAGGTTAAAAACTATAATTTGTAGACAGCTGCAGCAGCGTTGATAAAGACACTTTTCACTTGATGGGCGCCAAAGCATCATTCTTGGTGTGTCATAACGTGTAAGGGGCTGTGCTGTTGGCAATATGTTGGTAGTAGTGAATGATGCTATCAATTTAATTTGCTAGAAGATTCAATACGATTTTTTTTTAATTAATTGCAAAATCGTGTTACTATTTTGATGCCAAAATAATCAACACAATTTATGACCGAACAAGCATCCATTGTAGATTTAGCATAGTCTATATTACGCCCATGGTTTAATTAAATATCAGGGACACTTTCTCATGAATTAAACATGTTATTTGTCACGACCTCTCCATGTTAATTCAACCGTCCCCTATATCCCAAAAAACGGACATGAATTTTAAGTTGCATTAACGTCACAGGATTTCCTGGCCGAATTGCCTTTATAATCGCTGCAATGTGTCAGCTTTGCAGTTTTACCAACCAGAAGGGTCTGTAGAGCCAGATAAAAAAACAGATACATGTTGTCCAGCCAAGTGAACCACCTTGTCCTCTCCTAAAAATCAGAAAGTCAGCAATAACCCAAATGTTCCCTCACTCTCTGGAAGACTGGTGGGGTGGGAAAGTAGAACACTTGAAGCTTGGGCAATTAAAATGCAATTGATCCCTAGATGCAGAACAGTGTAATATGTTCCCTCACACACCAGACCCCAACATCACTGTAAACAAGAAACAGGACGGTTTGCATGGATGTACTGTATATCCTCCAACTCATGCACGTGTCAATTGAAAACGATTCTGTGACCCCCTATAGCAGGATTGGCCAACCCTGGTCCTCGAGAGCCCCTGTCCTACATGTTTTAGATGTTTCCCTGCTCCAGCACACCTGATTCAAATGAATGGGTCGTTATCAAGCTCTGTGGAAACCGGGTAATGACCCATTCATTTGAATCAGGTGTGCTGGAGCAGGGAAACAACTAAAACATGCAGGACAGGGGCTCTCGACGACCAGGGTTGGCCATCCCTGCCCTATAGTCTCTCAGCTGGGTCCTAGTCTACGCCTGTCTGCAAGATCAAAACCATCATACTTCTACTCAAGTGTAGCCGGAGTAGATCGGTTAAACTCACTCCTCAGGTATGTATACAGGCCACTCACACCAGTAAATCTCTAGCTTTTTGTTGGCATAGCTAGTAGTGGTCCCTCTCGGGTAGTCTGAAGTAATGTGTCAATCCTGGGTACGGGAAAACGCCGGCCAACTGTACCTCCGACGGTGGCGTGATCCTGTCTGTGACGCGATTGACAAAACATCCCTGTGGGAGGTGCTGTAGTCTGGTAGGCACAGGCCTAGGACACTGGAGCAGCGAAGCATCGCGGCATCCAGGCCTAGGACACTGGAGCAGCGAAGCATCGCGGACATCCAGGCCTAGCTTCCCAGCTGGCCAGCAGAGCTGCAGAGCGTTTGTACATCTGTAGGTCTTCTTTGTCCCTCTCCCATATGGAGTCACGGGGCGTGTAGACAGGCTCTGGAAACACTCCAGCCTCTGGAAACACTCCAGCCTCTGGAAACACTCCAGCCTCTGGAAACACTCCAGCCTCAGGAAACACTCCAGCCTCAGGAAACACTCCAGCCTCAGGAAACACTCCAGCCTCAGGAAACACTCCAGCCTCTGGAAACACTCCAGCCTCAGGAAACACTCCAGCCTCAGGAAACACTCCAGCCTCAGGAAACACTCCAGCCTCAGGAAACACTCCAGCCTCAGGAAACACTCCAGCCTCTGGAAACACTCCAGCCTCAGGAAACACTCCAGCCTCTGGAAACACTCCAGGCTCAGGAAACACTCCAGCCTCAGGAAACACTCCAGCCTCAGGAAACACTCCAGCCTCAGCAGAGAGAAAGAGCAGAGAGGAGCGACGGCGACGCAGGTGCATGAGGCCTCGTGTCTGAGGAGTGTCCTCAGGTGGTAAATCTACAGAAGCATCTGGAGACTCGTACAATTTACAAAGGTTACGTCTTCTGCAAGCGGAGGGCAATGTCCCTGTCTGGAAGGAACATGAAGGGATATCTTTGTGACTTGTTCAGAATGTTGCTGGTTGTTAGTGTTGATAGTAGAAGCTAGAGAAGATACAGTAGAGTAGCTACTGACACGTTGATTTGAACAGATGCGTCCCCCCAAGATTCCAACAGTACCGGGGAGATTTGAACCTTTAATCTCCATAATTTACAGTCAAGTTCTCTAACCACCGAGCCATTCCTTCCCCTGGCACAGTTTGACTCACACATGTACAGATCCCACTGATCTGAGAAGTGTGATTTGCCTCTGAGCATGTACAATACACTCTATCAAACTGCTGACGTAATGTGGGGAAGATGTTGACACCTCCGAAAAGGATTCAGGGATGAATCAGCTTCCTCCTCGGAGAGTTGCACCGTTTGTCATCTGAAAGTTGCAGTGGAAAATGGCTGCTGAGCAGGAGTGACAGTTGAATAGCAGTTGGAAGATGTGTTGCTATGCAACTGTGATTTCAAAGACACAAGCAGAAATCAGGACCTCTATAGGCACCTAGGAACATTTGATTGTTTGTATTGTGCTGGTCAGATATAGTAGTCCTGTAACGACTGCTATCGATATGATCCGAAGCACATAACTATTTTGATGTGTCTAAACAGGAAAATCAAGTATGGTGGTTTGCCATGGTTCCTGATTGCTGTTTACGTAACCATCCAAATGTATTCAGAGAGGTAGACCACAGACAGGTATACACAGAGCTACAAGCTAGGCTGATGGGTGTTATCAAGTTGCCAGACTGAAATAAAGAAGGCTTCATCGTTTGAAACATACCTTCAAAAACACCAGCAGTGAGACAAAAGCTCATCTGCCGTAGGAGCTCCAGAACATTGGTGACACGTTTGATGCATTAGTTCAATACTGTACGTCTGCTAAATATCCCTTCCTCATGTCTGTACTGTCACCATACGTATTTGCATGGCAGTGTGTCAAGCAGAATATGTATCCAGTTTCTGCCTCCTCAGGATTAATGAGTAGAAGCTTATACTCATTCATCTCCCACACCTTCCCCAAGCACACACACACACACACACAACACACACACAAACACACACACACACACACACACACACAGTACACACACAGTACACACACAGTACACACACAGTACACACACAGTACACATATACAACACACACACACAGTACACACACACACAGTACACACACAGTACACACACATATACAACACACACACACACACAGTACACACACAGTACACACATAGTACACACACATATACAGCACACACACACACACACACACACAGTACACACACAGTACACACACAGTACACACACATATACAGCACACACACACACACACACACAGTACACACACAGTACACACACAGTACACACACATATACAGCACACACACACACACACTCACACACACACAGTACACACACAGTACACACACATATACAGCACACACACACACACACACACACACAGTACCACACAGTACACACACATATACAGCACACACACACAGTACACACACAGTACACACACAGTACACACACAGTACACACACACACACACACACACACAGTACACACACAGTACACACACATATACAGCACAAACACACAGTACACACACAGTACACACACACAGTACACACACAGTACACACACAGTACACACACAGTACACACACATATACAGCACACACACACACACATACATGCGTGCACATGCACTCAGTCAACACACAGACGGGGGATTTCCCAGACTACATCTAAGGAGTGTCTAAGTGCATTTCATATAAAGTACATATTGTTTTTTCTGTCCCAGTGAGGAACACAGGGGAGTGGACTGAGGAGATTTGATTATTGTTCCACAGTTAATTTTGGACGTAGGGTCCGGCAGCATGAATGCCGGCACACATGGCGGAGGGGAGAGGGCAGCCCCCCCCGGCCCCCCCCGGCCCCCGTCGCCCCCCCCCGGCCCCCACACACCTCTCTCTCGACACCTCCTCAAGAATGTCCTTCTTGTTCACCCTCCCTGCTGGAGACATCCTGGAGAACTCTGTTTCATCTACGTAAACGGTGGAGGTCACGCAATCGCCACTTCCCCCCCTCATGGCTCTGGGCCAATTTACCACATCAAACAAGCACGGTGTACACTGCACCTTTCAAACGGGGAGCGCTGTGGGAGGAAGGGTTTCTTAATGGGCCGTGCGGTTGTGATACCGGCGTGACCTTACCGAGGCGTTTTGGCGTGGGCCGATGTCACGGCTAGAGGACAGCACGAGCGACATCCGCCGTCTCTTTGCCTAATGCGCTGTCACGCTCTCACTCGGTGGACAGTGTCGACCTGCATATTCACGGTAGATGGATTTGAACGGTGGGACGGAAACACGGACAGAGCAGATAGCTTGTTTACGTACTGAGATATTGATTTCAAACAAAATGGCCGCTGAGAATCGAATCGTGTTTTTAACGTTTCCTCTAGGTGGCAGTGTTTTCTTCTGTTCCGGTTAGCTCTACTTAATGAGGCCTTTATCACAGAAGGACCCCAAACCTCCTTTCCCAAAAGGATGTGTGTCAAAAGGATGTGTCCTCTGTGTCTAGAGGAGGGGAAACGAGCAGGGAACCCAAAGATGCTCATGAATTACATGTCACACGGAACCAAGAAGATGAGGTCTCGGATACAGTGAATTTACATTCGCTTTTTTCCCCGTCCTTCTCTGAATCTCTGTAGTTCTTGATATCATGATAATTTTTTTCCTGATTCCTCTAATTGGATGTAAATGATGACATGATTACCATGTAGGACAAGAAGCTTTCAATCCCAAGATGTTGTTAGTAGTCTCCAGAACATAATGATCTGTTCCTCTACGTCTAGGTGGGGTTGTTAGCGTCGCTGTGTGAAAGCTGATTTAGATGCGTCTGTCCCTTGTAAATGACTCACCGTCGGATGAAAAAAAAGTGTGGGCTTGTAGCCAAGGCTGCTGCTTGAATGACATCTGATACATCCTCCTTGTCTCGCAAGACTCAAATGACCATTTTGTGGCAAAACATGAAACACAAATCAAATTTGATTTGTTTAGCTTTTTGGCAAGCCGTATAACAGGGCTGCATATACGCCCAAAGCACTGCACCTAAAGCAAACTACAACTCTCAAGGAAAACTCAGAGAGAAAAATGGATAGAAACGTTGTGAGGAGATATTCAGTGAGGGTCCCATCCTCCAGAGACAGCTGGGAATAGAGAGGTGCAGACTGCAGGAGGAATACAGATATGCAGTAAGAATAGAGATAAAAGCAAAAAATGTGCAAATGACACATCCAGATATTCAGACTTCAGAATAACTGGAGAATTCATTTGCAGCACTCTTGGAACATTTGAGTGAAACAATGAAAAAAATATGATTTTGATACATTTTTTATTTTTGTTGTATTCAATCGCAATATTGTGTGGGTGCCTTCTCTATCACACCAACACGTTTGGACTGCACAGTTCAAGACTGCATGGCAGACATAGTATTCTCTTCTTGAGAGGTGGGTGGAAGGAGGGTGGAGCAGAGGTGGGGTGGGGAGAAAGGGTGAAGTACGGAGGTGATTGGAGAGGTGGGGTGGGGTAAGGATGTGGGTGGAGGAGGGGATGGGGTAGGGAGAGATAAGGAGGTGGGTGGGGTAGTGTTGTGGGTGGTCTAGAGGTGAGGGGTGTGGGTGGAGGAGGGGTGGGGTAGGGAGAGATAAGGAGGTGGGTGGGGTAGTGTTGTGGGTGGTCTAGAGGTGAGGGGTGTGGGTGGAGGAGGGGTGGGGTAGGGAGAGATAAGGAGGTGGGTGGGGTAGTGTTGTGGGTGGTCTAGAGGTGAGGGGTGTGGGTGGAGGAGGGGTGGGGTAGGGAGAGATAAGGAGGTGGGTGGGGTAGTGTTGTGGGTGGTCTAGAGGTGAGGGGTGTGGGTGGAGGAGGGGTGGGGTAGGGAGAGATAAGGAGGTGGGGTGGGGTAGTGTTGTGGGTGGTCTAGAGGTGAGGGGTGTGGGTGGAGGAGGGGTGGGGTAGGGAGAGATAAGGAGGTGGGTGGGGTAGTGTTGTGGGTGGTCTAGAGGTGAGGGGTGTGGGTGGAGGAGGGGTGGGGGTAGGGAGAGATAAGGAGGTGGGTGGGGTAGTGTTGTGGGTGGTCTAGAGGTGAGGGGTGTGGGTGGAGGAGGGGTGGGGTAGGGAGAGATAAGGAGGTGGGTGGGGTAGTGTTGTGGGTGGTCTAGAGGTGAGGGGTGTGGGTGGAGGAGGGGTGGGGTAGGGAGAGATAAGGAGGTGGGTGGGGTAGTGTTGTGGGTGGTCTAGAGGTGAGGGGTGTGGGTGGAGGAGGGGTGGGGTAGGGAGAGATAAGGAGGTGGGTGGGGTAGTGTTGTGGGTGGCCTAGAGGTGAGGGGTGTGGGTGGCGGTCAGGAGGGGTGGGGATGTGATGAATGTGAAAGATGGCATCAGCAGAAACCATTATCCATGCATGTCGTCACGCATATCGTTCTGGGGAAATGTGATAGCTGGTGAAGTTAACGGTTTACTGGAACCAATCGTGTTGATTAAAGAGTCGGAGTCAGACTGTTACCATGCCACCCAGTTGTCTGACACAAACCCACGCACCCACACACATATACACCCCCCCCAAACACACGCTTTACACAACACACACACACACACACACACACACATACACAAACCTGCACATACATACACACACCCACAACACACACATACACACACCCACATACACACACATACACACACCCACACACACACACACACCCAAACACACATACACACACCCACACACACATACACACACATACACACACCCACACACACATACACACACCCACACACACATACACACACCCACATACACACACATACACACACCCACATACACACACACAGGTCTGTTTTAATATCCTAGTGAGGACCAACAAGTGACTCACATTCAAAATAATAGTATTCTTATCCCCTAACCTCACACACACACACACACACACACACACACACACACACGACATACAAGCACACGCACACTCTGACTAGTTAGGTTCTAGTCTTCCATGCATAGATCCCACACAGTTATTCCTTTGATCCAGAAGCCTAGTTTGCGGGGGAGAGGTTGGGTTCAGAGAGAGCTGTATTATTCATCACTGACTGTCACAAGGAAGGGAGAACACGGTATTTGATGCACCCTCCCAACCTCCGATGGAAGAGAAGGGTGTGTCCCAAGACTCAAACACAAACATACAGCATACAGTACTGCCCGTGTCTCAGTGTACCGTTAAAACATGAGTGAGGATGTCTTATTTAGCGTGATCTGTTTAGTTATTCAGATCACTTCATATCTTCAGAAATGGAAGCAGGGGATTGAATAGACATGCACCATTACAACTTGCATGGAGAAAGAAAAACAAACAACAAATGATACACCTAGGGCTTCCACACATTGTAAATCTGCAACTACCACACACCCTGTAAACTTGCAGCTACCACACACCCTGTAAACTTGCCACACACACACACTGTAAACCTGTAGTTTCCACACACACACACACACACACACACACACGCACACACACTGTAAACCTGCAGCTACCAAACACACTGTGAATCTGCAGCTTCGAAACACACACACTGTAAACCTGTAGTTTACACACACACACACACACACACTGTAAACCTGTAGTTTCCACACACACACACACACACACACACCACACACACACACACACACACACACACCACACACACACTGTAAACCTGCAGCTTGTTAAGAAGGCCAGGAGAGGATGAAGAAGAGGAAGAGCTGCAATAACAGCCTAATTGGCCTCTTGTGCTGCTCCCCCAGGGCAGGCCTGTGCGGCCCTTATCCCAGGTACTGTCTGGCCAGGTGCACTGCTGCAAGACTGGGGCCACCAACACAGAGAGGAAGTAAGAGGTACTTCATCATCCTCCTCCTCCTCTTGTCACCTGCCTGGCTCCTCCTCGACCACCAGCTCACTGAGACCGTGGGGAACTGTCAGGGGCCCTCTATATATTCTAAAAATATATATATTAAAAGTAATCTGTTATTATTTTATTTTATCAATTCATAATTTGACAATCTAAAGACAATTTCTGAACTAAACCCTTCAATCCTGCCTATTCAATTTGTGTTGGAATGTGAAGAGTTAAATGGAAAAATCCCCTTTTGTCACCCTATCAGAATCTTCCGTTGTTGGGAGGAAAATGCTATGCAGCTCTGTGATTGGTGGTCCAGCTATACATTTACAGAGGGACGATTAATTATTAAATGAAAGACTAGTTTCAATTAGTAAAATTGACCAATCAAATCTTCCCTCTAAATGGGTGGATTTTGTTATCGCTAACTTTATGACAAGTTCCGCCCGCTGTGGGGAACGCGATCACAAGCTGATAAACTAGCTAGCTAACTCTAACGTTAGTTTGGTCGTTCACATCACAATGGAAGCCGCAAGTAACGTTAACATTCCCGCGAGTGAGGAGGACATTGTTTCACATGTGTTATATGCGCCGTTTTCAAGGTTAACTTTTAATGAGAATTTGGAGTTAATCGGCAAAGGAAGACCTACACCCAGAAATGTATGTTGTGCAGAAAACCAAAGCTCATCAAAGGTAGGCTGTTATTTAAAATGTGTCCGCCGCGCCACTGTTTTGTAGCCCTAGCCTAGTGTTGTTCAGAATGACCGGTCAATCTGTAGACTAAATGTACCAACGCAACGTTCTTATGCACAATTTCCGTAAATAGTGCTTCGAGGGCTGGCTCAAATAGTACGTAATGGGCAACACAATTTCATGTAGGCCTAAGCTAGGCCTAATGCTGTGCGTGCGTTTTTTCAGACGAGTAGGGTCAGAGTGCCAAGGTTTCGCTATCAATCATCTGTAAAGCATGACGCGTCATGCTGTTGAAGGTTACGGTATTTTTCCGGCTAGCTTGTTTTGAACAAACTGTAGCCTATATTCTTTGCCTGAGTGGGGTAGAATAATAAATGTTTACCTGTAGGGTTCACGGCACAGAAATATGTCACGTATGCCAACATCTTGACAAAATAACTCATGATGACCAAACCGTTTGCCCAATGGTGTTTTGACTTCACGGCAGCAGCTCTATATCACCATGCCAACTATATTTTTCCAGTCAGGATCGAAGATACAAAGTTGACTGACGCTAGTGGAAATATATACCCTGAAATCCCGCTTGCTTGTACTTCAGTCTCAGATTTAGTCTCTAATGTCTCAATTATTCTCTCAACATGGTCCGCTAATTACTGCACACTGACCAATCTGTTATTGATTCAAAGCACACTTTATTGATCTCAAAACACATCTGATTCCATCGCCTCCCGAACCCCAGAGAGCAGAGTTTGGCGGGCAGACTAGACGGCATGTGTTTAACGAGGACTTTAATGGGGATATTTTCCAGGTTTTAAACCCTGACCAGAAAGTAAAGCAGTGTTGAAACCACGAAGAATAACTTCCTGTAATGGAGGTTTAAGCTCTGAATAATGACACCATTGGTTATCAAATAAAATGATTGGAATGTATTTACCAAAATGACTTGTCCTACTGTAGCCCACTGGGGAATACAGTTTGAGTAAACATTCTACATTTACACATTGACTTTGAACATTTAAAACTTTGACATAGGCCTATCTAGGGAACCAATCATCAAACACATTTACCACCCAGACTCACCAAGCGAGTCATATTTTGGTTGAGGTCTCATTTAAAGTATCACAATGCCTCAATTATGCAGTCTGAGATCTGTATTCAAGCAACGGCAAGGAATACAGTAAATTGGTGATTCTTTTTTACATGAATATTAATGGTAGTGTTGTTGTAGTCTAGACTACCATTCCTGCATCATATTCTTCTTCTTTAAAAACTAATATCACGAAGGCCTATGTTGAAAATGTCAGTGCAATGATGTTGCTACTGAAATAGCCGGTGGCTGTAAACAACCGCCGATATGCTGGCAGTGTTGATGATGTCCCTGGCTAGGGAAATGAGTGGTTCATTGTAAAACCCAACAGTGTGATCAATCTTCCTGTGTCGGAATTTCAAGACGGATATTGAAACTGCCATCCATTCTCACATGGGATTGGTGGAACATAAAGATAGCAGGCCACATTCCTGTTGGCAAATATTGTCTTTACACAAATTGGATAACTGATTAGGTACATACATCACATCCGGGGGTCACCTACTGCCTTAGGGAGGAAAACGTAATAATGGGCTGAATGAGGGTAACACCATCGACACGACCACTGCACGTTACGACAACTGACCGTGCAAACATCCGCGGTCATCCATGTTCCTGCAGGTCGGCCTACCGCAGTAAAGGCAACGACCTGCCGTGAGAAATGCTGCGTTCACCGTAGATGACCTGGGTTGTCTTCCGCCCCCGACACAGCCGTGTCTCTCTGGTAAAACGCCGTGCCAAGGGCTCGCAGTCTGGTTGCCTGGCAACCTGTGGTATTGTCTCAAACACGCTCGGAGAGAGAGAGAGAGTGGAGGCTGACTATATAACCACGTTTCAGCTCTGGAGGGTGACGCTTGGCAGCCGAACCATGTGTCCGCACAGAGGCAGTAGTAGATGGTTATTGCGTTAGTCTCGTAAAGCTTCATGTGGTGGAATCCATAAACGGGACTGCTCGCAATGAGCACTGCAATAATATATTTGGTTGTGACTACAAAGTGTGTGTGTGTGTGTGCGCACGAGTGTGTTTTATTGACAATGGCAGATTGCTTACAGCGTCACTATTAGAGATGAGAATGATAATAAACGAGGATGTTGGTGGAAAAGCTGTGCTTCACGATCCTGCAGGCTTGAGTGCTTTAATCTGATTTAGCCCCCGATAGACGGCAGTGATTAACAACATACTAGGCCCTACGTGGTCCTACAAGAGCGTCTGCTGAATGACTAAATGCACATGTTTGTCAGTGGAGTGGGGTGTTTTTTTCTGCTGTTGGCTTATTTGACGTTTGGGGGTTTAACTGTTAAAAAGTCAATCTTTTTTTGGTTTGTATTCTAAACTCTAAGATGTATGTCGTTACCTAGATATAGAAGAACATTTTCAAGTTGGACTTGTGACACGGGAAGGTTAGTGCTGCTTACGCAAGTGTGTGTTTTCAAACTTTGATGATCTTTCAATTATTTCATATTGGGAGAAAATTTCCCATTACAGCAATCATTGGAATCATTCAATGTAATTACATTTAATATATGTTCAATGGCCCAAAGATCGTTTTAGTACAATATAATTGAGATAGAAAATGATTTAGCATTGAAAGAAAATGACTTCATGATGAAAGAATATGCGTTTTGATCAAAAATAGAATATACAATTACAGATAATGAATAACCTTTTGTTATCATATTGTGAAGAAATCTTAGAAAAAACTGACTCAATCATCTGATGCATAATGTGGTCCCACCCCCCCCGCCCACGCATCTTCCATCAGGTGGGGTGAAGCCTTTCATCTCCAGTCAAACATGCAAGCCGCTCTAACACACACAACACAAACACACACACTGTCGTGACATCGTTTTGCAGGCATGTTCCTGATGCAGTACACACATACTCACATGCATATACACACACATGCACACACACAAACGCACGCATACACACACACACTGCTAGAAGGAGCTGTTTGCATAACTCTCGTCATGGAGACCGTATCCCCTGTGTGTTACCCAGAATGCTTATTTCCATAGCAACGGTATCTTGGAGGCAGCTTCGGCATCAGGCAGGGTACGTGGGTGCCTCTCTCCGCCAGCCTGCCTCTTGAACATGGCTGTGATCAGCAGCACAAAGACCCCCTGGTCCCTTTCTGCTCCACATGACCGGAGAACGCCGCCGCATTCCTGTAGTACACAACCCAACGGCCGTCCTACACACAGTGGTCTCACGAGCAACACTGGGATTTCATGTGCCACGCGATGTGACCGGGATTTCATGTGTGATGTGACTGTGATTTTCATTGTTCTATAGCCGTGTTTAACCCGTGTGCTTTACGGTACAGTGTCACACGCTTCTGTGTGAATGTACCCCTGGATACTCGTTCACTGCCTGGCAACGGGTGTTCAGAGCTTCAGTGTTCTAGCTCTGAGAGCATCGTCTGTCTAGACAAGGAGATGAGGTGGGCGGAGAGAGACTCAAGCGCTTCACATCTACAGAACCGTCTCTGCGCACGCCAGGCAAAGGCCTCGGTCCACTCTCTCGACTTGTTTATGTAGCAGGCGTAGGATCCGAAATCATCCCCTTCTGTTTACTGTCTGGCCCACAACATCACAACGTTCACAAACACCACAGAGAACTGGGGTCCAGGCGCAGCGCAGCAGAGGTGGTTTGGGGTGTGGCAGAGCAGAGTCTGGGCGTCTGTGTGGACGCCTCCCGTTGGGTCATCTCCCCCCGGAGGAAGGATCACGTTTTCAGCCACAGATGTGTCAGTGTTGTTGCTTGACTGGAACTAGAGGGAGGCCCTTTGATCTGGAATGAAAGACACCATATATGATGCAGACCTGGTCAGCCGGTTTTCTGGGCCGGGACCAAACTGGGACTGTTTCCCACCAGCGGATTTCGTGAGGTTCCCCACGAGCCGTACCTTCTGTGATCCGTGTTCTGGGAACTGCACGGCCTGTCGCCCCGATTCATCCAGGCCTTGGCTGAGTCTAGGACCACTTGGCATCTCGGTTGGAAACCTTCCCCTCTACAACCTCTCCTCCCCTTCAATGTCCCCTCTCCTTCCTCCTCTCCTCCTCCCCTCCAATGTCCATTCTCTCCCATCCCCTCTCCTTTCCTCCCCCATCCACTCTCCTCTCCTCCTTTCCAATGTCCCTTCTCCTCCCCCATCCACTCTCCTCCCTCCTTCTCCTCCATCCACTCCCCTCCCCTCCCCTCCTCTCCAATGTCCCTTCTCCTCCCCCATCCACTCTCTTCCCTCCCCATGTCCCTGTGCCAACCGTGCAGAACCACCAAGACCTCCCTGCCTCCTCCTAAGGATATTCGTTTTACATCCCCTGCTTTCTGTCAACATCCATCAGTTCACTGTTCTTTCACTGCTGGTTTGATGCTGGGAATGACAGTGATGGTATAGAGACAGGAAATGGAGTATATGTAAGTATTGGGTCAGTATTTCAGACATGTGGGACAGGTCGTAGACAGAGCTCTGATGAAGCTGATTTCAGTGTTTGGTCGTAACTAGGAAAGACCACACAGTCTGTGTCAGCATACAATGTCATTAGTCTTCACCGAAATGGGGATTTTTAACGAGTTCAATCAAGGCTTCATAAAAACATTTCATGAATCACGCCAATCAACTACTAGTTTCTTTAATCTCCTTCCAGTTCCAGCTCTCGGCAGTCCAGCACCATACTGAAACTTGTAAAATGACTGTGTGTGGCGTTGGCCTCACTTTGGGGCCCTGTGGGGCCCCTCACTGGCTGTGGGAGGGGGGTGGTGGAAACCTGTGTGTGGGGGAAAGGGGGTCTGGGTGTGTGTGTGTATGTGGGGGGGGGGTTTGAGTCCAGGGTGTGTGAGGGGACTTGGGTATGTGGGGGAGGAGAGTGGGGGGCAAGGGGATGGGTGTTGGGGCAGTGGGAGGGGGCAGTGAGTGGTGATGTCCTGTACAGATGTTTCCCAGCCTCACGAAGCAGTCCTGCCTCTGCTTGAGGTTTGGCGTACACTTGTTACAGTGGCTAGTTCCCTTTTCCGGCAATTTCATTTCATAGCTCGAGGAAAAACAACAACATGTGGCAGAGCTGGAAGAGTTACATATTTTTCTCTCTTTCTCTCTCTTTTTCTGCTTTCTTCCACCCAACAAGGAGCATTTACATGGTCCTAGGAACTATGGCTGCCTGGTGAAATAAATGCATTTCCTGGATGTTAAAGAACACCCAACACAATAAAAGGTTATGTAGTACAACACCTATTTCCCGGTAACAATCGAAGAGTTACATAAAACTAGTTGAAAGTGTATCAGCCTTTAACACTATCAGTTTAGATGATATAATAAGACTTTAGTATAAGACACACAAGATCCTGGAAACCAGATCTTCCTCTAACATCCTCATCAACAGTGGGTTCAAGTTAAGTTTAATTATAAAAAATTAAGTGCGACTGTAACAGAGGCAGAACCTGAAAATACTTAGGAGAGTGTAATGTTGCGCTCATGGGAAATCTCAGATTAAATCTCTTCTTCTTCGTTTCCCTGAAATTACATGAGACGTGCCATCAAAGCAACACCGCGTTTTACAGTACACAGTCCTAGCACAATGGCATGCAGTCCATCCTCCCCTTTCTGACTTCATACGCTTTTACTGAGAAACACAACATTTCCTTATCAGATTAAAGGTATTATTACTTTCACTTACTCCCTTTACTTCATCTGTTCATATCCCCACAGTCTACTACTGAACAGAACATCGTCTCAAATGAGCCATTTCCTGTTCCCACTGGCCCCCTCATCTCTGCAGTGTCTAGAAATGCCTGGTGTCTTGGCACCAAGTGATATTATTAATCTGCCACACGGGAGTTGTTTCAAGCTCTCTAAGATGATGATTTAAAGTGCATTAAATATGACACCGTTCATCAGAAGAGGAGTTCAATGTACAGTAGAACAATTTCATCATAAACTCACTTTATAATATACCGTGAAAAGTCGAAATCCATTAATAATTTCAATTCTCAGCAGGTAACTTTGAGGGGTTTTCATCATGCAGGACGAGGGGTGTGATTGTACGTTAAACACCACATCCCAGACCAACTCTGATGATAAACAAGGTAGACTGCTGTAGTGCTAATGGCTGTCAATCTCCATCCTGGGAGCTGAAACTGACATCCTGAAAGGTAATCTCTGCTTGGGCCCCGTCAGAGCCCTGAATGCTGAATCAAAGGATAAATCTCTCCATAGTCCTGAGTGAGATCTACGCCAAACTGTGTTGAGAGAACCCCCATCAGCCATCCTCCAGAATTAGCGTCAGACTGACACTCCTCCTCTCTTCCTCTGGCATCTTGAAAACAGTCTGATCTTATCTGCCCCTGGCAAGTTTACTTTGCAAATATCTACACCATTTTTACAAAGCAAAATAAACCCTGTGATAAAAACAACATTTTAGGCTGTAAATACCACACATTTTTGTGTAATAATTCTAACGGCTATAGGAGTTTACTTATACTGCCCTTGAGAAAAGCATAGCAAGCAGTGGAAAAGATAAAAACAAAACCTAAATGGAGTTTCCTTAATGCGAAATAATATTTCAAATCTGTGATGCAGCTTTCTCTAATCTGACCTGCGGTTCGGAACTGTGGTGTCGATCGTGGGATTTGTCATGTGTGGTTTTCATATGTGAAGACCACAAACGGGAGAGGGGAGAAGGCTTTATTAATTGGGCTGAAGGTAATTTACTCCAGCGTGGTGGAGATGTTTACTAAGCCACTCATTTCTTAAGCTGGTGAGGAAGCCGGGACCACAAGCTCTTTAAGGGGCCGTGAGCAATGCCAACTCATCTTAACCTCACTATGAGCTAGGCACTTTGAGGCCAATAAAAAGCATGTAATTCAAGCAGTTACAACCTGGGTTTAAGGTGTGTGCCACCATCCTGTTTGGCCCATTAACTTCAGATGCGTTAAGTTGAAACGGGGAAATCCTTCTTCTTGTGGTGTAGTGGCAGTCTAAAGCTGGAGAGTCTGGACACGGTGAGAGGTGAGAGGTGACGTTACTTGTTGTTTCTTTGCAGGGGGTGAGTTTTACTGTGCGTGCAGACAGAGCTGGCAGGATAAATGACAATTTTCAACACTTGTGGGTTTTTGTTTTTCATCCAGAGTGCACTTACTAAAAATTGCATCCATGGCTAGATCAAGCCTGGAAACCAACATGGTTTTAAGGGCCACGATTCCAAACCACTTTTACACAACAGTACAATGTTAGCAGACAGACATCACCATTTCTCAAACAATAGTTCGTTGTGCCAATACGTTTATAACATGTAGCTTACAGTACATGCCATACACAAGTCTGTCTATCTGGAGAAGTCACTGAAAACTACAACAAACATCCTGCCAGGATAAACAAGCAGCTTAACAGACGATAAACAACAGATGTATGATTGAGGAAAAAGGAGGAAAATAATGTAATTTGACAGACTTGTGACATGGTCAGAAACATGAAGATATCTTTATTCACAAACACACTCTCGCCAGAAATTCTTGACCTACGAGACAAGGCCAAAGACATTCGTTCTATTTTTGAGTGTTGGTGACAACATAATCCACCATGGAATGTTCCATCAGACGTCTGGGTAGACCAGCACTTGTTGCACATTCTAAAAATCATCTCTCGCTTGCGTAGCGTACCGCACAGGAGGACGCAACACCAAGGTTTTGAGGTTTCACAGAACCCTGAGATGGAGGATAATAGTTTTTCGATAAGGCATACGTAGCATGATTCCATAACAGCTTTATATTGGAATGTTTGATCTTGCAGATCCGAGACAGACTTCAAAGACAAGGAGGACAACACAGTTTGATATGCTCTGGAGACCGTACAGTACGTTAAGTACCGACTCAATTGTCTGAGCCCACAGGGACCAAGAAGCTCTATAAATGCTCTGAATGTTATATACTGAAGTAATGTTTTACATCAAAGGCTACTCCATAAGTACGTAGAATGAAATTGCAATTTTTTTTATATCTCACAGGATCAAAACTTTGTCTTTCATCAGGAAAAGATGAGTACCTTCGACATTGATCGTGAAATCATCAAAGACAGACGAAGAATCGAGATAACTAGCTTGGGTTCAGTGACATGAACTGAGGACAGGAGAGTGTAGTTAAGGACAAGGCTCCATGCTGTTTCAAAAGGTCACTGCAACGAAGTAAGGTCAAGTGAAGGCAAAGGTCAATGTCTAACATGAATCCCTGCTCTTAAAGTCTTGTGGTGTTTCTGTGTGTAATTCATCGTCGAAACCTCTAGAGGGCAGATCCAACATGACCCCACATCCATGAAATCCTACTTGTAACTACAATATTACTGCCAATTAAGTACCTGAGACTTATTGATGAGGATGAAGTAGGGCTGCATGATTATGGACGAAATGATAATCACGATTATTTTGATCAATATTGAGAAAACGATTAATTCTCACATCCATATTGTGCTACATTCTTCTGGATAAGTTTGGAGAAGAGTATTCAGTGCATCTCCAGAATAAATAAAACAATAAAGAAAATGTAGCAAAACTTCAACAGGGCACTATTTTACTAAAATATATTTTAGGAAGCAAAACAAACTAAACGTAAATTTGATCGTGGGAAGCCAAAATTGTGATGGAAGGAAACATTTTGAATGTGATTAATTGTGCAACCCTAGGATGAAGACCGTGCACTATGTTCGTAGTAGACTTAGCAGGTTGGACCACATCAAGGTGGGACTTAGTTGTTTTCTAGAAATCTTCGACTAGGTGTTGCAGAGCATGAGAAAGACAATGTTACAGGCAGCAGAGTCTGCAGTCCAAAGCCATTTAGAAAAGAGGGACAGATTGCTGCAATAAAATTAGATCCGTCTAATTTGACATTTACACACACTTGACATCTACACACACACACACAGCCTCCTCCTCTACCATCTGAACAGTGGGTGTGAATCAGACAGACCCAGCAGGTAAGCACATCTCACTCGGCAACAGCACAGTGGATCACAGCTGGCGGTTTATTCTCTTCAAAGTAAAATCCCCCCTGGACAAGACAGTCCTATGTGGATAAGAGGGTTATGTGAAGAGAGAAACTTCAACCAAAAAATAAAAAATAAAAATAGTTATGTATTTGACAAAGAGTGCTATGGAGTGTGGAAAAACAATGTGAATAAAACCCGGTTAAAGAGATTGGCAAATACTTGGTGTGTTGACTTTGGCTTCTCCTCAAAGTGTGTTTCCCACCAGGATGTTTCATAAACAATGGTATGCTCAAACAAACATGGATCTGTCTGACTCGAAGGCCCCCGTGGTCAACCAGGGTTTCAGACCGTGGACCCTCCAGGGTTAACAGGTTGTGTGATAACAGCGTTTATTTTAGCCTCACTTACTGCTGAAATTAAACTTGTCTGCAGTTAAGCGGGAAAAAAGGAATCGAATTGCCTCAGACTTAAAAATATATCTAAGGGCCACCTCTAATTCCTGGCATGGTCAACAGGCTAGTTAGATTAAATGTCAAGATAAAGACATTTTCCTTTGAATCTGTTCCTCTGCTGATGCCGCGTAGAGAACTTAAGCTAATTAAGAGGGACATTTTGTTGACATTTTCCAGAAGCTGATTTGAAACTGGCAGGAAACTCTTCACTCCCCTCAGGAGGCTACCTCTTGTCGTTAGGCAAGGGTGGTTTCCTAAATTTGTAAACCTTTACTATTAAAGAGTAAACTGACCCCGTCCAGGGTTTTTTCTGGGTGACCACATCACTGAAGTAGATTACAGGCACCGATCCTGCAATGCCTCTGTAGAAAGGGCGCATTTAGTGGAGGGCTGACTAGCTCTGTGTAGCGCCTCCCATGTGGTCTGTGAACCTCTTTCCAAGCAGGGTCTAAAAAGAAAACAGGATGAAGTAAACTATTTGACCAGGGCATGGAGTATACCTCCCCCGAATCTTATCCGTAATTCTCAACAGCGGGCAAGCCCAGACATGTAGAGGAGAAAGTGAGTTGTCATTTTCTGGCGAGCGGTTGTCTGCTACGGGGGGGGGGAGCTCATTTCTGATGAGTAATGAGGCTGTCCTCTCCTAGCTCGTGTTGTTTTTAGACATTTTCTTTTCTTCAGGAGAGGAGGGAAGTCAAATACAGGTGTTTAATTCTTCCTTCGTTCCGTCTTAAACTAAGCGAAGTGACAGTGTTGGCCGAGGGCTGCCATGCTTGAAAAGAGAGAAAAGCACGGGAAGAGACAGTCACAGCTCAACTGTCGTTTCCCTAAAGGCTTCCTGGCTCCAGTATGGTATCCTGCTCGCACGCTGGGGGTGTCCTTGCTTCATGACTACTGTAGTTGATGGCATACTGAAAAACGATTCAGTAGGTTTAACTTTTTGGAAAGAATAACAAATGGCATTAGACACCATTAATCTCTGTCTGGCAGGTCACTGAGGGGCTTTGTGTTTTGCTAATGTGGGGGTGAAATGCTAACATGTACCAGAGGTGGCCTACCTTCTCTTCCGCCATGAGGGAGTGATGAAAATGTGGAACTGTTCCTGACTATTTCTGGAGACTTTGAAGTGACGGAAAGAACGACTCAGCAGCGGAACACAGGACTGTGAGGTCACAATCGATGAGGAGAGATCCGGATGAGCGATTTGACACTGATAAACGTTGTATTTGATACAAGCTGATTTTTGGTTTTGGTGTACCGTAACTCATTTTTTTCAATTTGGGGGATTGCTACCATACAGTATGTCCCTTGGGTTTGTCAATCCATGATGAAATTCTTAAAAATAAACGGTGTGTGACGTCCTTCTCTAGGGTATGAAAAATTCCTGTAAAGAATACCTTCTGCACTAACTGAAATGGAGTGCTAGAAAATTCTGCAAGGCCTCTCTGAAGTTAGCTTCTGAACTTTAAACGCTGCACAGCCTAGGTCTGGCAGCAAATTGAGTTGGAGACTGTTGGAAGTTGGTGTTCACAGTGAGCGGACCCATGGCTAATTCATCAGAAGGAGGAAGCTTACTCCCTCGACTAACCATATCCAAACTGTAAATCCCACACACTCCTCCACAGCAGCCCCAGACACAAAATAATAAACTCAGAATAGAAAATGGTGCCAGCAGTCTCTGGCGCAGTGACAGTTCTCCATTCATCCAGACCATCCATTCCCTGTTCATTTATCCTCCCAGTATGACACCCCCGTCCACTCGATCGAAACAGATCAATGTCGGAGCTGTATTGTCTTTGCTGTGTATATGCAGCACCATAAACATTAAACACTGTCGCCTAGTCAAGGTGTACCTCACCTCTCAGAAGTGAGCGATGACAATACAAATGCAAACCCTGTCTCCACTCCCAGCAACACAGACGTATAAAGATCACAAGAAGCATGTCGTCTACATATGACATCAATACCTCTATTCAGGAACGAAGCTCTCCCGGGGGGGGGGAAGGGGGCGAGGGGAGAAAACACGAGACGTTATCGGTGCATTTTTCAAGTGTCAGTGCCGGTCTCTTTGTGCATCTGTCAGTGTCATGGGGGTGGGGGGGCTGGGTAACAGTGGACCCCCAGCCCTAGTAGGGAGCTCCTGGATGATTATCCACAAGCCCCAGGGAGAACGTCTGACCTCCAGGACCCACGGCCATATGGAGATCACATCTGTCACCTGGGAGCTCATGGCCACTCTGTCTGCTGTCGCCGCACCCTCCTCCTTTACGAGGCAGAAGGAGAGGAGGGGGAGGCCTGATGGGTGTAGGTGGGGGGGGGGCTGGGACGCCGAGAGGAGTCATGGATACTCAAGGCTCTCTCTCCCACATGTACAGTCTAGTATAGTGAATAGTAGAGTGAACTGCAACAGAAATTGGTTAGAAAAATTGGCGTTTTAAAGGGTATTGTAGCTACCTCTATCGTATGGCGTTAGTAGGAAAGGAGAGGGCTGAGATGCGATGCATTAAGAAGGCATGGCCTACTTGTTTACAAAAACCTACAGTTTATTATTTTCAAATGACTGCTTCTGTCACAGGTCTTTGTGATTTGGGTTTTTTCCATCCATCCATCAATATAATTTCATATTTTATGCTTGAAACAGCTGGCCTCTCTAGTTTCTATCCGTCAAAGTTTAGATCTGGAGATCGATAAGAATATGGCTAAATGGGTCTAATTATTTGAAGTGCACCAACGGCACATCCGTGCACTTACAGCACTGAAAACCAACCCAGACGAAGCAGGATTCTGCTACTTTTGACCTTGCACGTTATTAATAATGCATTTGCCTTGTGGCCTGTGGGTTAGACCAGATGAGTCACGACATTGGCTGTTAGCATCATGTCAGAGTGCATTAGGCTTGGAAGCACCATAGGTAGAGTAGGCTAGGTGGTAACCTTGCAACGCTCTGTACTTTGGCTGCACCGGTTATGATGAAGCTAGCAACGTGACACGCCACCGCCAAAGCAGCCGTGTTTAAGGATGTTTGGCGGTAGAAATGACAACTCAGATAAATTACCGTAGGGCCTACTACAACCAGAATGGGAGACATCTGTCTAACATTTTAACCTATACTTAACATGAGGGTCTCGCAAGCGCTCCTTGGCAAACAATTTACTGACCTAGTGATTAATACCAGTCAGAGACGCTGCTTTTCCCGGTAACGCTGCCCGTTCCCCGAAAACCACAGCACAAGAACACTATAATTATCAAAACGTAACATGGCCTCTCCATCCATACTAAGGACCAATTAGGAACACTGGAGATGTCATCTGGAGACGGACACTCCCACAGTAATGACGTCCTACTCTCTGATCACTCAATGCTCCCATAGTGTTATGGACGATCCCGCAACGCAATCGATAGCAGGCACTCGTAGGAATTTACGGCGAAGTCGTTTGCTACTGTGCCGTAAGGAGGATGAAGTGGTTGCGAGGATGTGGGAGGGTGATGTTAGTAGGGAGGGTTTTGTTTTTACTACTGTGGTGTAAAGCTGACGTGTGCCAGAGTGATTGTTGATGCTGTACAATCTAAAAATGTAGCAAAGGGCTTTCAAAGGGTTTGTGGAATAACGGGTTGGTTCTGTAGCTTAGTATAAAACTGAAAGTTTAACCCATTCCTGCATAGATAAACTAGAATTGAGTTGACCAATACTTCAATGCTGTGCTTGTGCGTAAGCTAGTTTTGAAGGCCTTGAAGATGGACTGGAAGCATACAACCACAGTACCTCAGTGGTGAGGGAACCATAACAACCCTGTTCATCGAAAGCCCTTTCTCGGATGACTCACCTCTCTATTCACCAGACAACTCGGAACTACTGTATACCTGCTGAAGACGGCAGTCGCCCACATATTGCCTTCGCTCGAATATGAGTCAGAGTGTGTCTTTAGAAGGAGCTTTGTTACAGTTGGAGGTGAATGTGAACCAACCAAGGACACGGTCGTCAGCTGGGACAGCGATCGAAGGAAAATGTCAGTTAGTTTGGCAGAAGTTCCGTGTTTCTCAGTTCAGGGTTTCCCTGGTATCTATCCATGTGACCGGCGCTGCTGTCGACACGCCGAGTTCATTATTTGTGTCATTTAAAAGAGGAAGAATGTAGGAAGAGGAAGATGCAGTTAAGATGCTCACACTCCACACAGACCCTAAAAGGTTTTTGGTACATGTTGGGAAATCCAGTCAAAGATCTCACTCCTGCATATATATTGAAAATTAAAATAAACATTTGGGGCAAAAACACATTTATGAATCCCGTGCGACACCATTAATGTCATTTGTTTGCAATCCGATGAATGGACTTTGAAAAGCAACCATGTTAAAACAACGTATCGTCTGCAGCTTGACAGGGTCAAATGGAACATGTTTTATACAGTAGGGCTCTGTGAGTCAGGGGGAAATGGGATGAAGAGTGCGGGTGGAGATGGTAAACACTGGACTGGCCTGACTGACACACACACACATGCACGCACACACACACACACATACACACACACACTGTTTCATGTCTTGTGCCAGCACAGAGAGATTCTCTAGAAACTGGGAGAGTAAGACAGAAAAAGGTGGAGGGAGGGAGAGAGTCTGTTTAATATTATAAAATCACCCTGGGACCCAGAGGGTCTCTGCAGTAGCATCTGGCGTCACAACGGACGCCTGCCAGCATGTACATTAGATCAGAGTAATTGGCATGGACAGCCATCTGAGATGGACAAATGAGAAGCTCTCGCCAGATGACCTCACAGCCCAGAGGAGAGAGAGGACAGTGTGTATGTTACACTGGGCTGATCTACTGAAGGACCTCAGGGTGGGGTGGAAACAGAAGTTCAATGCTTCGAGGACAAATGTTTCCGTGATATTTGATTTAACTGGTTTTTGATGATGAATTAGTTTAGGTGATTACATTAGAGAGAGCGAGAGAGCGAGACGGAGAGAAAAGAGAAAGGCTGAGGGAGAAAAAATGTTGGTGGGAGGGAGGGAGCAGGAATGCTAAGAGGTTTTCTTGGTCAAATAAAATGTTCTGAGCCTGGTGGGAAATAAAATTCCAGGTGATTTTGATGTACAAACATCTCTGGGAGATTTCTTTTTTTTCTTTCTTATAAGCATACCAATACCCCAAATGATCCTTTCTACCTCATGTGTACCTCAAGAAATATGACTGAGGCATGCTGACCTCTGACCTCTGGCACTGCATTATGGGAAACCCGTTTTTTGTGATACACACATAAAACATAGATTTTATACTGTGCTGTATGTATACAGTACACAAACCCCTACCCTGTAGCAGTTTGGAAGATGATTGGTAATGATGTATACATTGGAATCCAAGAAACTGCTAACTCTGTCATTGAAAAAGCAAAGTTTATAAACTGTGTGGATAAAACCGTTTCTTGTGACTCATTTATTGAGGATACGGGTAACGGTTCTAGTTAATAAAAAATAAAAAAAGATATTTCAATCTCTCTAAGGTGTAAATTATAGCGTAAAACTATCTAGTAATACACTGTTGTGTTTATTTCTTTACTAAAGTACAATAAAATACATACAATTATAAAAAAGTATTGTTAAATAACTTTGGTATTGAGACGATGACCACACACATTTGTGTCATGGTGTGTAGGTAAAAAATATTTTAAAAAATACCATGAGAATTCACACTACAAATGACTGAATAACTACACGTTTAGCATACTGTAAAGAAACACATTTTGGACTTTTGGTGAACAAAATAAATACCTTAAATGCACAATTTTAAATGTTCCACTCACTACTTAGGGTTATATGGATGGAGCTCTAAATAAAATGCATTTGACACACTGTTGAGACGTCTGACAACACTCATTTGGTTTTAAGTGTGCAATTTTATCAACTCACTGAGTATCTTTGGTAAAAAAAAAGAGAAAAGATATAGTACAAAACATAAAGATTGGTTTACACAATACAGTTGCATCATCAAGCTCAGCAGTGATTCACTACTTAATCTTTTCTTCCTTACTCAAAAAATAATCGCTGGAAAATTTGGAGAGAGAGAAGTTGAGTATCACTGATAAAATGACTTTCCTTTTTCTCCTTGATGTGATTAATAAATGTCCCAGAGGCAGCGCACAAAGCCAGCACACTCACATACACAAAAGTACTCGATAGAGAAGAGGCCATTTTCCAAGACACGAGTGTTGAATTTTAACAAGTCCTCCAAAAGTCCTTAAAAATAAGACAAAAATGTCCTCCTAAACCAACGGCCAAATACAGTCCTTAGCACCTGTTCCCATCTCTGGGAACCCACAAGAGAAGCATCATCAGGACAAAAACTAAAAAGGTCCAGTTCCAGTGCATTCAGTTTGTTTCACGTGTCTTTTAAAAATGCACTTCAAATAAACAAAAGTTTCTCCACTACAGCCAAATCCACCTAGTCTGTTTCACTCCCATCCAATCAGCATAGACCACTGGGACAAGCCAGCAATCTTATTCGCTCCCAGTCGGGGTGGGTGGGGGGGGATGAGATGTGGGCTGGGGGGGACGACGAGAGAATCCTTTCAAGTGGCTCGTGGGACGACTGTGGCTCAGGTGCACAGGTGTTCAGATCAGTCCCCATCGTCTCGACACACACAGGCACACTCCTCGTGGTGCTCCAGGGGCACATCACTCATGGATTTCTGCAACCCTCGTCCTCCACTCCTGTGTTTCAGCAGGAGGACCTGCAGCACAGAGCAGGGGCACAAGTTTCATTAGACACCAGTGGGACATGGTCCTGTACCCTTTTTGAAAACGGCAAAACTGTTTCGATTTGCCATTTTGCCCCCTCCCCACCGAGACGTTTCACTGAGGAGTGAATTTCTCCACAACTTTTGGCGGACCTCAACAACATTGGATGAAAACTACTCCTAAAACCAACCAGATGGTTTCAACGACGACTCTTACCTCGTGGTACTTCTTGGTGACCCTGGCTGGGACGCACTGGCAGTCATAGCAACGGTGAGAGCAGCAGGCGCAGTTTCCCCCGCAGCGCTTCACCAGAAGACAGCTGGGCCAGAAGATGGCGTCTGTCCTCTTCAGCTCCTCGCGCAGAGAGACGGAGAAGTTCCGCGGGGTGCAGCTGTACAGCTTCACTTCCTCTCTGAGAAGGTTGAGGTCTACTCCTGGAACAGGAAGTGCATCCAACAAACTGGTCAGAATTCAGTTGGTCCTCGTTTGGGGTTAAAACACTGACCTGTCAGTATGCTGCACCGTGTGTCAAAATAAATCGTGGATAATATAAGGGTTTGAAGAGTTTAACATACGTAAACATACGTAAAAAGCAATACTAAAAAACAACCCTGACAGACTGACGGTTTGTCTCACCTCTGGATTTCTTGTTGTGGATGAAGGACTTTCCCAGGATGTGCCAGGTGGGCTTGTACAGCTCGTCCATGTCCAGCTGCCAGCGTTCGGGCTCCAGGTACTTCATGACCTCCTCCACCGTGCCGAGGCCAGCCACGGCCTCAGAGAGGGCGTCCACGCTCTGGAGAGGCGGGGCGAGGGCCACCAGGACCTCCGGCTCCTGGAGAAACGCAACCGGAGGGAGAACAAGTCAGGACTTCTACCTTTTAGGATGTTTCACCGGAGCTGTAATGCTCAAATCGTCCCATTTATGTAAAAAACAAACAAAAAGGGAAGCAAAAGTTGGTATTAAATATCAAAGGGATTCTTAGATGCTTCAGATGGATGAACAAAGTCCTATTCATTCAGAAAAACACCATTGAGGAAACATTGGCACCATACCCCTACCACGCTGACAGCAGCATTTTGACCCAGTAGACAAAAGACAAGTTTATAAACACCCAAGAAGAGAACCCTGCACCTTCCTAAGGTGAGCAGCCCAGTACTGCTAGTGCTCTGGGCATGTTCCCAAGGCTCAGAGAGAGGCAGCAGATTGATACCTGAGGATTTTATAATCCTCTCGACCTTCCTGGTCAGTGACACTCTGCTGAGCTTGTCCGACATGTCAGTTTGCTGGTCTCCGTGGCGATACCGGAATAACCCTACCGTGACTGACGGGTCAAAAACATTGCCATGACAACAGCAAGGAAGACTGGTCAGGAACAGCAGCAGTTGTTTGGATAGAACAACACACCTTCACAGATAAAAAGAAATGTTTTAGGAAGGCGGTGATATCCCTCCCACTGACAACCTCAACGAGGGGGAACGATTTCATTGCCAGTAACAAAATGCTAATTGTTGTACAGTAGATAATCCACAACAAAACATTGATGTAATGGCTGAATATTTTGGGTTAACAGTCATACTGTGTGGTTCTTATTAGGGAGCCCTGGCCTTGGCAGTGGGGTAGGTGTGTGGAATGGAAACCATTAACAGCTTGTGAATGCGGACGGTGCTACCCTCTTCCAATTAACAGCCCTCTGTCGAGTACGGCTCAGATGCAGGAGCCAAGAAATCCTTCAGAGACAGATAAAAACTGTGGGAATAAAGCTTTGGTTTGCAGTCGAGAGCCTCCTGGAATATTAAGGAATTTGTGAACAAAGGGCTCAAAAGGCGGCCACCGTAACATTTGACTGGCATGAATTCTGAGAAATTGTAAAATCAGGTGTTATGAATCTGGTAGCTTTCATTACTTTCATTTGAAGTTGGAGCGCCGAGGGGCCATTTTACTGGAGACAGCCCTGGTTTCTGTTATATAGCCGTATGAAACCATTATAAAAAATATGGACGTACAGGTATTTTCAGGCCTGGATGGAAATTATTTATAACATGGCTCAAATACTCTGAGGAAGATGTACCCTTTACATTTTATACGTTTAGCAGACGCTTTTATCACAGGCAACATAAAAGTGGCACATATAGAACACAGTGGATAGTCAGGGATCGGAAGGTTCTAACAGTATTAAGGTGGTTGGAGCCAAAGAATTCTCTGTATTTTCACAAGGCACGATGCAAGAATAACATCTCAGCTACACAATGCAACAAGGTGACATCACATCGAGAACCAAGATGTGAACGCATCACGCCATCGATAAGTTGAACCTCTACCCGTGCTTACACTTAAAACCCATGTTAGCACTGGTTACATCAGAATATAAGGAAACGTTGGAAGAATATCTGAAGCAGATAAATAAATGAGTGGGTCAATTAATCTTTTTGATTGGACTTGTTTTCCTTGGTCAGGGTTATCAGTATTCACAAGTCATCAACTCCTCTCCTTCAGACATACCAGAGCAATGACCGCTTCTTGCATAGCAACCCGGAAAATATTTGGCCTCATAACTGACTCACATCTTACCTTTTTTTTCCTTTTTTTTTCCTTCCTAAATTTGAAACCAAGTCTTTTATCTTAAACAACTTCATTGGGCAGGGATTAATCTCCAGAGGTATACAACTCAAATACTGAATGGATTCCATTGTATTCCACGGTCTTACTAAAAGGTGTTTCAAATTGGTTGCAGACTGTGTCAATCTTTTATAAGGAAAATAGCTAAGCTGGTAGACAGGGGCTTGCAGACCGAGGATCCTGCCAGAAAGGAGAAAGAGTGGACAATGTGTACAGAGAGAAGGAAGGATCAAAAATATCTCAAATATGTGGTGAACAATTCATGTGTGTGTATTCACATGCTATACTGTATACATCACCAGCCAGGACATTTGACAGGAATGTACCAATGCAGAAAAGTATGAAAAGTAAAGTTATATCAAACTGTAAAATGTTGCCATAACTGATGAGTTGTCATGGTTTGCAACATGTTTGAGGGGAATGATGACATAGCAGTCACATTAAGCTCAGGAAAGATGTTTGGTCGAACTAATACATATAAAACATTTATCTGTGAGAACTTGACTGCTTTGTTGACTATTAAAATGTTCATCTTAAAGTACAACCATGTTTTAATTCATAAAGCAAAAACCCAGTTTAGTCTAACAATATGGCTATGATGAGATGACGGCTTAAAAATACTATCTTCATAGACCTCTGAAACACAGTCTACAATTTCACACAGAACTGAAAACCACTTCCTTGCACGAGAAGAAGCTTAAACAACCTTTTTGAGTTCCGTATTTACACACTGCAATTGAGGTTGGTTTAAAAACAGCTGTGCAGGCCTTTGATTCTCAGGAATACACCATGGCATAAACCAATCCACTTCATCTAGGATCCAGTCTTTCCTTTTCATCCATCATCCCTCCATCTCAAGTGAACATCGAGAGAGAGAAAGATAGAGAGAGAGAGACATAGAGAGAGAGAGGGTCTTCATGAGAGGGTCTTCATGAGACTATCTGGACAGCATGTGACCAAGACACGGGGGGGGGCTTCCGTCCACAACAGGCAGACAGTTTAGGGACAGACTGGAGGGACAGTATTTCACCCCAGGTCTTACATTTGAGACAATGACATATCAGTTCCTATCTCCGCTCGCTCTCTCTACCTCTCTCTCTCCCTCCCTCGTTCTCCTGTTCAGACACCGTCTTTATTCCACACACCCGGTCATGTTTTAACAACCTCTTCGCCTTGGCCCTTTAGCTTTTCCAAAAACCCTTCCTGTGAATTACAGACCCGGTCTGATTTTCTTTTTTTTCTTCTTTCCCCCCTTTCCATGGAAGTGGTAAAGAGGAATTATTGCTTGTTTAAATATAAACTAAACTGCTGCCCTAACAGCCCCAGGTTCCAGTAGCGATGGTTTACCGCAGAGAAACACTGCGCGGCTGTTCCAGGGTGCGTTTCCAGCGCCCTACGGACCCTCCCGGAGGGGTGGTGCCACAGTGGGGCCAAGCTACCCTTTCCCCTCATGGCTTCATCAAAACTCTCTCTTGGAACACTGCCGAAAACATGAATGACAAGCTGCTTTGTGCTCGTTTCATCTCTAAACAATAGCGTGTGTATGAGTTTCCTGTGTGCATGTTAATACGTAGGTCTGTCAGCCCGCCTGGGTTGATATAACAAGATTTATTTTCATATAAGCTATCATGCGTCACCTTTCTTATGAGAAATATAGACGACCCTCGTCTTTTTTCAATAAAAAACAATGAAACTAATTTAGTGGAGATGGTGAGGTTGTGGTTTAGGCTTGACTGTGTGCAGCTGAAGAGTATTATATCAAAGACAAACTTGTCTACTAAAATAATTTCCGGAAAAGGATATATTTCAGAAAATTACCTTCTGTAGTTTGGATGCTATGTAAATGAAGATGGGAGTGTGGAAATGTGGAAAGCACCACAATAAAACAGTTGTCAGTTCATGATATTATTATATTGCCAAAATCTCTGCTCAGATGTTATCAAAGAAAACAATTTGTGTAAAAGCATAACATTTACATTTAGTCATTTAGCAGACGGCTTTTATCCAGAGCAACGTACAGTAAGTACAGGGACATTCCCCCGAGGCAAGTAGGGTGAAGTGCCTTGCCCAAGGACACATCGTCATTTGGGGAATAACAGGGGAATCGAACCGGCAACCTTCGGATTCCTAGCCCAATTCCCTAACCGCTCAGCCACCTGACTCCCATAAGAAACCCACATGGAGCATCACAGCTGAAACGGACAATACAGAGAAACGGTAAAGTCCTTTATACCTGTTCTAGTCAGGATGTGCATTTGAGTTGATACACACAAGGATTAAATGAGCTGCCAAGGTAGCAAACAATAAAAGAAAAGAGGAAGAATGCAGCGATAATAAACTGAGTCTAAACTAATAAACAAATCTGAAAAGAAAAAGAAAAAAATCTTATTCTAGAAAAGGAAAAAGCAGACTGACAGACAGACACCCTGTCCCTGACCTTCCATCTGCATTAGTTCTTGTCAGAAACTGAGACTTCCCCACGCTGCAGGCTACTCCAGATTAATGAAGGGTACAGGTGTTTACTTAGAGCGAGTGAACAGGACTGTGACATGGCAGGTTAAAACACAGCTTTGGTTCGTCTCTGGGCTTCAGTAAGCTGGGAAGAATGGGGCTGATGTGTGTGTGTGGTCTCGGCAGAGGACCAAGACCGGCGAGGGAGACACAGGAGTGAAAGGATGTATTGAGAGAAAGAAAGGAGATGATCCGGAGGTGTGTGTGGAGGCCTTCGGAAGGGAGTGCAACAGACCACGTTTGAACAGAGTCCTTGACTCTGGATAGTCTGGCCTAATCCCCGACACCACCATGCCTCTCCAACACGCTTACATCCATGCATCGACCTCATGCACACTTTCCAACTGACCAATCATCATCGACCTCATGCACACTTTCCAATTGGCCAATCATCCCCCCCAGCAGCTCATTAAGTAAATGCCACCAAAACAAAAAGTGGGGGAGATGCACAATCAAAACCGATGTAGGCAATCGACCAAATGCCACTTGTGAGAATGATTGAGTGTTTGCTCTGAGGCAGAAGAGCTCAACTTACGACGGGGAGGAGGGAGTAGCGAAGGCAGAATCCTGGTGAAGAAGGGAAGTACTCGTCGGAGGCAAAGCGTACTCGGATCTGGCTCCCTTTGGACGTGTGCGAGGCAGGAACCGTCTGAGCACCACACCAGCGGCCCACAATCCTGCTCTCAGCTGGCTCCTCTATCTCCACAAAATCATACCTGAGAAAGAGAGAGAGAGAGAATGAGAGAGAAGTTGAGTAAAAGCTTTTGATTCAATGCTGCATGTGGTCCCCTGAATCCAAAACCAGAGGGCTGTAAGTGGGCACTGGATCTGCCAAACTGTCTCTTCTAAACAGGCCACAATACCACTAGGTCAGCTTTGAGTCCTTATCCACCTGTAATTCCGTCCTCCTGAGTCGCTCCCTCCCAACATGACTTTATTTACTTTCCTTCCCTCCCCCTCATCCATCCCCCCCGCCAGCCCTCTGAGAAGGAGCTGTGCTAACGCTAGTGCTAAACGGTTTCTAACAGCGGTTACTAATGCTCAGTGTCACGGCGCCTCTATTATTTACAGCCAGTACTAAATGAGAAAAGATGAGTGCTGCATCGGCCCGGTGTTCAGCAACCTCAGGTGGGTTTTCTAGTTAGTGCTTTCGTTCGGCTTTCGTTAGCGATAAAAGCCGCTGATGCAGACCTTGGGACAAGGCTATTAGGCCGACGCTAAATGCCGAGAACGCATTAGTCTTTTGTCAAGATTTATTTTTTAATTAAACACTGGTCATTAGTGATTACGGTGTTTAGCACAGTTAGGATTCAAATCAGCTTTTTGCCCACGCCCCGAAAAACAAACTCCTGATAGATGTTTACAAAGTTGCACAACAAATTACTTAGGCATTTGTAAGCACTCAAGGAATTAGATGACTGGGTGAAGAACTTCAGTGGGCTCCAAATAATGAAGAACAAATCCTAGGTGGGTTTAGCGTTTTGTTTAATATGTTGGTTGACCTTGATTGCTGCAGAGCCTACAGCCTACTGTAGCCTACTGTATTTCCAATTCCGTTCTAGTAGGTTACTGGCCAATGTTGACTTGTGTCGGAACGTGACTGAAACAGCTTGCATACTTGAATCACATACGATTTATATTGCTCTATTGAATTCCATAAGAGCCAAATAAACAATGAGGGGTGGGAAAAATGGGCAAATATTTAGTCAGTCTCCTCTTGGCTATACGACCATGTTCCATAACGCTTTGATTTTACAAGCCCGACATCGACCAATTTTAGCATTTCAAGGCAGTTCAGGCCTTGTTATTTCTATCTGTGTGTACCCAACGGCCCCGGTGCGTTCAATAAAAGCTTCGTTCAAAGTCTGGCTAAGCCTGGGACTAATCACCCCACTATTGTTGACAGGCAGATTTACTTTTCATTCAGCGGTGTCAATACCGATATTTGGCTTCCGAGTACATGTTTACATTATGAGCGTGTCGGGCTGTTGCAGTCCGAAACGCTTTCAATGAAAACAACCGTCGGGGGTGGGGGGGGCACAGGACCAAGACCCAAAAGGGATTTGCTCAGATGATAAATAAACCTTGAAAACATTTCCTGACAAGGTCACCTTTGATTTGCCAAAGGTCACGGAACCAAAGGAGAAGAGACGGAAACTTATATGGCTGAGGGGAACGCAAGTTTTCAAACAGTTTATCATCTCAAACTGTAGGTCACAATCGTTTTAAACACGCCCTTTAAGCAAGACATACCCCTCGTTTTGGTGATCTTAGCGGGTATCGGTGGGTGACAGTGATAGAATGAAGGAAATGGGTCTTCCATTCATCCTTCAGCTTTAGTTCGAGTACCATGTAGAGAGGATCTGACAGGGGCAGATGGGACATTAATAATGTACACGAGCATGCTTGTGACACCATTCTGGGTGCCTCAACATCCCTCGTTTAAGGTTTACAAAATACCCTGACACACACCCACACAATCCCACACCCATTAGGAACAGATAAACTACAATAGCTCTGTTTAACAACCAACACATTGTGGGTTTTTGTCCAGAGTCTGTCTTCTGGCTGAATAGCACACAGAACAAGGCTGAAAACGCCCAGTGACTTTCCTGCGCCGTGGATTACATGAGAGTTCCCATCTCCCTGTCAGATACGCTGAATATTAGATGACTATCTGAAGATTCCTCTCCTATCTCGTAGACGGCTGTTCGCTTCAGGCTCTCACAGCGCAGAGCGATAACATTTCTCCTCCGTCTTTTATTTGTTATATTTCAGGCTAGTGCTGATTAGGGGGACTGGAATCGCTTCTTCTTGTTTGTCAGCCTGTATTGTGCTGTGGGGCTATGGAAACGGTAACATAGCAACACTGTGCTGTGTGAATGAATGTATTCCCCAAATATGGTTTTGTGTGGGATTCTCGTGAGGGAATAGTAGGCTTCGTGCGTTTTGTAATAAAGGTAGGACTGGCAGAACAGTGTGCCTTGGGATTTCATCAAATCAAAAACACATTTTTATTTATTTTTTACCTCAGCAGGAGAAATGAAAAATGAGTGAGAGGGAGGAGGTAGAGATGGCCACAACCGTGCAAACGGATGTTGTTACTCTCCCCTGAGTCCCTGGTACTACAACAAGTGCTGTCTTGTATGCAGGTAGGCTAGCATAAAGGCTGTCAATCATCACTAGACCCTCCCCCCCATATGGGGGTCATGACTGCACATTGACCCCATTCATCACAAGACACCCACCAATCCAAGATGGAGGTAGGAGCCAGAGGGCTCAAATTACCGACCCCCCCCCCTCGAGGCAGACAGCTGACATCAGGAGGAAGAGACTTGTGTCCACCCCCTCGCTCAACACCCCGGTTATCCTTTGTTACCTTAAATCCAAGTTCTTGGATTAGGATCTATGGTAAAAGCCACGTATGGCATCTCTGAGGATCGGGCGCCGTCATGTCTGCTAGCGTCCAGTAGGGGGCTCTCCAGGAATAACCAGCCACGGTGCCATCCTATCGGCAGTCCTCCATACTAACCAGGCCGTGATGCACAGCCCCCGGCGTGGGGAGGATAATGCAGGGCATAAATCGATCTCTTCAGCAGCGCTCAAACAAATTAATGGCAACAGAGACAAAGGCAGTAACGGCAGAGAATCATTTAAAATGATGTGTGGGAGGCTGTGATTGGTCACCAAACGAGGGGACCTCCACTTTCCGTCCAATCACGCAAGGGAATGGGGGGGCGGGGGGAAGGAGGAGGTCGTCCGACAAAATACGCGACCCCTTCCAGTCGCCGTGGCAGCCTCAGAAAAACAAATCACTGCCTCAGGCTTCTCAATATTCATCAGCTGCCACCAGCAGGCAAAGGCAATTTCACAAATGGCCTCACTTTGACTCTAAATCTTCAAAAATTGACCACAACGCACAGAGAGCATACATCTTGCTCCAGCAGCGCACGGCTTGCGCATGTTAACTGGGCGAGTCCTTCCTGGATGGGAGGTGTTCAGGCAAGCGTGCACAGGAAGCTCTTGTCTTCATTAACAAACCACCACCAAAGGCCTGGCCTTTCAGTAACATGCATTTCATCACTGAACTGACTTGCAATACTTAGTCACCTGATCTAATACTGTATATTACTGAAGTTACACAGTTTAATGATCAAATGTACATATGGTTTTTGGTATATTCACGTTTGATGGTGCTTACTTGCATATTCCATCCTCTGGGTCTTCCAGACCGAACCTCGGGTCGAAGGTCAGCTGTATTCTCATGTTGCCGGCGGCGACCAGTCTCCACTCCAGTAGGGTGTTCCTGGGGTAGGTGTGAGGGAAGTCTGGGCTCTGGATCATGCCCTCCCCTGCCACCGAGACGAGCTTCTCATGCTGGGACTCCTGCACTCCTGGGGGAGACGCAGGGTGAGAACACATGAGCGGCTAGCTAGGGGTCAGAGGTCAGAGCGCGGGAGGAAGTGAGGTCGGAGCGGGGGAGGAAGTGAGGTCATAGCAGGGGAGGAAGTGTGTTGTTCCACTGATTTTAATATTTACGTTTTATTCATTTTATCCAACGCGACATCCAAATAAAGTGTATATAATGTACAGTCCTTTCATAAACTCTGCAATTACACAATGCCAAATACAGCAGTATGCAATTATGGCCTCACATATCATTACTGAGTGATACATTTGTCATAAGTGACTTAGAAAATGGTAATCCATGGATAATATTGTCATGCATATACTGTGGTTTGAATATTTTCTGACACTGTAAAATATGTTTCTAAGGTTTTCGATTTACTCCATAATGATACAAAAGATGTGGCACACATTAACTTTCTAGACCGAAATGTTGGTTTAATTCAGTTGGGAACGACGTTTGGGTCTTCTAAAAATGGCTGCAGACAGACCTACATTACTCTTGGCAGATGGAATGGAAATAACATTTCAGTGTGGCGTTTTCCTCCCAGTTCCTATTTTGTTTAGTAACATCACTGTTGAACGGACAGGAATAATATCCTGTTCTACCAAATAACTTGCAGCAAGACCCCGAGTCATTCCCCTAGGGAGCGCTGTGTGACTTTTATAGCCCAAAAGGTACACACACACACATACACAACGTGACACAAATCTCTCTCCCATTTCCATTTTAAGCCAAACACACCTTCTGTTATACACTCCCCCCCATATCTCTCTCTCTTTTTCTCTCACCCTCCACGTCTCTCTCTCTCTCTTACTCCATCTCTCCCTCCCTCTCTCTGCTGTCAGCTGTGATGCTGCATCTCTTGTCTCCATAAACTCCTAGAAGGACGTTGGTTGGACACAGGAGGGCTGTTAAATGGAGGAGGGGGGGGGTGGGGGGTGGTGGTGGATGATTTTTAACGAGCTCCCCTCGCCAGCCAGCCAGCCAGCCCCCCCACCCCCCCCTGGAGACGTCGTCAGGGGTCTTAAATCACCCCTCTGTCGGTCTCCTTCCTCTCTCCATCAGGCGCTGTCACATCCTGGAGAAACGCCGCCAATAACCCATCTGGCTGGCCTGCCATCCCATAATATCCAGCCACCCACCTGAGCCTCCAGAAACAACACCACCACCACCACCACCACCACCATCAAAATCAAATACATTCAGCCTGGTCCGCTGGCAGAGCGGCTGTAAAGCAGCGAATGAGTCAGAGGTGAATGAACCAGTCAGAGGTGTGTTCTAATGCCCAAACATCGAAGGTCAAAGGTCAGCGGACCTGCAGGGTTTACACAGCTCAGTGTTTGACTATCGAGGAAGTGGGTGTGACTGGGAGAGTGAACTGTAAATAATGTAATCTCCCTGTTTCTGATCAGATTATCTCCCGTCGTCCCCCCGACACAGTAGCAGGCAGGGTCTGTAGCGGGAAAGGAGGAACAGAATGTTTGTTGTTGGATGAAAGTGTGGAGTAATCATTCTGTGTGTGTGTGTGTGTGGGTGTGTGGGGTTGCATTTGGGGCACATTTAGAGTTTAAGTACTTTTTATTTGCCCCGACATTCAAGTGAGGAAAGTGAGTCACGTCCGGCAGCGTGATTCATGCTCAGTTCGTTTGCTTTTGATAGAAACAAAAACACAGGCTTGCTCTGAGGTCTGGGCCTGGACAAGCTCAAATAATGATTGGTTGTTGACCCCGTGTGATTTAGGGAGAGTCCAAGGACAACACGTCTGACTGAGGAGGGAGTGGTCACCCAACAGAGAGGGCGTGGTCACCCAACAGAGAGGGCGTGGTCACCCAAGAGAGGGCGTGGTCACCCAACAGAGAGGGCGTGGTCACCCAACAGAGAGGGCGTGGTCACCCAACAGAGAGGGAGTGGTCACCCAAGAGAGGGCGTGGTCACCCAAGAGAGGGCGTGGTCACCCAAGAGAGGGCGTGGTCACCCAACAGAGAGGGCGTGGTCACCCAACAGAGAGGGCGTGGTCACCCAACAGAGAGGGAGTGGTCACCCAACAGAGAGGGCGTGGTCACCCAACAGAGAGGGCGTGGTCACCCAACAGAGAGGGCGTGGTCACCCAACAGAGACCCACTGTCAGATCCTGACGAGACGATTGCTTTGATCTCCTTTTAAATCCAGATTTGACGTCATTCAAGATCTAACTCGATGACAGATCAGCTCTTTCCTTTGGCAGGAAATAGGCCTCTGTCAATCAAAAGTATGAGAGATATAAAGTGGTGATGATATAGGTTTGTTACATAGCAGTTATATAAGATTTAAGATATAAGATTATCCCACCAACACTACTTTGATTGTTTTGTTTTTTCTTCAGGATAACGGCATGCCAGGTTAGAACAGGAGAGGTTATAAACGAGACACAGAATAACACACACGGGCCGTACGACAGGGTTCTCAATCGACGTGTTTTTTTCACAGGAGTCAAAAGCTTGGCTTCCAACACTAACGGAATCCTCCTGAAGAATAGCCACCTTGTTTGGTTAAAGAGAGCTGTTGCAAGACTATTCTTGCTCTGCCTGCGGATAGAGAAGGTACATTAGGTGCAATATTAGCTCAGACTAAGGATCCCCCCAAGGCTGCATCTCAGAGCAACACACCTCAGCTGCCCCCCCCTTAGAAAAGACAAAACACTTTATGTTCTCACTTGAACAAAACTGATCATACTTGGGTTGCTTCAGCCGGGGTTTTCTTTGAAGCCTTTCCAACCGTGGAAAAAAAAAGGGGAGACATTTGATAGCTCTTTCATCTTGTGGCTCACGTTAAAGCGGCTAAGATTGTTTGATTGACTGTTACCAGTATTCATTTGCTGGCTAACGACTGGAGAAAGAACCAGCCGATACTACGTCTCCTGTAATGTCATTAGGGCTGGGCCCTCCATCACAATGTCATGTTTTTAATTACATCCCTATAACCGTGAGGGGGACACATAGGAGACCCATAAAGCACATAATGATTAATGTGAAAATATGTGCTCCTTTACACAACCCCAGATACTGTACTGCAGACCTGTGGCACAGTAAGATGTACACATGGTTTTAATCTGCACTAGGTGGACCAACCAAACCCTTAGAAGAATCATTGTAATTATAAATAGACATATGCTGAAGGGAAATCATTCCCCGACATAATTCCTTGGGAAAAATCAGTTAAATGCTGAACGGAATGTCTTTATTAAGACGGTAATTAAGGGAAGAACGTTAAAAAAAATTTGTGGTCTCGCCGTCAAGGAGAGAGAAAAATAAGAGAATATTTAGGTTCCCCCTGTTTTTAAGTTTTCCTTTAAGAAATCGGGACGATTATGTGGTCTGTTTCACTTGCAGTTTATGTCACGAGTCTTTATTTGGAATATAAATAATATATGTTTTGTGCTTGAATCTTTGGGAGTTTGTTCTCAAGTGAATTAATACAAAAAGGTTGTTGATATGCATTCAATGCTGAGATTACCCATTTGCGAAGACCTACAACTCTAGTGTCGCATCAATGAGGCTAGTATTCATCGTCAACACCCGCACTGAACCTCTAGTTCTTTTTGTCTTTGAAACCTTTCACTGCTTTCTCATGAATAAATAAACGTTTTCATCCTTTACCCCCTCAACTTTTCCCTCTTACAGCTTTGCTAAGTTTAGCGTGCCTATGTATGCACACATCCTGCTCTCTCCTGTGTGAAACACTGACTTTCAGATGACCTCCCTCTCCCAGGTTAACTAATGTCGTACAATGATCAGAGGGGCTGTCCCCAGAGAGAATTACCTCAAACATGACTCTACCTTGACCCAGTTTTTTTTTCTTTCCTTGAGGAAAGTGTAACCACGATTAGGGGAGGAAGTGAGTTTGAATAAACAGCCCTTTACAGCGCTTCCATTGTGCTTTGTTCACACGTTACCGCGGTAACCGTCCAGGCAACCTCTGTTAGACATTAACCTCTGAATTACCAAAGCTCACAAAAGTGAACACACATGGACACAGACCGATCCGTACACACAATTACACAGTTGTGTTTAACCACTCAAGACACACACACACACACACACACACACACCACACAGCAATGTGAACAGATGCCATGTGTGTACATGTTTCTCATCATTGTGGAAAGGGAGCACTGAAGAACATAACCTCATCTGGCTTTGTGGTAGCATAGCATTACTCTGTTTTTATGTTTTCGTATTATATCATAAATATGTCACATTATAGCAACCACATTGCAATCAGCTTATCTAGTAGACAAGGAATGATCTGAGACAATAATATATAACTCTGGCAACTCTAAAGGTATTAGGAATCTGTTCCCCGTTTCTCAGCCTGCATGGGAAACACCGGTGTAGTGCGGTAACTGTAAGAGTTTAGCAGTCAAACATTAAACCCAGAAGGAAAACAGAAGGACTAATGTCTGAAACACTCATGTGGGACATGAGGACGTCTTAAGGCTTGGGAGGGATGCAATGCTGCTTGGACATTTTCATTTAGACCGCGAAACACTTGGATAACTGATTCAAAAACATTCAGACAACACATTTGGGTCGATTTATTATAAGTTCACTCAAGGTTCACAGACGTAATTACCGATTTCGATGGCTGTTGGCCAGAACTAAACCGCGTCCAATCGGCATGGATTGAATTGACATCAGGGTCGTATTTGTTGAGTTGACCAAATGTAATTCTCTCTCACATGATTGGTCCAACTCGCTTGTTTTCCTCCCACTTCACACATAACCAGTCATGACAGCTATTTTGTTTTGCACAGTGACACCAATATGACACTTAATGCGAATTGTTTTTTTTTACATTTCCAACCCGTTACTAGCTAATGGACCAATCACTAGTAGTCCCAGAGCGGCTGTGTTGAAACAGCGCCGGCCAGGTGATGAAACTATACCCAACAATGAATTCTCTTTTTTTTGCCGCTTATGGACCAATGCAATCACTCTCACCATCTGCTGCGTATTAAGGCTCAGCTTTGGCTACCAGCTACAGGTGCAGTAAATTCCAGGGCCTGCTTTTGGATATTTATTGCCTTTAGGTTTACAGTCGGTCAGGCAAAAGAAGCTGAACCTCACCATGGGAATTTTTTCATGCCATTAAAAAATGATTTGGCTTCGTGGGACCGTTGACTGTTGTAATGATTCAATCTGCTCAGCACATGCTCCTGTTTCCAACAGGAAGTGTGACATCTGCTTGGGAACACTTCCTGTATCAGAGAGGAAGTGTGACATCTGCTCGGCGCACTTCCTGTATCAGACAGGAAGTGTGACATCTGCTCGGCACACTTCCTGTATCAGAGAGGAAGTGTGACATCTGCTCGGCACACTTCCTGTATCAGACAGGAAGTGTGACGGTTGTGACACTTAGATACTCTGCAGGGTTCGCTCACAACGGCCGGGACAACGGCTGAAGGGTCTAAGTGTGTGTTGGGTGTGTGGGTGTGTGTTGGGTGTGTGTGGGTGTGTGGGTGTGTGTAGCCGGTTCGCTTCAGGAAACCTCAGTCCTCTCTCTAAATGTTAGGTGATTTGGCAACCTTCAAATGTCTTATCTCTTCCAAAAAACGAAAAAAACTATAATGGCAATATCAGTCAAAATCAATGACAGCTTGATTGACAGCATGACTCACTTTAACAATACCCAGCAGTCATGATTCATCTCAGCCCTCTACAACCAGATCAGAATCACAAAACAGCAGCAGATTCAAGAAATACCCCCGCCTCAGTCCCCTGCCTCAGTCTCCTGCCTCAGTCTCCTGCCTCAGTCCCCTGCCTCAGTCCCCTGCCTCAGTCCCCTGCCTCAGTCCCCTGCCTCAGTCCCCTGCCTCAGTCTCCTGCCTCAGTCCCCTGCCTCAGTCCCCTGCCTCAGTCCCCTGCCTCAGTCTCCTGCCTCAGTCCCCTGCCTCAGTCCCCTGCCTCAGTCCCCTGCCTCAGTCCCCTGCCTCAGTCTCCTGCCTCAGTCCCCTGCCTCAGTCCCCTGCCTCAGTCCCCTGCCTCAGTCTCCTGCCTCAGTCCCCTGCCTCAGTCTCCTGCCTCAGTCCCCTGCCTCAGTCTCCTGCCTCAGTCCCCCGCCTCAGTCCCCTGCCTCAGTCCCCTGCCTCAGTCCCCTGCCTCAGTCTCCTGCCTCAGTCCCCTGCCTCAGTCTCCTGCCACAAAAGATTGTGTAGAATAAGACGTTTGCAGAAGTAATCGTTGATGTTCTAGAGGATCTACAAGAACAGTATAGAAGAGTAGTCTTTTCCACAAGTCAGTGACATACAACTCATGCTGTAAAATCTCTCTGTACACAATCCTGGTTCCCAGCCTGCGGCTAAGCAGGTGGGTTAGTAAACAGCCCCTCCTCGGTGGGAAGCTTACAGTAGGAGTACCTGTGAGGTCCTGATCCGAAGAGGAAACGTCATCCAGCTCACCCCCCCCAGTCAGTCACAACAGGGGCCCTGTAGGCCCGTCTGTTAACACATCCGGATGCGGCGGCAAAACATCCGCGGACCATATCGAATAGCCCAACCTGACACCCCACAATCTGAGCGACCGTGTGTGTGTGTGTAGGGGTGTGTGTGTGTAGGGGTGTGTGTGTGTGTGTGTAGGGGTGTGTGTGTGTGTGTGTGTAGGGGTGTGTGTGTGTGTTTGTAGGGGTGTGTGTGTGTGTGTGTGTGTGTAGGGGTCAGCGCTGAAAAAGGAAAGATGGCCACTAGGGTTTTACGAGTCTGAGTCTCTGAGTTTTTGAGACACTGTAACTCTTCAGACTGTTCTGAACTGTATCAGTTTTGGAGGCCCCTCTCTCTCCTCTCCCTCCCCCTCTCCCCCTCTCTCTCCCTCCCCCTCTCTCTCTCTCCCCCCCCCCTCTCTCCCCACCCCCACTCGTCTCTCACACCCCTCTCTCCCCGCCTCTCTCTCTCTCTTCCTCCCCTCTCTCTCCCCCCCTCTCTCTCTCTCTTCCTCCCCTCTCTCTCCCCCCCCTCCCTCTATTTCCCTCACTCTCTCCGTCTCTATCTGTCTCTCTCTCCCTCCCTCTCTCCCTCTCTCCGTCTCTCCCTCTCGTCACATATTCTCTTTCTCGACTGCATTCCTTGGGCAGCTCTACAGATAAGCTTGTGAAAATGCTGGATAGCTCGAGTAAGACAACCCACTGCTGTATTTCTATATATAACTTCAGTGCAACTGTTGCCTTGAGCTGATATTGCAATCTTTTACAGCACATTATGAAGTGTCTTTAAACAGTTTGGTAGCAAAGGGAAAGTTAAAGAAACATTTCATTTAATCTCAAGTACTCTCTAGTATTCTTAGTAGGTAATCAGTTATAATACTGGGACGGTTATGGTTAAAGTACAGCCTGTGCAGCCAACTCTAAAGAACAGAAGTAGGTGGGTAAAGTATTCTTTTTAAGCCGTAGGTTGGACACTATAATTGACCAACCTACTGATAACAATTTCCTAAAAGGCACTGTCTAGAACGAAAGTGAACACTGAACATAAACTGTCATTCGCTAATCGTTTCCTGAGGTAATGAAACATGTTCTAGGCACACCCTGTACGTAAGGGATAGTGTATGTGAACGACCACATACAACAAATGAATCGTTGTTTAATAATGACACACACCAAGGCTAGATTGAGCTCTTTCGACACCTCGGCCAGGCCCGTCCCAGTGAGTACATCTCTGCTCCACACTAGGACTCTCCTCGGGTTACAAATGATTCCCTCAACAGTTCTGAGCAGCCTCTAATTAGTGCCGACACCAGTGTCCTGCGTCGTAAAAAACCAGATTGGATGTCACTCCTGCTTACTTATACTTTCACTGCAGACGTCTATTTGCGTTGCAGACACAGCTTTGACCTCTTTGGAGTATGACCTTTGACCTCAGGTGTCACCTGTTCGCACGTTGCTGCGTACTATGCAGAAGTGTTTAGATGGCTCCAATCGTTAAATTGACTGGCTTTTAATCATTTCTAATGATTGCTGCCAATAAATCAAACCAAATAATCGTGTTGAGAGTTAACTTGTAAAAGTGAAAACCATCAAAATTCAAAATGGATCTATTCTGGACACTGAAGCTGTAAAATAAACATGAAATAAAACACCTCTCCTGAAGTCTTGCTCCCATTAGTGGGTGGCCAAATCAAACTTTACTTTCAATACCAACTGTCAAAAGAGGAATGTATATCAAAGCTAATCCCCGATGTGTTATGGAAGTGATGGTTAACTAAAGAACAAAAGGCTGTCAAGACACCCACACAGGTCGACGAGCCTCATCCTCCGCCCTGCGCCGGTCGCTGACAGACGGAACCCATCTTCCCCTCACAGCTGAGGTCTGCTGGCGGACCGCGCTCCAGGCCTCTCCACCGCCACATCTGGGGGCCGGACAGCTGGATGCTCGGGCTCAATCACAGTTTTATCCTGGCCGTCCAGATTGGAAGACAGCTTGCTTCTCTCCAGATCCAGATACTGCCATTACGGCTGATTAGACATTCAGGTTTTGTGTTGGTGGAAACTATACTTGAGACTAATGGGATGATCACAGTCCTCTTTGTAGCCTTTAAAAGGTTTAAAGCGAGACACATGATTTAGTGAGAACACCTCAGGAAACTGGGAAGAATGAGTCGTTTTACACAGTTGTTTTGACTGAGCTAGCTTGTCTCCCGACCACGAAAATGCACTGGAAACCCCAATGTGCTGTGTCTCCAGTGTGCTGTGTCTCCAGTGTGCTGTGTCTCCAGTGTGCTGTGTCTCCAGTGTGCTGTCTCCAATGTGCTGTGTCTCCAGTGTGCTGTGTCTCCAGTTTGCTGTGTCTCCAGTGTGCTGTGTCTCCAGTGTGCTGTGTCACCAATGTGCTGTGTCTCCAGTGTGCTGTCTCCAATGTGCTGTGTCTCCAGTGTGCTGTGTCTCCAGTTTGCTGTGTCTCCAGTGTGCTGTGTCTCCAGTGTGCTGTGTCACCAATGTGCTGTGTCTCCAGTGTGCTGTCTCCAGTGCGCTGTGTCTCCAGTGTGCTGTGTCTCCAATGTGCTGTGTCTCCAGTGTGCCGTCTCCAATGTGCTGTCTCCAATGTGCTGTGTCTCCAGTGTGCTGTCTCCAGTGTGCTGTGTCTCCAGTGTGCTGTCTCCAGTGTGCTGTCTCCAGTGTGCTGTGTCTCCAGTGTGCTGTGTCTCCAATGTGCTGTGTCTCCTGTGTGCTGTCTCCAGTGTGCTGTGTCTCCAGTGTGCTGTGTCTCCACTTTGCAAAATGCCCACATTCACACCCAACAGAGCCAGAGATTAACGCACTTCAACTCCCACGGGCCATTACCGTAATCTTACTGCTTCAATGAAAAGATTACATCGTCGGCTTTCTCACCAAAAGACCACACTTGTTTTACGGGTGCACGTCATGCATATAGCGTTACATCTATTAAGCAAGAGCCACCTACATCACAGCAGCTTCATAGTAGAGGCTGTTCATTTCACTATCTGCTGGGACTTTTCAAAACACTGGGCTTTTCAGCGGCCCCCTTTAATGAGCTTTGAGCTGTGCAAGCAGATTTGGGCAAGGCTTTCAAGGGCCTGATGTGATTTTCAGCTGCGGTCAATTGAATGATTAAATCCAAGCAAGGGCAGAAAGAGACTTACACAGAGGAACATTTCAATCCGGGCAATTACCGTGGAAATGAAATAATAAGTTATGTTATGACTCCGATTTCATCTTTAAACATTTTCCCTTTTTTAAAAGAGTCTTACCCTGGTAATTAGTCGCCTTCCTGTTGTGTTCTCACAACATGGCAGGTCCTGTTGCCGGGGGAGATGAGCAGTGGAGGGGTCAAGAGGTCGGAGAAGGACCCAGGTCATTAAAACAACTCAGCCAATCCTCTCTCCCTCATCCAAGCCAAAAAACGTCCCTGAGCGTGCCCTACAAACTCCAAACCTTAACAGTGCCCTGCAAACACATCGCTTCCACTTGGCGTGGTTTTCACTTAGCAACTTGTTTTGCACCTGGTCTTTTGCAGTTGGCATATGTATTCACGTTGGAGATTAGAGGATTGGATGGTAATGTTTCTCAGGGGAGGTCTAGGAGGGGATTTAACAGCTGGAGGTGAACTGGATGAGTAGTCAAGGAAGGTAAAACACAGCAGTTCTATACTTGGTCGACTTGAGTGACACAACATTTTCAGATCTATGAATATTCCCATGTTGTGTAACATTAAACCATACTGTAGACTATTATGGGTTTATTAGACTGTAGCCTACAAATACTTACTAGTATGTACAAAGGTAACCTAGTGTATTATAGCCACACATGTACAAGTTTATATTTGAGATATGAGCCAGTTTGATTCAACAACCCACTAGACAAACCGTCCACCGACGCACGTTTCCACTGACTGCTGGGGAAAGTGACAGTTGAAGAACCGTTAAGTAAACTGACAAGTGGTTGAATATCATTTTCCCTTTTAACCCAGTCTTATCATCTAATTCTTTGAGCTAAACAGCAGCTAATCCGACTGTTATCTATGTACCGTTAATGTACCAATGACCACGGTCAGTTTGGTTTTCAATTCGAGCGCACGGTCGGTCTTCAATTATGTCAAAGAATACGGCCTGCGAAGCGGTCCAATGCTTTTCGTATAGACAACACCATAACTTACAGTAAGGGCTGCGCTGCCGAATGGCTGAGGTAGAAAAACGTTCAGCACTCTACATGTAGGTGCTCCATTAACAGCCAACACAGGGTATTAAGCTTCTGACTGTCCCAATTTGTCAAAAAGACCTCCGGCCTACCTTCCTTTACCGGCGTGAACGCTCATGAAACAGGTGCTCAATCATGTGTGCTGTTTACATCTAAAAATAGCCATTGCGTAAGACAAATGTTATCTGGAAAATAATAGAGAAATGGAATTATAATAAGACGGTTAAAGCTTTGATATTATCTTTAGCAGCGATGATGAATATTCATGTGGATGCGCTTAGAAACAAATGCTGTATAATTTGCTGGGATTGAGGCTTCCGAAAACAGAAGCTTTTCTATGATGCGCTGTAACATTCAAACATGGCCTATAAGTTTAAGATATGAAAGTAGAAATAAGGTGTTTTTCTTGTGTGAGAGGAAACAGTTATTAGTTATTATTCATTAGGCAAATGGGGAGAACAACATGGCAGTTACCTCTCACTTCAAACTGCCCCTGACTTCTGCACTGGGTTGATTACCAAACGAGCACATATAGACGTCTACTCCACACAATAGTCTGTGTCAAAATGTGTGTTTTGTTCCCGCAAGTGTTTCTCCCAAAAAGTGAAGCGGTAGCTAACCACAGTCACCTAAACTACGTCACAAACATGCACACGTCTACCTACAGTAGAGCATCAGTTCAGTTATTGTAGCTAGCTGGCTAAAACTGCAGAAACGCTCTAGGCACAAGCCAGGGTGATAACATCTTATGTAGCTAGCTATGTTTCCAGGCTGTGATATCAACACCCTGTATTTTCACCCTTCGTAGCCTACTGGTTAGCTCTAGGAATCCCAAACAGCAGTACTGACTGTACTACAGTTAGCCTGTCTCAGCTGTAGAGTTATCCTACCAGTTACTTACCGCCGGTCCGGGGGGTCAGTGAAGCTTGGAGCAAAACGGAGCACAGCCGGCTTGTAACGGTCACAGCAGGTCTGAAGCTTTGAGCACAGACGGCTTCTCCATGTGAGCAATGTCTGCTAGGATGCGCTCTTCTGTAGCTGCAATATCCAGATCTCCAAAGCAGCAGATGTAGCTGCGTAGCCAGCCTCAGTACTACTACTAACCAGTTGGCTAATTCGTCTTTGTTTTCACTGTATTTGCGCTGTTGAGGTAGTATTGTGGTGGGACTGATATATTATCAAAGCAATAATCAACGAGAGGGGTATCAAACAAATCATTAAAAGTAAAGTTGCTAAATTTGATAGGCGGCCTATCTACTACAACTAGCCTGACAAGTCATTTAGAATAAGTTCCCCAGAAATTGTAGGGGCAGAGCGGGGTAAGACGTGTCAAGTGTGACAACATACCCCGCTCTCCCCTACCCTCTCTAATTCCGTTTCTTGTGCAAGGCCATAAGATGATATTAATCAGTAATCACCTGCTTCAAATGTTAAAGCGGAATGTTGTTTCAGCACTCATTCCAGCGTTACATCGTTCCAGAAAATGTTGCATACTGATTTCCCCCTCCCTCTTCTGAGCAACACGCTACATCAGAGATATCAAGGATCCCCAATTAAAAAGAAACATGACAAGAGTCTGTCGCGCGATCCGAGCCAGATGCAAGTCAACTCGATGACACACTCTAAATCTTGCACGAGGGCTGTCAACAGGTGTGAAGCGAGACAACTTGTAGAACAAACTTTGGCCGTCGAGCCGGAAAATGAAAGATGGGAGTTTGACAAGCGGGGGGTGACATGATAGATAGTTCTCGTCGATGGCATCTCATTAGCCAGTGGGGCACCCACGCTATTTTAATGCTGTCATCCATATGTGATAATGAGAAACAGCTGAGCAGATGTTTGGCTCGAGTGGGGAAAAAACACCCTTGACACCTTTCGCAGATGACTGACCTGTCGCCCGCCTACCAAGGGGTGAGACAGAGATTGGTTGATATATTTGGCCCGCCTCCAGACTCCATAGTGACATCATACGACCCATCTTGGATGTCTTTGTCTCTAGGAAATTACGTTTTAGCGATATCAGTGTTAGTGTTTGCAACACTAAGCTACTGTAACATAAGTTGTTAGTGTAGTGCTCACTGTCTCAGAGTTTGTCTGTTGAGCATCTGCGTTGCTGTTCCAGTGTCATGATCAGATAGTCACTACTGGGAAATACCCCATCTTACTAGTAGGTACACACCCACCGTCTCTCTAAAATCAATATAACGTTGTCAAAAGAAACTTTTGTAGACATGAAACATGAAATTGTATGTATTGTATTCATTTAGCCGGGAGTAGGGGGGTATTTGAACCTATAAACCTCACAATCCAAAATCAAATGCTCTAACCGCTAAGCCACTCCCACGGTGCGCTGCCCTATCACGGATCTCCCTCTATAAAGCTGTGGCTGTGATCATTAGAGGCAGTGATGGGAGCTCACAGCTAATGTGTATTTTCATTCCATCTAGGCCGTGGTAATGGATACCCTCCCTTGGGGCCCGGGCTGGTGTGGGTGCTTAGTGTCCAGCGAGGCTAGAGTTCAGGAACCCTATTTGTGCTTTGGGAAAAGCCAAGCATTCTCCAAATTGTGCGTGTGATTGGGTTACAGCCGTCCTGGGCCAGTGGCATACCGTCGTATATAAAACCCCAGCATGTGCAAATCTGCATGACCCAGCTATTCGGGGACAGCTAACTGAATCACCGAAGCAGTAATTACCGGGACAGGTGCATTTTTTATTTTTCCCCAGGAAAAAAAAACGGTAAAAAAAATAGCTTTAGACTTGGAATATTTCTCATCTCAAGTTAATGGACTCTGGGGTTTTTTCTCACTCGGATCCAATGACACATTAGGAAGACACAGCAGGGCTTGGATTCCTGCGGACATTTCTGAGTTGTAGTGTACGCTAAACGAGAGAAACTGGACGTGAGTTAGACGGCATATGAAGCCAGGGTTGAGAACGGTTAAGGCTGTTTGACTCACTGTGTGAAAGAAAACAACTGAGCTAAAGCCAGGTGTATTAAACGCACTGTGACTGGCACTGAAGTGCGCCTGATCGATCATTACTCCCTTCTGCGAATAACAGCCTATAAAAGGCTTCATATAAAAAAAGGTTTCTTTTTTAGTTTTTTCAAACTGAAGTCTTAAAACAAATTACGTTTAACTCCTTTTCGCAAGAACAAGTTAAACACAACACAGGAGACCGATCGGATATGGTAATCTCCGAATTGCAAGACACCAGCGCTATCCCCACGTGTCAACGTCCTAAACATTTCAAACTAAATCCAAGCTTTCTAATCATGTCTGTCAGGACAGACACCCCAGCTGAACGTGCTCTGCAGAAACAGCCCTGCGGTGTCGGCTCTGCCCACAGGGCACCTGGGAAACGGTCTGGAGGAAGCAGGGAACATGCGATTGCAACACCTTGGATGTCGGTGCCTCAGCTCTGGGCCTGCAGCTTACTTTTACTGAGTGTCTTTCATCTCGATTCTGCCATGCAGGCCAGTGCCAACAACAAGCCTACGTTGTGCATGTGGCCTGTTGGCAGTAAATATTGGCGGGAAGCCTGTAAAATGCTCTGTCTTTTTTTTCTCCTTTTATTTTTATTTTTTTATCTTGGCACAGCAGCTCGAACCAGACTCGGGCCTGTCTGTGCGTTGCGGTACATCCCCTTTTAAAAGCTTTTCCTCCTTACCAGAAGGCACACCTGCGCTTCTGCTTTTGGGGGCTTGTTCGGGGTCAAGCTTCTTGTCAATCAACTGCAAGGTGACGCCCACGCCTTGAGAACCGAGAGGGAGAGACAGAACAGGACACTTTGGAAATAGTTATCTGACAGTGGGTGCTGACATCTGCCAAACTATGCAGACGTGCCCTCCAGAGATGGTTACTGAGGTCAACTCATCACATACACCCAATGCCAAAAGTCTAAGTCCAATGGAATTCAGTCGGCTTTCAAAACAGGCAATATTCAGGACGGCTTTAGTGTTTGCAAGCAGAGCGCTGTTCTGCCAACTCACTAATACCTCAAACACGGTTAATCCAAACGTATTCATAAAGGATTGACGAAGATCTGTAGAACTAAGGATAACCACCAAAGGAATGATGATGTACATTTCACCTATGCCAACAGTAACATGCCACCTAGAACTTTCACATACTGTAGGCATTACCGTTTCTGAAGGTTATAGTACAACAAATAAGAATTACTATGTATGAAGGTTGTAGTAAAACAAGTAAACAATAGTTTTACTATTAATGATTACTGTTACTGAAAGTAGATTAGCTCCTTCTGCACGTGACACTTTTCAGCACGAACTACAAAAACATCATTAACCATAGTTTTCTATTTGAGAAAACTGCAGTTCCACTCAACGACTTTCAGGTCAGTGAATCACCCAGCGTGGCCTTTAGAAGGACAGTTAGACCACAGCTTGCATGGAGACTTAGAGACACGTCTCTGAGAAACCTTTATGAGGAAATGCCTGGTGATGAATGACAGGTGTATTTGTGCTGACAGGTAATCCTGACCAGGGGCAGACGAACTCCACCCTCCGTGTCTAGACAACGTCGTGCAGACTCTCTCCTCCTCTCAGTCAATGTCAATGTTAGCACTGGGACCCTTTGCAGCGCCTTGTTTATCAGACCCAATTTATGTGCTCTTATATTTTCGTCTCCTCATGGGAACCAGAGAAAGTGTGACATAAACTTGGCACTGGGTGGCCCAGACTTCCAAAACCCAGACCCAGTTCTCTCAGTAGTCGTGGCTGCTTCACTCTTAATACTGCTCCTGGGTCATTTGTTACGAAAGATAGCTCTGTTTAAAGGCTCATTCAGGTGAATCTCCAGGATCTCAACTGAGTAATTCATACCGTAGCAGACAAGGACAGAATGGAACAATCGTTGTTGCAATGTGTGCTCATTAACCGCTGCATACAGTACATCTGTCAGAGAGAAAGAATTTTAATATTTGGTCTGTGAAGTTTCAAAGGGGCAACGTTATGTCATCGTGGCTCCGAGTTCCAGACCAGAGGAAAATACAGGAGTGCAGCCCAGCCTTGATTTTGGAACCTGCTTGAGGGAAGACTTTAGGCTGACAGCTAAAAGGGCTCACAAACAGAAACGGGACACGTGTTGATAGGCCCGGAGGGCGGGCTGCTGAGCCGCTGGCTGTGGCTCCCTCGTCCTCCAGTGCAGCTTAAACCTGTGACCCAGTTCTCTCGAGAAACTCCCCTCGCCTACTCCGGGGAGAGAATGTTCACTCGCTGCCCAAAATGACAAACAGCAGGCAGGCAGGCAGTGGCACGCTCGCTTGCCAAACACAGCGATCCACGTTGACACTATGCTGACAGGGGAGGCATAGACACTGTTATACACAGTCCCCCGCCAGAGACTGGGAACGACAGGGGGCGGAGGGCACACGCTGCTGGAATACAGACAAGGCGTGCTGTGTTTAGAGTTGAGGGTATAGGTACTGTATGTTCAGGAAAAGTTGCAGGACTCGGGGAGTTTCCAGTTACCTCTTTCAGAACCGTCAGGTTTTAAGTTTCTCGCCGCCTTTGAAGGCTTCGGTTTTGTCCAGTAAGCATCGGTCATCGCTGCACGGTGACTACATTGATTAACTGTGAGTCGCCGTATTCACTCTCCAACGCGTATCAAAGTACAACTTCTAACTCAAAACAACCTTTCCCAGGGGAAACTTGTTCAAGAAACATCAGAATGGTATTAAAGTATAATTTGATGGTCCAAGCTCTCTTGGTTTGGTTTCACCAGTTTTACAGCTATACCGTAATTAAAAATTAAAAAATAAACTTAACTACTATGGAAACCACTTGACACAACAGCGGTGGTAATGGGAAAGACAGCTGCCAAGCTGGTAGCTGCCAACAGCAGAGTCTGGTGGCCATATAACCCTCCCAGGGCTGAGTCCAGCCAGCTAAAGTTAGGTAATCATTACTTGATGGGTTCTGTAATGTTGAGGTCTGACTTTCCTAACAGAGTGAAAAAGGGATTGTGCCGACTACAGCGACTTCTGCCCGCCACGAGCGTGATTCGACGTTAAGAAATGTTTTAAATGTTTGAAATCTCAGTTTTACAAAATGCTTGGATAAGTTTGCCAAGCTGTTCCAGACACATTCCAAGACAGTCTTGCACAAAGTGTGAAGTAACACTTAATTCATAAGTATCCACATTAATGCATTACTGTAAAACATTATTTGAGAACAAACTGGTTGCATTTAGAACAACCTCCTTTTTCAAACTTGTGTAGATCGAGAGACCTGCGTCACTTACATATCCTGTTTACCTGTCTGCATGATGACCTGATGAATAAACAACGACTGTTAGTATACCCCAAAACACCCATATAATATGTGGAGAGCTGCACCTCTCACTATTGGCCTGTGAGCCACATTCACCCCATTCCTCCCCCTTTAATCCCCTAATCTCACTTTTCATTCCAGAAAGGCAACCTCTGTGATCATTGGCAACTCTCACACTTTCCTTGGTTTCCTCGAGTAGTGCCGAAAGAGTCTACACCAGATTATCCCTGGTAATCTGTCTCACGTAAATATCTGCAGCTGCGTTCTTTCAAATGTTGGCCCCCCCCAGTCTCTCCTATTGGGTGGGCTGGCTGGCTGTAAATCGATCACCATCTATGGTAAGCAGGCGGGCTGCACTCTTCGTTTAGAGGGATGAATTTCGACTACAGAGGTGCTCTGGCCATGATGTGTGGGTGGTTCTGGTGGGTGTATCTGGGAGCGCAGCGTTGTAGCTGTTCACTTATCTCACTTAACTCTGAAGGTAAACACATCAGTGAAGGTCATGGGTACCATTTAGGCCATGACCTGGAAAATGATATCAAAAGAGCGATGAGACAACTGTTCAGTTTTAATCCTCAGATCTCAGAAGTATGTATTGTTATAAACGTCCATGTTATAAATGTTATGTATAAATGTTTATAAATGTCTAACCCAGATGAGATCACGGTTATACGACGGTGTCTAATTGAAGCCACCCTATCCCAGTGGGTGCTGGTAGACTTCCAGGTGACATCAAAGGAGACTGTGACGGCTAGTATCTTCAGCGGAGGAAGACAACCACTGCACAGACTCCAGTCTTCCTCAGCCACGTCTAATAAGACCAGAGACCACCAGAACTCTCCAGGCAACAACCTCTAAACACGCCAGACAGGCCGTACTCTCCTCCGGCCAGATCGATATCAAATAGTCTCGGGGCATCTGCAGTCAACCACGACAGGATGTTCAACCCTCACACGCTCCCTTGGTGTCACACGCTTAGCGTGGTCAACGCCTGATACAGTAGTAGGAAACAGATCTTAAACAAGCATCGTGTAGATTCACAGGAGAAAGAGATAACTGTTGGCTAGCCTTGACCTCCCATATGCAAAAATAGTTTTTGTTTGAGGGATGTGGAAATGAGGGGACCAGGAAGTGGAATTCTTGTTGGAGGGGAGTCAGGTGGCTGAGCGGTTAGGGAATTGGGCTAGTAATCCAAAGGTTGCTGGTTCAATTCCCTGGCTGTGCAAAATGACGTTGTGTCTTTGTCAAGGCACTTCACCACTTGCCCTCGGGGAATGTGCCCTGTACTTACTGTAAGTCGCTCTGTGGATAAGAGTGTGTTAAATATAAATGTGATGCTGTCTGTAGTTAGTCGCACCTTGTGCAAACAATGTAACAAACACTTGAATTAACTACACAGTATATATCCTTTTAGTGTCCTGTCCTTACAGATGGACACACAAGCTCCATGTCTGCCCCTCTCACTGACCCTCTCTCTCCTCCACCCCATCTCCCCCCTAACCTCTCTCGCCCACACACCTTACAACAACAACACACAGATTGATTTGCCAATTTGTCCCGACTGGAAGGAAATTATTTGCAAATAATTGATTGACTCTTTGTACTTATAGGTTTATGGCACCACATCGGCATGTGCCTTAAATGGATGTGACTCAAATCATTGACAAAACTGATTTTTCGACAGCGCAAATCAGTGAAGTTCAGAGGCTAAGCAAATTACATCGCCCGGAGCAACTAGCACTGCATGAATGGAGCCTTTTATGATCATAGAGAAAACCTTTCCCAGGGGACATGAAATTTTAGAGGGTTTTCCCCCTTAAACACACACGGGTACACTTGAAAGGTAAAGGTAATTTCCACTTCCTTTCCTGGATAATGCTGTTTAAACCAAATAAGCGCTCTCATTCATTGCCGTTTAAATTTAAGCAAGATGTGCTTGGTAAAACGAGTACGTTTAAATCCTGGATGCAAGCAATGCGTGAATTGTAAAATATATAGGCTACTTAAATATTTATGCATCAAATTAACTAGGCAATGGAAAAAAGTTGTAACTTTGTATGAAACATAGCTTACACTTACCGTTTTGTTCCTTTAAACTTGGATGTTGAAATTTGCTAATGTGACTTGATTCTGCCTCTGAGCCATGTTGTTGGAGAAGCGATGCAAGTAGGAGTAATAATGAAAGGATCATTTGGATTAGTGTTGAAAGGCGATTACAAAGCACTGTTGACGGGACGTTTTGTATCACCATGCACCGGCGTAGTGTGGAGGACACCAATTCTTATTTGGACACATCTGTAGCAGATAAACAAGGAGTAAAATCCACATAATCTCATTCAAATACTGAGTCCTCTGAAAAATGAAAAATAAAAACTCAAGACTCGTAAAATCCACTGAAAACGCTGGCTGTTGGGCGGGTTCTTTCTAGAGTGCAAGTGCGCACCTGTTGGCTTTGTGGAAAGTTGGAGAAAGTTTTTCTAATCACCAGCTCCGGTGTGATTGCATATTCAGCCCCAGTAACAATCTGTATTCATTGCATGCACATGCACAAATAATGTATTTCACGAAAGAGTGTTAGGCTGCTGTATGCGTTTCACGGTTTCCAAGCTCTTAGCCTAGCAGGAGTAAACTATTCCAAAGGAACTCCAGTCAAATGCTCCGAGTGCATATCCAAAAGCCTCACAATAAGCGCATATGCCCGCGTGCAGCGCAATTCGATACAGTCTTAAGGCTACATTGGATAACATATCGCTACTCGAGCTTCTGTTGTCTGGCTCTTGGCTCATAGGCGGAGACTGAGCTAAGCTATCGTAGAAGCTGAGACGACAGGGTCTGAATTTCTGGAGAACGCAGACAGCCAACTGACGACACAACAGGTGCTATACATAAAGTCAAACCTCCTAGCGTAGGCTACTCCCCGTGATGTTAACTATTCAGTAACTTCGTCTCGCACTGGGTAGGTTTCAACTTGCCGTGTGTATTTTCAACACAAATATCTCCGGAGCGGGGCAAACTATGGTCACCCTTGTGAGTTTCTGAACTAGTGAACTTGCATGACAGGTGGATCTTCCTTGTAGGTGTATGGATAAAATACATTTAACACACCTTTGTACCCTATAGTAGTAGAACATATTCTCACTGGAGCATTTGATTGAATGTAGCCAAAGTAACCTACCACGTGAGACTGATACGAATACTCGCCTATACTCCTTCTGTATTTACAATTTACTTTTATAACAATTTGACTAAAGATATGACGACAACACGGGAAATAATTGAGTTAATAGACGGTAACATGCCACAGGTCAGCACTCATTGCAAAGATTTTTTGAGATTAGTTATTTCTATAAATAAATAGGCTACCCATATAAAAATATATTTTTTTTTCTCTGGGCCCTAAGAAAAACATCAGAAAGTGGATCAGGTGTGAAAACTAAGTGCATGTACTCCAAAGAAACAAGATCATCTGTATGAATACTGTAGATGTCCCACTTTCAGCAATGTAAATATTAGACAGTATACATTGTGTCAAGACTCCTTAATCTCCCCATCGTAGCCTGAAGCACTTCTGCTCTGGAACTCTAGAACCATCCATCTGTAGGGGAAATGTTTAAGAACTTCTCAATTTGTCATATCAAAGCAGTAGACACCGCTGTTGCCGTTTCCCCTTCTGTTATCAATTTCCGCTCTCTTGAGCACAATGCTGTGCCTCATCAAATGTGATTAATGTGGTTACTCTCTTCTTATTGTCGGAGGAATCCACAAGTGTTCTCCCCCCACCCCACCACCCATCACACACACACTGTCCTGTACAGTAAGTCTATCGTACCAAGTAGACAAAACAATCAAAGGGGAGTTCCAGACACACTGAACTAATTCAACAAAGACACATGATGCAATGGAGCAGCAATCTACTCCCGTCTTAACGTCGCGGAAAAATTACAACCCTGGAGAGAGGAAGGGTTATGGATGAGGGTTTAATGTTTTTAATCAAAGTTGATGGCTGAGATGAGATCGTAGGGGTCTGAGACACTCCTTTGGTGTGTGTTGCCCCCATAGAGACTGGCACACAGAGGTCCTCTTGTGCCTGCTACAAGGGCCCAGTCCCTTTGTGTAAAGGAGAGTATCACATTCCAGCCCTGAAAAACCCTGAAGCAGATGTCAGCACTCCACATTGTGGAAAATCTTTCTCTCTTTTCTGAACTCTCTCTCTCTCTCCTTCCCTCTCTCTTTCTCTCTCTCTCCCTCCCTCTCTCTGAACTCTCTCTCTACTTTCTCTCTCTCTCTCTCTGAACTTTCTCTTTTCTCTCGCTCTCTCTCGCTCTCTCTTTTGTCTCATTCTTTCACACACACACTCCTCACCCAAGGAGGTTGTGTCTGTGAAAGCTTGGTATTTTGTCTCCCTAAGCACATTTGATTGCTGCATCCACGGTGGTCTTGTGACACAGAGAATTTAATAAAAAAAATATTTAAAAAATGGGAATAAACTGAAGGAATTAGTCACAAGACAGACCTCAGGGTCACAGCAAGCATGGAAGGAACCCAGAAGATTTACACTAAACTGGCTGAGATGTACATGTAAACGATTGGGATTTCATAGTTGCCCCACTCGCGGCTACATTCCAATATTATTCTAAATACCTTTTTGAGCCGCGAGACAAATGAGTGCCCCATTGCCAATGAAATCATGTATTTATCCATCCCTCCCAGCCAATGTAAGATACTACTTAGGCCAAGCTGAAGTAGACATATAAACAGTGTGGCTGTTGTGCAGAACATATTTGCACCTTCCAGAGAGGGTTTACGTGTACGGTTTAGTTAGTGTGTGTGTTCCTTTCAGTCTCAAGCCTTTTGAAGAGTCTTCTACTGAACTGCTATATTTATTAAATGTGTTGTTAAAGAAAAGAAATGTTATCAGAGTTTAAAACAAATGGAGTGTTTTACACCAGTTTCGGTGTTTTATATCCCATAATTGTAGATGCAAATATTTCATCTCAGAAGAAAATAAAGTAAAAAAATAAAATAAAAAGTTATTTCATAAATCCTACAAAAAATCTTGTGTAAAAGTGACAAACTTCTACCCCAGCGAGTTTTTTATAATGGCGTTTTGCTTTGAGTCTGGAGACCCCTACTGGTGCCCCATGACACTACAGCCAAGCAGTCAACATGGATTTGGGGGATGCCATAATGGGCGCCCATTAGCATGGGGGGTGACTGATGTGAAAGAGGAACATTGTATGTCTAAGACTAAGAGATACAATACGTGGACAATAGCTACTGATGCTATGAGAGGGGGTATTCTTGGGTTACCCTACTTACCCCACTCATGATGTAAAGTGGTCCGACGTGATAGGACGCTAGTTTATTTTGGCATGGTGTCCCCAATGTGAGGCGTTTTTGGTTTTCATATTTCCCAAACCTTGTGTTCATGACTGGGAAGATACAGACCCCAAGAGACAGGGATCTCATTCCATGACCCAGTGCCCAAAGCTATTACTATAGCAAACCCAATCGATATGATCTTGTGCTGTGTGTGTTGAGTGTTCAATGTGTGCATGAATGCCTGTATTCATATTCATGAAGTATATATTGTACAGTATGTTCAGGAAAGACATGCTGAGAGGGGAGAGAGAAGAAATGAGAGAAGAGAGACCAAAGAGAGAGACCAAAGAGAGAGACCACAGCTCTGTATAATTCATTGTCTAGGAACACACACTTTCTGTCTGTGTCGTTAAAATGGACATCACCATAAAGATGTCTCGGACAAATTATCTTCCCTTTCTTCAGGGTAACATCGTGTCCTCATCTTTTTCAGGAAAACTCTCCCTCATTCTAACTTTACTACCACGGTATACATTTCTTGTTCTGTATGTAGTATCCAAATCACTTGACAAGATCAACTTCATAACAAAGCACTCCATCAGCTCTTGTCAAGGGGCTCGATATCCTTCGAAACAAAGGAATCTGTCAACACAAAGTCCTTATATTACTTAAAGCAGAATGAGCCCCACATGCCAGTGATAATACTACACCAGCTTGGTTGAAACACACTGACAGTATTTTGGGAATGGTGTCTGGCTGTCCATCAGTGAAGTGGCATGTGGCCAGATGTTGGACAATGTCTGAGAAAGACAAAGGCTGACTGTCCAATGGGGCTTAGCTTTGATTATGACATCATCAGAATGTATTCATCATTATTTATCTGGTGCAGATTATTGTGCATATACACAGATCAAATATGTACGGTACATATTATTTACACATTCGTATTTTAATATCTAATAACGTGTGTGTGTGAAAATAATGCTATATTGATTGGACTGAAACTCTACATAGTGAGATACTACAGGGCAAATGCTAAAGTATATAGTTTGAATACCTGGAATAAAAGCAACAATTGGATCACGCCTATTTTCTTGTAGTAGTGAGACAAACAATTGTCAAGCCATTCTTCTTGGGTAGACACAGCAAAGGAATGAGCCATACACCAAACAACTACTAGCTTGTTGGCTTGCATCTGACCTTGCTGGTGAGCGAGTGGATTGGCTGTGTTCCAAATGTTGGAAGTCAGCTTTGATTCTGCTTAGGCCACAGTACAATATGGAGTAAGTCAGGATATCTCCACATCTCTCTCCCTCCCTCTTTCTTGGCCTCTCTCTCTCTCTCTCTCTCTCTCTCTCTCTCACTCTCTCAATCAGCTCATGTCCATGCTAGGTCTGCCACTTAACCCCCTGACCTATTTTTAGTGTTTACATCTTGATTAAAACCTGCCTGCATAAATGCAAGTTTCATTCCATCAGTTGGTTGTACATGCCAACAGACCTGCACACGTTGAAGGTTTCAAAACCATTCAATGGATACAACATGGGTTAATTTGAACATTTGCACTCACTTCAATCCGACTACAGTACGTACTCTCACTCGGGGTTACGACACGACTCCGTTTTATTACCCAGTGAGTGTGCTTAACATCCCACTCTAAAGTCTATTCGTCAAGAGAAGAGAAAGTATTATAGCGATTTAACTGCTTACATTCATACATTCAAGTGACGCTTAATATTTTAACGGGCTCCTAGATGTTTTGCATAGCTACACTGTCATAAATTGCAAGGAGATTGTACCGGCTATCACTTATTTACAAATGCTTACGTAATGGTTGTATAGTCGTCGGAGAATGGACAAGCCGTCCGTGGTGATGATGCTGGGCATGTAGGCTTGTCAAGCTCTCAGCATCTTGCTACTGCGCATGTTGCATGACAGGTGCACAAGCGAGCCTCCATCTTGGGTTTCCCGAACATAGGCTCAACCTACAGCAGCGACATACACTAAATCAAAATTTTAAAAAAACAAAAAAACAAAACAGCGGGAAACCTAAAATAGAAAATATTGGCAGTTTGCCTAAATGTAGCTATTGAATTCAAATGTCAGTTTCATTTATGAATGACCGGTAGAAGAGGAGCTCATGAAAAAAAAGGACCAAGACGCCTCATGAAGGCTCACTGAAGACCACTTGCAGAGTCAGCGTTAGGAACAAGAAAATAAAAATAACTGGTAAGTGTAATACATTTCTTATAACATATCAAAAGTCTTGTGGAAACCAGCTTTGGTCTATATGTGCAGTAGACTGACACGTTAGCCGTATGTTTTCGCTTCGCATGTAAATAGCATGTTTGCCCCAGCATCCTCCCATAACCTCTGGCGTCATGGTGGATTGTGTTGCTATGTTGCTCTCTCCATCTTCTGGTCGCGGTGCTCACGGTTTGGTCCGAGTGTTGGCATCTGCTCCGATGTTTGCCTGGTCGCAACTGGTCTTGGCGTGCACGTGCAGCCAGCCACAGGTTGCGACTGTTGTTAATTGACGTCAAATTTGTATTCGAGGGTTTTACACGATACTGCTATTCAGCAATTGACCTTGTGGAAATGCAGGTGAAAGTACAGTGCTCATAGGGAAACATCCATAAATTCTCCAGTAACAAGAAATGGTCATAAAATTGTTTATGGTGTTTGGCCACGGGTGATAAGACGTGCTTGTGTGTGTAGGATGTCTGTACGGTTGTTTACTGCCATGTCGGTCCTAAATCTAAAAACGCAGCTCAAGCAGAACCTGAATATGTTAAAGTTGTGATGACTGGAGAGGGTTGCCTATTGACTGGATAATCTGTCTACCCATAAGAAGTCCATGTCTACTGTATCATAATACACATTTAAGTGGGCAGACCATTGCCATTGCCAAACCATAACAGTTTTTTTTATTTGATTAAATCTTAGATCTAGCCAATGATATGTTAGGGATACTGTAATGATGAGCAACACACCCACATCTTTAAGATGATACAGCTCACAGAGCATGAGATGAGCAAGCGTGAGACACTGGTTGTTTTTTCTCTAGGATCGCCTTCAGGAAGTTTAATCATCACATGCCAGCAGTAACACGACAGAAACACTATACTGATGCAAACACGCCTACCTAATTTACTGTAATAATGAAGGACATGAGAGGAGGAGAGAGGGAAGAGAGGAAGGGGGAGAGAGGGAGAGAAGGAAGAAGGACAGTGATAGGAGAGATAGAGGAGATGAGAGTGACGAGAGAGGAGAGCTTTACTGTGCGAGGCTCGTGATCTCTGGCTCGAGCCTTTCTCTTGTCTCTCTTTCTCTCTTCCTTTCTCTCTTTCTCTCTTCCTCGCTTCCCCTTTCTCTTCTTCTCTCTTTCCTCTCTTCCCTTTCTCTCTCTTCTCTCTTTCCTCCTTCCTTTCTCTCTCTTTCTCTCTCTCTTTCCTCTCTTCTTCTCTCTTTCCCCTTTCTCTTCTTCTCTCTTTCCTCTCTTCTCCTTTTTCTCTCTTTCTCTCTTTCCTCTCTTCCCCTTTCTCTTCTTCTCTCTTTCTCTCTTTCCTCTCTTCCCTCTTTCTCCTTCTTCTCTTCTTTCTCTCTTCCTCTCTTCCTTTCTCTCTTCTCTCTTTCTCTCTTCCCTTTCTCTTCTCTTTCTCTCTTCCTTCTTCTCTCTTTCTCTCTTTCCTCTCTTCCCCTTTCTCTTCTTCTCTCTCTTCCCTTTCTCTTCTTCTGCTCTCTTTCCGTCTCTTCCCTTCCTCTCCTTCTTCTCTCTTTCCTCTCTTCCCTTTCTCTTCCCTCTTCTCTCCGTTTCCTCTCTTCCCCGTTTCTCTTCCTCTTCTCTCTTCCTTTCTCTTCCTTCTTCTCTCTTTCCTCTCTTCCCTTTCTCTTCCTTCTTCTCTCCTTGCCTCTCTTCCCGTTCTCGTCCCTCTCTCTCCTGTCCTCTCTTCCCTTTCTCTTCCTTCTTCTCTCTTCCCTTTCGTCTCTTCCTTCTTCTCTCTTTCCTCTCTCCCTTTCTCTGCCCTTCTTCTCTCTTTCCTCTCTTCCCTTTCCTTCCTTCTTCTCTCTTTCTTCTCTTCCCCCTTTCTCCTTCTTCTTCTGTCTCTCTTTCGTCTCTGTCCCTTTCTCTTCTTCCTTCTGCATGGGGATGATGAACTAGGGATAAGATAAGAGCTGGTGTCCATGTGTAACAGTGACTCGAGCTTTCTCAGGTCAGGGAAATTCTAAGTGAAATAAGAAGTGGTAGAACTTGTGTGTGCCGTGTTGTGGTGTGCCGTGTTGTGACGGCCCGCAATAATGATGTCACAACTCTGTATCTGTGTACGGTAGAGCGCGAGTACGTCTCAGAGGGAAACCCACAGCATTTGGGGAGAGTTCAGTCTCTGAATGAATGAAATGACGTAGCCGAGTTTGATGTCGGCTCTGTGTTTTCTACGCTGTAATGAACCTGGCAGAAGTGTGGCGTGATTCCGCCCGCGAGGACGATAATCGACGTGAAGGAGAGAAGCTGACAGGGGATTACTAGGGTGCCGTGCCAGAGAGCTGGAGTGTGTCTTCTTCACGATGAACTGCAGGAGTTTAGACGATCTGGAGTGTGTCTTCTTCACGATGAACTGCAGGAGTTTAGACGATCTGGGTCGCTGCACCAGCTCACACACGGCACGCCAAGACAACATGTCTATGTAGGGAAGGAGGTCATGTTTGTGGCAGTATACATGCATCACAGTCAGCCTGTGATGAACGACCTGGTCACACAGCGTGTGGAGCTGTGAGTGTGTTTATAGTGGTATAGAAAGGCGTTTAATCAAGAAAATACCTATAAATGGGTCTATTCCATCACTTGTCTGGTGTGCAGGTCATGTTGGGTTGATGGCTCTCCCTGTGCTGGACAGACGTAGGCCTGGATCTAGAGGGGTGTGATTACGTTCAATACTTATGGACTTAAGCGTAGGAACTAAACCCATTGGCTACTGTAGACTTATATAAAAACAATTAAGACCGGAACAGTCATTCTTGAATTAATGTAATGATCAGGTTGCATCAAAGTGCCCACCCCTCCAAAAACAAGTTGCACGCAGTATGCTCATCAACTCAGGGAGTAATGCTACAGGTAGTATAGTTATTGCATTATTTTTATTATAACAGCAATCAAGTTTTGTATTATTCTCAGAAAAACATAATTGAGTTAATGGTTGGAAGTAGTGCTTCGTAGTTAATATCTTTGTCTGAGGAGCAATGTTGTTCATCGAATGTGGAAAAGCAACATGTGTTCCTGAGTGAAAGGTGTGCGAGACTGATCCCACAAGCTCTGATTCCTCCTCTTTCCTTTTCTCAGGCGGACGGAGAAGAAGAGATGACGGAGATGAAGCTGAGCGCCTTTCTTCTCCTCCTCTTGGTTTGGACGGAGGGAGGATCCACCGAGAAAGGAACCAAGAAAGGGAAGAAGAAAGGAAGGCAGGTCGACTGTCCCTCGTAAGTACCAGAGCCAGCACATTTAGCACTCCGACACTCTTATCCAGAGCTATTTACAGCAAGTACAGGGACATTCCCCCCAAGGACACAACGTCATTACGAACGCGCCGGGAATCGAACCGGCAACCTTCGTGCCCGATTCCCTAACCGCTCAGTCATCTGACCCCCGCTCAACTTCCCAGAGTTGAGTCTTGTAGTTCCCAGTGTATATGAATTCCCCATCTCTGAGAAAGTCATCCAACCACAGACAGATGTGAAGTGCATTAGATTGGGACTGGACAGCTGGCCAAAAGAATCAAAGCTAAGAAGAAAAAAAAAGGATTTGTCATTTCTATCCTAGATTTAACACGAAAGCCTCATTTGTCATGCAGTGTTGGATGTCTTAATACACTAATACCAAAAATGGGAATATATTATTGGCAACGCAGAGTTGTTTTGGTGAAGAGGAAAAGCCTTTTATTTAGGTAGAGTATAAACCATTTAAACTGTGTGTCTGACTGTATGTCATTGTGGATCAGTTTGGAACAGCTTGTCTAAATTGTCTGCAGAAAGGCTAGCGGGGTGGGGCTTTCCAGAAAGAATATGTGGCACACTTTGATCAGAGGAACCGCAAATGTACACAGTGAAAATCCCTGCCCGGGCCTTTCTACTCATCCTCTGAGCACGGTCAGGTTTACATAATGAGATATAAAGTGCTCTGGGAGTTAGATTCCCTGGCAGAGCAGTTACCACCCACATGGAGGCAGTTTCCTGCCATCTCTGCCAGGTCCCACTCTTTCTCGTCCCTCTCTCTCTCTCTCTCTCTGTCGCTTTCTCTCCCTCTCTCTCCCCCTCTCTCTGTGTGTTTCCCTCCTCTCTTCTCCTCTCTCTGTCTCTTTCTCTCCTCTCTCACTCCCCCCTCTCTTTGTCGTTTCCCTCCCTCTCTCTCCCCCCCTCTGTCTCTTTCTCTCCCTCTCTCTCTCCCCCCTCTCTGTCTGTCTTCCCTCCCTCTCTCTCTCTCCCACCCTCTCTCTCGCTCTCTCTTCCTCTCTCTCCCTCTCTCACTCCCCCCTCTCTTTGTCTGTTTCCCTCCCTCTCTCTCTCCCCTCTCTCTGTTTCTTTCCCTCCCTCTCTCTCCCCTCTCTCTGTCTCTTTCCCTCCCTCTTTCTCTCCCCCCTCTCTTTGTCTGTTTCCCTCCCTCTCTCTCTCCCCTCTCTCGTTTCTTTCCCTCCCTCTCTCTCTCCCTCTCTCTTTGTCTGTTTCCTCCCTCTCTCTCTCCCCTCTCTCTGTCTCTTTCTCTCCCTCTCTCACTCCCCCCTCTCTTTGTCTGTTTCCCTCCCTCTCTCTCTCCCCTCTCTCTGTTTCTTTCCCTCCCTCTCTCTCCCCCTCTCTCTGTCTCTTTCCCTCCCTCTTTCTCTCCCCCCTCTCTCTGTCTCTTTCTCTCCCTCTCTTTCCCCCCTCTCTCTGTCTGTTTCCCTCCCTCTCTCTCTCCCTCTCTCTCTGTCTGTTTCTCTCCCTCTCTCTCTCTCCCCTCTCTCTGTCTCTTTCTCTCCCTCTCTTTCCCCCCTCTCTCTGTCTGTTTCCCTCCCTCTCTCTCTCCCTCTCTCTCTGTCTGTTTCTCTCCCTCTCTCTCTCCCCCCTCTCTTGTCTGTTTCCCTCCCTCCCTCTCTCTCTCCACCCTCTCTCTGTCTGTTTCTCTCTCCCCCTCTCTCTGTCTGTTGCTCTCTCCCCCCTCTCTCTGTCTGTTTCCCTCCCTCTCTCGCCATCCCTCTCCCTTTCTCTCCGTCTCTCTCACCATCACGTTGTCTTTTACTCTCTTTGTCTCTGTATAGATCCCCCCCCCCTCTCTCTCTCTCTGGCCATCTCTCTCCTCAGGTTCTCATCATTCCTTCAGAAAATCAGGAAACCGCAGTGTTCCCTGCGCTGTGTGACATGGGAGTGGCCCAGAGTGTTTTTAGAGTGCCCTTACACGCCGGGAACATTTGCTATTTGAACACCTCCTAGCAGAACCTCCTAGCAGAACCTTTAACAGTATTCCTCCCCCGGAAAGGTTGTGAGACCCTGACAGGGTGGTCCACTTCTAAAGTTAATTCAATCGCCTGTTCAGTATACAGAGTTTAAGTGGAGTTTAAAGTAAGTCTGCGCAGTTCTCCGGTGAGAATGTGACCTGCTGTGTGGTGTGGGCTGCTGTATAACCTCCTCCTCCTCCCCTCCTCCCCTCCTCCTCCTCCTACACCCGCCTCCTCCCCTCCTCCTCCCCTCCTCCTCCTCCCCTACTCCTCTCATCCCCTCCTCCTCCTCCTCCCCTCCTCCTCCCCTCCTCCTCCCCTCCCTCCTCCCCATCTCCCCCGCAGAGAGCTGTCAGCTGAGGATCTCGCACGGGTTCCTGAAAATTCAACCAGCAACATCTTGAACAGGTTACTGCTCACCTACGATCCCAGAATCAGGCCCAACTTCAAAGGTGAGCAGCTTCTCTATCTCTCTCTCCCTCCCCCTCTCCCTCTCTGCTTACTGTACTAATTTAATCCAACCTTCCGTCATTTCTTCCCCCACTATCTATTTCAGTGTGTGGGTTCTACACACTGTTCAGTTGGGTAAGTTACCTGAAAGGCTCAAATGTTTTCAGACAATTTGTTCTAGTTCATATATAACCATTTCAAAGTTTTCGATTAAAGGCTTACCTCTTGCCTTTGGGTGATTTACATGGAATCCGCCATAATGCAAGGCCTGTGTTCTGACCCCAAACATTCTAAATCACATCTTAAACATGAGATCATGACAGTTTCAACTCGGATCCAGAGTCCATCATACTGAATCGCATGTTTTCCCCTTAGAACTTGCGTGCATCTCTTACTGTACAGACCTTAGCAGGTATCTACAGTAACCTCTCTCCTTCGGAACGTCAGCCTGAACATTCTGAGAATGTTTTCCCGTTGCCGGGTGTCGTAGCACATTCCGCGCTTCCATTCGAAGGGTTTCCATGGCGACCTGATGATCTTAACAGTCTGTGGTGGTCTCGGGGTCCATCTTCACTCGCTGGCATCAAGCTTGATAGGGCTCTCTGGGGTTTCTTCTGCCTGCTCTTCTCCCCTCTGCAGACTCACATCTGGTCTTCATATCGAGGCTAGATGAAAGCTCTTGACTTCCATTAACTTCAAAGTTTGTAATCTCCCAAATTTGATTTGAAGCTGTTCCTTCTGCAACTGCACGCCTGGGCCATTAAATCACGACCTGCTTTTGGGGCTGCGTTTGAAAGTAACACCACCAGTGGTCCTGTAATACCTTTTATTCTGGCTCGATCAGAACACACAGAATTCCTGTGTGTTTTGGCGTATTTTATGATAATCACGAGATGTAAATGTTCTCCGTTAAGGTGAATATGGAGATCTTGATTATATGGTGTGTGTAGGTTTGCAGATTGACTGAAATAGACATGATTACGTGTATCATAGCTCCTGTAGCACCTACGGTACAGTATGTGCCAACTGCCAGTTTCTGATGATGTTTTTCTGTTTGGTTTCCAGGCATTCCTGTTGAAGACAAAGTGAACATTTTTATCAACAGCTTCGGGTCGATCCAGGAAACCACCATGGTGAGACACCCATGATCAGATTGTCTGATCAGATGTTGTTATGAATAAATAATAATAAACGTTATCTGTAATGCGCCTTTCTTGCACTCAAGGCACTAGAACCACCATCAAGGTGCTTTTACAACCATCGTCACCCTGGCAACCATCGTCACCCTGGCGCCGTCTTTCACCCACATTAGTTAAGGGAAAACATTATCAGGAAGTATTATTATCTCTTCGGGCAATATTTTCCCTACATATTTGAGGGGAACGTATTGTAGGTATTGAAGAATGCAAAAGATAATTTTAGCAGTGGAGTTTTACGGAGACCAGAGGTTTCATGGCTCATTTATCTGATGGCTTAATTGCTGCTAGAAGTGCTTTTCTATTGCTAATGAATAGATTAAACTCAAGGACGTGCTGAGTTGACCCCGGATCACTTAAGAGACATTAATGAGTACGCTGTTGAAATGTTTTATAAGAAACTTTCTCATTCTTCTTCTATCAGAGGTTGCAACGAGCGTGGTTTGAACTGTCTGGTCCGTGTTATGAATTTAAAGCCTTTGGGATTAATTTTCCAATCAACATTGTCTCACCTGAATTTTGAACAGCCTTTCTGACTACAGTGATTTATACTAGGAAAAGCCTGTCTGACAGCATGTAAATAGTATTCAAATACATGGATATAATTTGACATATTTACATTTGCATATAAACTCTATACTATACTGATCAGTCCAAAAGAGTGAACTTTTATACTATTTAAATCATGAAGCACGTATTGCATAAACTGTCTGCAGCCTGTGGTTTGCACCTGTCTGCAGCCTGTGGTTTGCACCTGTCTGCATCACCAACTGTCTCTGGAGGACGGATAGAGAGATAGACAGATAGACAGATGGAGGAGATATTCCTCATGGAATATCTCCTCCCAGCTCTCTAACATTTTCTCTTTGAGAGTATTTTCGAAACGTTTTTCCTTGTCTTCTTTGAGGGTTTAGGTTGGTTATAGGAGCTGATCTGTGTGCACCTGAGAAGCTCTCGGTAAAATGTCTTGTCTAAAGGGATACGCAAATACAGTTTGATTGAGATGTTTGAAGCTAAGATGCTTCCTGACGAAACTGGCAGTTGTCTCAGTACCCTTAAGCAGGTGTGGTAGTGAAAATTCAGCTGAAATTTCCAGTTCTTCTGTCAGTTATTTAAGGGTAGTGACAGATCTTTATGGGTAGTGACATCTACACAGATGCCTTGAATCCTGTATCCTGCAAAAGCCGATTGTTTTCTGCTGAAGATATTTTTCTTGGCCGAAGATCAGTGCTGTGTGTCTGCAGAGACTTAACACTTAACGCTGGCTAGATGGGAATTTCACACCAGGAACGATTGAGATGATATATGTCACAAGCAGAATGGCAGCAACAGTGCAAACCAAGATAAAAACCCTTCTTCCTGTCTGCTGTGAGCGTAACAGATATGGAGACAAAGGAGAGAGAGGACTGTACAGAAATGGAGAAAGACAGTTAGAGAGAGAGCGAGGCGTTAAGACAGCTGAAAACTCATTCTTCTTTCCTAATTTCATCCTTTGCCTTCACTTGTGCCGTCCTGGAGAGAGGAGTGTGTCTCAGTGACAAAGAGTCCAAATGAGTTAGGAAGAGAGGCCGACAGAGACAGCTGGTCATCTCCCTCTCGATTTATCACTCTCCAGGGCTTCTGATCTCTGGAAATACTTGCTGGTCATTTACACCTCGACTAAATGCTTGTCGCTGCTGTGCGCTGACTGCAGTTAACACATCCATTTTCCCTTTATGAGTGCATTCGCCCCGAGAGGATGACTAATTTGATGATGCAGGGTGCAATAAACCCCACTGTGATTTATAGTGCCTCTCCAGTAGAGTTTTTTTTCCTCTTTGACTACTCTCGGTGGATGTGTTCAGCTTGCTCTGCGTTGGCCGTGCCACAAACAGCCCACAGTTGGATTTGCTAAAACAACGTGAGGAATTTGGATTATTAACAAAATAGGTTTCTTTTTGTGAGGATAAAAGACAAAGTAGTATCTTGTAAATGTTGAAAGGATCGACATAGCATTATGCCAGCAACATTCATGTTTTAGGAAATAAGATATCCCTACGAAGCATTGATGTTCTATGTAATGATATTACATTTCTTTTCACATCATTTTTTTTCACAATGGGCATACGTACACATACACACAGCTGGTATTTTGGTAGGTATAGTATTTGACGTGTAATCCATCTTCAAGTTTCGCCCTAATAGTCCCTCCCTACACCTGTTTCCCCATTTTGATAAATATATACACCTTCAGTGGAGACATAACACACCATGCCAGCTGTCACTCAGTGAGTGATATGTTCTCACCAGGAAAACCAAACAAAGCACATCTAATACGCTTCTAACGAGCTTTTAGCCGGATCGTTTGTCCCTGTGTTGATAACCTCTGACCCTGCTGGCCCTCCGAGCCCCTTCCCATGTGTTCACTGTGTTGATTGCTCCGAACACAAACAACAGCAGCTTTCTGCAGCTGTGGAATGGCATCTTGATTGGATTTTGACGAAGCTTCAATGTTGAAACAGCTTTGAGAAGCAGCACGCTGCGTTTATGATGGAATCTACGTTGAGATCTACGTTGTCTGGAAAGAGGCCAGCTGGCTGGCTGAAAGGACTTGGTGTATAAAGGAGATTTTGTATGATGATGGTACATAGGAGACCACAGAAATAATATTTAACCTCACGTAATATTTGCCTGTGTGCATTTGACCTCAGATATACCTATAGTATGTATTATATATGTCACCATGACAACGTTTCATAACATCAACATAGATCTAGGTTGATGTCTAGTGGTATCTTGATATCTTGTGTCCCATGAAACAGGATTACAGGGTGAACATCTTCCTGCGTCAGCGATGGAACGACCCCAGGCTCAGACTGCCTCAGGACTTCAAGTCTGAATCGCTCACCGTCGATCCCAAGATGTTCAAATGTCTCTGGAAGCCCGATCTGTTCTTCGCCAACGAGAAAAGTGCCAACTTCCACGAAGTCACCCAGGAGAACATTCTGCTGTTCATCTTCCGTAACGGAGATGTTCTGATCAGCATGAGGTAAGCGAACACATCTCAACACATCCCAACACATCCCTACACATCCACCCCACATCCCAACACATCCCAACACATCCCAACACATCCCAACACATCCCAACACATCGGAACACATCCAAACATAAACACATCCCTAACACATCCGAAAACATCAGAAACACATCAGAACACATCCGATCACATCCCAACACATCCCAACACATCCACCCCACAGGTAGGAATGGATGTGTTGATTGTGAATGTATTCTACCAACATGTGAATCCCTTACATACATTGACTGTGGGCTGTACAAACTATCTGGCACCTTACAGAACATAATTTAGTCTTACAGAAATACATTTCCTTCTATTTAGTGGACTAACTGCAATGCTTTGATGTATGTAAAGTTACAACAAATAACGACTTAGTTTAGTGCTTTAACATAATTATTTGAGGCCTAATGGAAATCACTTCAGCGTTTAAAACTAAAAGCAGTTTTACAGTTTGATTTACTGGCACTCTCGTGTAATGGTTTTTTTCTTCAAATGTTTACTGGCTTCCAGAAATCCTTCCACACAAATGACTATACACAGAAATTACATTATTGTCTCAATGTACAAAATCGCATACATCTCCATTTTCCAATTTCCAATAGTGAGCGGCGCGCAGTGATTGAGTGAGGCTTGCTGGACCATAGCGTTCTAAAACCTCCCTCGAAAGTAGGCGGCACATAACACATGCGAATATTCAAATATTATCCGATAGACAAAAACTACGCTATAAACGATTTAGTATGGCTTCAGAATGTACCAATTAGAAGGCTAGCACATTATGAAAATAATTTGCGCTCTGGGGACCGTTGGAACTCACTCTTTCACGGGTTCTCGTTGGTGTCGAACCTATCGGGGAATCAAGCATGTCAATCAAGCTTGTCAGCCACTCCTGCAGAAGATGTCTAGAGCTTCACACTCACAGGAACTTGCTTAGAAGCTTGTTCTGTGTCCCGTTTGTGACGCAAGGTCTGTTTTTCTGTGTAAAAGCCTTGAGTCTTTCCTCCTGTTTGTGTTTATTGGTTCATGTTATCGGGAGGCAGTGTTCACCTATCAGTGCATCTGGGCTAGTCACAGGCAGCTAAAATAAAAGCTTTCATGTGCAAATGAAAGAGGATGGAAATAAATATGCAACTCTGCTCATGCACAATGAAGGAAGCACGTTAAGAATTCATGCCTAGAGCACAGAAGTGGCTGGTTTTTGTACGTGAAAGGACTATCTTTTCAATCATTCAGTGTCTTTTGTCTTCTGACAGGATGAAATACGGGACAATAATTCTGCTGAATCATTTCAGCGTTTCATTTGATAGTATTTTATATTATATGCTTGTAAGAGCACCATTACCTACTAGATGTTCACATGGAGGAACCTCTCACAACATTACAAATCTACAATCCTGCCCCTTTCGTTGAAGCGTACAATATCTTAACAGCTCAAAGGGCTAGTCTACAAGTAATAGCCTGCAAAGATATCTGAGCAAAACTGTGCAGTTTCACTTTTCACTTGAATACGGTGGTATAATATGATATATATTTTTATAGTATAAAAAAAGGGAGGTCGGCCGCAAAACACCTGGCGTAGAGACTGGGAGGCAGACGCCAAGAAAATGGGCTACACTTGGGGACAGCTTGAGATGTTAGCTCAGGACCGAGATGCTTGGAGAACTCTTGTTTGCGGCCTAAGCCCCAGAAGGGGTAGTAGGCGATGATGATGATGAGATGGTGGTATAATGACTTGTCTCCAGGTTGTCAGTGACTCTGTCGTGCCCCCTGGACCTCGCTCTGTTTCCCATGGACACACAGCGCTGTAAGATGCAGCTGGAGAGCTGTGAGTAATCTCCAGAGACTAAACTGACGATGACACATCCTCCACACTATCATATCGCTGTAAAGTCAAGCCAGATATATATATTCATGTAAATGTGTATGATCTATTTTTTAGTTATTTCCAGTTTGGTTTGCCTCAGAAGGTTTTCTTCAAGCTGTTAAGGAAATAACGTTTTCTGAGGGTGTCTGGGAGGAAGAATCTATCTGAATATTTGTCGGTCTGGGAAGGCCAGACAGACAAATATCAGACCAGTCTGTCAGAATATGAGCATTAGTCCTGGTGTAGCATCTTATTTATGGAGGAAATGTGATGCAAAGTAAAGAGGTGTGACCCAAAACCCTAAATATTTCAGAAGCCCCCGAAACATCCTGGTACCCTACAGTACCAGTGAAGAGCATGTTCAAGACGTGGACGGGGTGTGCAACTGTGTATGGTGTGTGTACATGTGTGTGTATGATGCATATGTGTGTATAATGTATGTATATGGGGGGTGTGTGTGTGTGCCTGCAGTTGGCTACACCACAGATGACCTGCGGTTCATGTGGGAGACGGGAGACCCAGTCCAGATGGAAGAGATCGCATTGCCTCAGTTTGATATCAAACAGGAGGACATCATATACGGGAACTGCACCAAGTTCTATAAAGGAACAGGTATGCTCCTCTAAGTTTTCCAACTGTGCATGAGAGACAGGCATTTACATTTAGTCATTTAGCAGACGCTCTTATCCAGAGCGACTTACAGTAAGTAAGTACAGGGACATTTTCCCAGAGGCAAGTAGGGTGAAGTGCTTTGCCCAAGGACACAACGTCATTTTACACGGTCGGGGATTCGAACCAACAACCTTCTGATTTATAGCCCGACTCCTTCACCGCTCAGCCATCTGACCCCCAGGGAGCCATCTACAAGTGTATTTGTGCACGTACAGTATCGGCCTGTGTTTTCATGCAGCTGTTGGGCATGTATACAGTGCTTTAGCTTATGGTCAGGGTTAGATGATCGTCACGAGCAGAGTGTTGGCGGGTCAGATGGCTGAGCGGTTAGGGAGTCGGGGCTATTAATCAGAAGGTTGTTGGTTCGATTCCCGGCCGTGCCAAATGACGTTGTGTCCTTGGGCAAGGCACTTCACCCTACTTGCTCGGGGAGAATGTCCCTGTACTTACTGTAAGTCGCTCTGGATAAGAGCGTCTGCTAAATGACTAAATGTGGAGGAGGGGATCCCTCACTGAATTGCTCCTCCCGAGGTTTCTTCCATTTTTTCTCTTGCATTGAGTTTTTCTGGGAGTTTTTCCTTGTCTTCCTTGAGGGTTTAGGTTGGTTGAGAAGCAGTTTTATGGGCGTATGTGAAGCCCTCTGTGACATGCTTGCGTGTAAAAAGGGCTATACAAATAAATGTTGATTTGATTAAATGTAAATGTAAATGTGTGTGTTCCAGGTTATTACACGTGCGTGGAGGTGATCTTCACCCTGAGGCGTCAGGTGGGCTTCTACATGATGGGCGTGTACGCGCCCACCCTCCTCATCGTGGTCCTTTCATGGCTCGCCTTCTGGATCAACCCCGACGCCAGCGCAGCCCGGGTGCCTCTGGGTACCTCCACCATACACTAAACACCATCTGGCATTCAAATGTCAGCATTTCCTGATAACAGTTGACTGCATGATTGTGTTGTCTTAAGACGTTGACATCTGCCGCCCGGGTCCCTCTGGGTACCTACTTTTACATTTAGTCATTTAGCAGACGCTCGTATCCAGGGCTGTGTTTCCCGGTAACGATGGATCGTAGCAACTATCGAGCAAAAAACAAACCATCGATATTTCTTACGTGCGTTTCCCAAGCATCTAGGGTGCATCTATGCGCTTTTAAGAGCTAATTTTCAAGAAACACTTTAGCCACGATGTCTTTGGGACGGCCCGTTAAACTAATATTCGTCCTACGATGGATTCTATGATCAACTTAGGCTTACGACGCTTTCGGGAAACGCAGCCCAGGGCGACTTACAGTAAGTACAGGGACATTCTCCCAGAGGCAAGTAGGGTGAAGTACCTTGCCCAAGTACACAACGTCATTTTGCACAGCTGGGAATCGAACTGGCAACCTTCAGATTACTAGCCCGATTCTCTAACCGCTCAGCCACCTGACTCCCACTATAATGGGACTCCTACCTCCACCCCACTCACCACACGCTAAACACCACCTGGCATTAAGATGTCAGCATTTCCTGATAACAGTTAACTGCATGATTGCGTTGTCTAAGACGTTGAAATCTGAGCTAATGTCCAGTGATCTATCAGAGGATTGTTGTTCTCACCCTAGTCTCTGTCACCATAAAGCTGTGGAGCTCAATCCTGGTCCTCGTGTTCCCCTGACCTGCATGTTCTAGAGATGTTTCCCTGCTCCAACACAACTGATTCAAACGACTGAGCTTGATAACGACCCAGTCATTTGAATCAGGTGTGTTGGAGCAGGGAAACATCTAGAACGTGCAGTACAGGAGGCATGAGGACCAGGAATGCAAAACCACCGCCAATGAGATAGCTCCTAGGTCTCCTCCCACCAGTGGGAGACATATTGTCCCCCTCAGGTCATGTTGTCAGTTGGGAGAACATCTTGTGGGTTTTCCTCGCTCCCTGTGACCGCAGGGAGTCTCATGAGTGTGGCTTGAAGCAGAGCAGCCATTGTTGTTCCCCTCCCTCACCTCTCCGACACTTCCTCCCACCCTCTTCCTGTCTCCAGTCGTTCATCATCACTTCCATCCCACACCTCCATCTCCTGTGGAGGCCAACCTCATGACACCCCAGTAAATGGGATCATCGCAGGTCAGTCATTCTCACAGTGTGTGCTCATTGGCTTTCGCTGCACAGCTGTTTGTGTGCGTAGCGTGTGTTTGTGTGTGTGTGTGTAGCATTTGTGTGTGTGTGTGTGTAGCATGTGTTTGTCTGTGTGTGTTGGTGGTGTTATTCTTATTGTCAGGTATGTTTTGAGCCTGACATATTGCGAGGCCCGGTGTATGTCAGTGCTTGTGGAGATCAGAGGCTGACTCTTGTTTGCAACGTTGTATCAGCTATCAGCTCCCCAAACAGAAACATCACCTTCTTTGTGGTTTATAAAACAGGTCAGGGCTGGTTAATCATCTTTACGGGACACTCAGAGTCTTTTATATAACGTCCTGGATTAATTGTTTGTTCCCGGAAAGAAACGGTGAAAGCAGTCTATTATGGGACCACAGGTGAACTCACAGTAGCACTACAACAGGAAAGGTAAAACAGAGTTCATGGAGTTTGTAATTTGTCTTTTGTTTTAAGTGCTGCGGCAGTGATTGTGATGATTTATTTAATAATGTATCCGTTCAGCAACCCCATTTATGTAATTCTTCGACAGCTATATAATAGCTTGAATTTTCTAATCTGCGAGTGAGTTACATATTGGAACAAGCAGGTATTCGTACCGTACACCCGTCTTGAACAAACATTCGGAAATGTTATTGTATTGAACGTCATTGTAGTTTTCAGCTGTCTGGCTTAGCTACCACCGACATAAATCATTTGGGATAGAACAAGAAAACTTTAAGCTAAACTTCGAGGCACATCAAGTACTGTAGATGTCAGATCAGACCTCGAAGGGAGCCAGAGATCCTCCCAGCAGCCGCTCAGGTCCAGCCTCCCTGCCTGACCTTGCTCTGACCAAGGCAGCAGATCCTCCTCCCGACCGCTCTGACAAGGCAGATCCTCTCACAGCCGCTCAGGTCCAGCCTCCCTCCCTGACCTTGCTCTGACCAAGGCAGAGATCCTCCTCACAGCCCGCTCAGGTCCAGCCTCCCTCCCTGACCTTGCTCTGACCAAGGCAGAGATCCTCCTCAAACCCCCTTTGGTCCAGCCTCCCTCCCTGACCTTGCCCTGACCTTGCCCGCCCGGCTCTCTGCCCGTCCAGGGATCCTGTCCGTGCTCTCGCTCTCCTCCGAGTGCACCGCCCTGGCCACGGAGCTTCCCAAGGTGTCCTACGTGAAGGCCATCGACATCTGGCTGATCGCCTGCCTGCTGTTCGGCTTTGCCTCCCTGGTGGAGTACGCCGTGGTGCAGGTGATGCTCAACAGCCCCAAGCGCATCGCGGCAGAGAAGGCCAAGATGGCGTCCAAGGAGAAGGCGGAGGGGAAGACGCCTGGCAAGAAGAACACCGTCAACGGAACCGGAGCGACGCCCATGCACGTCAGCACGCTGCAGGTGTGTGTGTGTGTGTGTGTGTGTGTGTGTGTGTGTGTGTCTGTGTTTGTGTGTGTGTGTGTGTGTTTGTGTTTGTGAAAAACAAATCTTGAAAATTACTTCATGAATTGCATTGCTGTTTATCTTGGGGTCTTTTGGGGTCACTTCTGAAATGGTTGTGTGTACATATGTACGTGCGTTTGTGTGTGTGTGTGTGTGTGTGTGTGTGTGATTTTAGACATCTCGTCCTCACACTTAACTGAATGACAAATGGTTCATCTTGCTCAGATCCATTGACATGATTTGAGTGCTGAAAGTAGATGCAATCTAAATGTAAAATAGGGAGATCCAATCATTAATAATTGGTATGATCTCCTGCACTACCTCCTGACCACCATAAAGATTGACACTCAGATCAATCATCAAACAAAACGGCCTACATGTCTTTCAATTGTAAACTTGATGGACATTAATTTACAGTGGATGTTAGTTAAGACCCTGAAGTTGCTTTCGAGAATATTACATTTGTCCTTGGAGACGAAATATGTTTTCATGCCAAAACAAATCAAACTAATGACGTTTTAATGACCGTAATGACTTTAGTGCAACTGCTCAATTCGATCTTAATCTGCTCTTCAGACCTTGAGGAGGGGATTAGAAAATCTCAATGATATATAGTAATTGTTAGACACCATTGTTAAATAGTATATCTACAGCATTATATGAGAGCAATGCAACAGATCAGTAGAGTAGATTGTGATGACAAGGCACATGCACTAATTATTAGCCATCTGGTCCACAGGCCATTAAATTTAATCATTTAAATTCCTGACACCCAGCAATTCATTTCTGTCCACTATTGGTTTTGGGCGAGTAACTTTGCCATCACACAGCCCATGTTCTTTCTTATTTTGTCCAATTGAGAATAAATGATGGGTGTGTCTGTCACAAATATGAGCAACATCAGGAATATGTAATAGTTGCGTAAATCTAATTATTGAATTAAGTTAAAGATTAATAACTGTAACAAAAATGCTTCCTTAAAATAAGTTAATTAGCCAAACCCAAACACTTGTGTCATACAAAACAAACACGTCAAAAGCCGTTTTTTCAGGCCTAGGAACCCCTGACACTGATCCTAGATATGGAAGTAAGAAAATGTGTCATGACGGTTTATCGTAGATCCTGTCAAAAAATCTCCCGGTTGATGTGGAGAATATTCCTACAGGAATTCTCTCCATGTGGGTCTGCCAGCCCAGCATCAGTCAAACGTCCCTTTCTGGCGAGATCAAATGCCTGGAGAGTGAACCTGCCGCACGTCCGACTCAGATGTTTGAAGCGTGACGCCGTCTGGAAAGCAAAACCCACTGAGCCACAATGGCTTCACACGCGAGGCATGTAGTGCACAGCCACTGAGAGCTCACTCTCAAACCACACGGTCTTGAAAGGTTCCCTGAAACATCCTCATTAATCACCAGTTGCCTTCGTCTTGCTGAGACAGACGTCTCTGGGAAAGTGAAGGTTGGAGGAGATATGAGAAAGGTTGGAGGTAAAGGAACAAAGACAAATCCCATGTCTTTTTCTTACGTCTTTTTTTTTCAAACCTTTGATGATGAGCTCAGGTCTTTTTCTTTCCCGGTTACGGGGGCCAGGTGATTTGGGATGACGTTTTGAGGGTCCTCCTTAAACCTTTTTAATGGCTTCTTTTATGGATGTGAGTCACAGAGGATGACAGGAAAAGAAAAGGACATTTGTCCCCGTTTTCCTTCTGGCGTCGGTGTGTCTTTACAAGCGCCTCGGAGGCATCGCCTGAACCTCCCAGCTCCGTGTCTGATGTGCTCGCCATCTGCAGGGAGGGGAAGATGAAGCGGAGGGGAAGCTAGTGCCAGCTCTCCTGTTGCATCTGTCGCTGAGATGTATGAGTGCAGCAGAGTGCCAGGAGGAGTCCCAGACTGGACATCCAGGAGGGAGCCAGTCCAGAGAGGGAGAGCAGTAACACAGCGCTGTTTCCTGGGGAGGGAGCCGGTCCATAGAGGGACAGCAGTAACACAGCGCTGTTTCCTGGGGAGGGAGAGGGAGCCGTCCATAGAGGGACAGCAGTAACACAGCACTGTTTCCTGGGCTCTAATCCTTGATGTGGCACGTTTTGCCTTCAATAAGAAGGTGCCTAGCAACGGAGAGTGTTTGTCCAGGATGTCGAGGCTTTCCGGGAGTTTGTAGGGAGAGCAGCTGAGAGGTTGTCACCGTCTGGGTGTGTTAGGGTTAGGTTGTGTTAGGGTTAGGGTGTGTTAGGGTTAGGTTGTGTTAGGGTTAGGGTGTGTTAGGTTGTGTTAGGGTTAGGGTGTGTTAGGGTTAGGGTGTGTTAGGTTGTGTTAGGGTTAGGGTGTGTTAGGGTTAGGGTTAGGTTGTGTTAGAGTTAGGGTGTGTTAGGGTGTGTTAGGGTTAGGGTGTGTTAGGGTTAGGGTGTGTTAGGGTTAGGGTGTGTTAGGGTTAGGTTAGGGTGTGTTAGAGTTAGGGTGTGTTAGGGTTAGGTGTGTTAGGGTGTGTTAGGGTTAGGGTGTGTTAGGGTTAGGGTGTGTTAGGGTTAGGGTGTGTTAGGGTTAGGGTGTGTTAGGGTGTGTTAGGGTTAGAGTTAGGGTGTGTTAGGGTTAGGTTGTGTTTTCACTCTGAGGAAGAGGTTCTCGTCAACGTCGTTTACCTACCTTCCTCTTCCTCCTCTTGCTCCTCTTCCTCCTCTTTGTCTTCTTCCCCTCTTCATCTTTTTCCTCCTCTTCCTCCTCTCCGTCTTCTTCCTCCTCTCCGTCTTCTTCCTCCTCTTCCTCCTCTTCCTCCTCCAGGTGGCGGAGACGAGGTGTAAGAAAGTCTGCACCTCCAAGTCGGACCTCCGCACCAACGACTTCAGCATTGTGGGCTCGTTGCCCCGCGACTTCGAGCTCTCTAACTTTAACTGCTACGGGAAGCCCATCGACCTGTCCCGCGTGCTGGGGAAGTCTCAGGGCAAGCACAACAAGAAGCCGCCTGCTCCGAAGCCTGTCATCCCCTCGGCTGCCAAGCGGGTGGACCTCTACGCCCGCGCCCTCTTCCCCTTCACCTTCCTCTTCTTCAACGTCATCTATTGGTCCGTGTACTTGTGAAAATCTTTTTGGTCATAGTTTTGGTCAATCACCCCCTTCCATGCTTTACTTAATGATCTAGTTGTACTCATGATATATTGGGACTTGAAATAGTGATAAAGCATCGCAGGAGTGATTCCTGTGATGAAGGGTGTAGAAATGAATCCACAAAATAGAAAAAATTATAATAAAACGACAAACTCATTGTAAATAACCAAGGCCCCTGCTGGTTGACACGAAAGAGAAAACTCACTTTCTCATTAAGAGTTGAGAGTTTCGGTTGACTTCCGGCCCGAAGTGTAACACTGTAAAATCTTTGCATGTTGAAAAATGATATACAGTAAAAACGATGTATAAATATAAAGTTATAAACATATATAGATATGATTATAAATATGTTCTATTGTAACTATAAGAGTTTGTTACTCTTAGTATTCTCTGTATTGGGTTAGTGGATAATGTGACACCGTAGAGCACCGTATTGTAGTTCAGATGGTCCAATGACACTGCCAATCCATCTATTGTAACTTTTTACCTTCTTTCACTTCCACTTCCTCTTCCTCTTCCACTTCCTGTTTCACTTCCTGTTCCACTTCCTGTTCCACTCCCATTATCATGTGTAAATGGGCCACAAGCTGACCATGTATTTGTGAAGTTTACAAACCATTAAACAATCACATTTCCAGCATAGAAATGACTTTGTGCCGTTTATCGTTGTCTCGAGTGTGGCCTCCCATGCGTCACTAAACCTGAAAGTTCAAGCAGATATAGATTTAAAGACGTTTCTCTCTTTTTAGATTCAACAAAACACCCATCACAAGGTGTGCACATTTCCTCGCCCCATTTAGCGGCATCGCCAGTAATTCAAATCATACAATCCTGCAGGAAGTAGTAAGTATGACTGATACTCGTAATGGGAAAAACATCCACCGTGACTGTCCACCATTGCTGATGTGTCATTGGCTGATGAACGTGGAAGCTGGTGTGTCATTGGCTGATGAACGTGGAAGCTGGTGTGTCATTGGCTGATGGAAGCACACAGATGTTTCCTTCCCAGGTGCTCTGACCCTTGGCTAATCCCTTCAAACTGCTGCGTAATTATTAATGGAAAATATGTTGGGATATTGACCTCTGAGTATCATTGCAAGACTCCTCATATGAAATCCGCCATGAATTTAGATAGATAGATAGATCATCTTGTGACAGCATGCATATATGCAACAGTGCAGCAGAGGGGACCTTCAGGGTTTTTGATTACGTGCAAATAAAATTATAAAAATGACTTGAATATCATTCAGGTTATGTTAATTTTGGCTACTGAATTTTTGTAGGTTAGACAGCATGCTTTAAATACGTGCCCGCTGATCAAGCCAATAAGAGCCAAGGCCACTGTCACTGCAGCTGTCATGGTAACAGACATTATGGTGAAGATTTGTCAAACGCTCATTGAGGACAACCAGCTTTGAGTTTCTTAGACGAGCCTTGCATCTGAATGTAGACATCCGTGAATAACGACACCGCGCAGGAAAATCTCTAAAACCAAAGAGTAATATCTATCTGCCGAATCGCTGGGTGTTTTCTTCAATGTCAGTTAGACGAACATGCAGAGTATCACTGTGCTCTGCCCCGCCCTCTAGAGGCATGTCTGTGTATTGAAATCACAATGGCTTCGAAAGGTAAATTAATTCACAATGATCTAGTTTGTTCTTCTTGTCTCATTTAAGATCCAGCGCTGGATTTTTTAAATGTAATATACAATACAATAGTATGTTGTTTTATGGAAAGACAATGTAAAGGATAGATAGGGCCCAGATATGCCTCTGGAACTTGTTTACAGTCTTTGCTTCTCATTCTGGCCTCTGATTCAGCCTCTCTGCCTCTTGGGGCTTCCCTCCCACTGCTCTGCACCCTGCTGGTACGACCGCTCCGTAACCTATATCACACAGACGGCCTTCTAATCCAAACTGACCTCTTACCGGGCTGAACAGCCAAGTCACCGGGCGACCAACCTGACAGCGAGTCTGCTGAACGAGATGTTCTCACGTCTGATATGGTCACAGGCCCCCCTGCTCACACGCTTAATCCAGAGGCCTGACGGCACAGAGGACCACAGAAGAAGTCGTCTTCATCAGTGGGTGTTGAGGATTTGCGCGTTGCCTGTTTCCTGGAGAGAGAGAAACAGGAAGTTGCTTGAGCCAAAGCCTTGGATGTGGGGTGACTGATGGGGAGGACGGTGGGGGGACGGTGAGGGGCGTGGAGGAAGTGAGGTGGGTGTGATTTCCTGTCAGTGAACTGGGTCGTGGACGGCTCAGCTCTGAGGCTGAGCCAGGCAGGCCGAGCGAATCGTCAAAGCGGCCGTGTCAGCGCTGTGACTCCCCAGTTTGCCATCGCTCGTTAGTTCAACTTGAACTGGTGAAAACAGAACGGCAGAAGAAGAGGAGGACAGAGGACAGACAGAGAGAAGAAGAGAGAGGGGGGGGGTTGGAGAGAGAGAGGGGGGGGGGTGGAGGGAAAGAGGGGGGGGATGTTGGAGAGAGAGAGGGGGGGGGTGGAGAGAGAGAGAGAGAGAGAGAGAGGGGGGGGGTTGGAGAGAGAGAGAGAGAATGAAGGGAGGGGAGAAATGAGAAAGAAGGAACGGAAGAGGAACTGACCGATATGGATACACAAAGGTTAAGACGAGGCAGTTTGTCTTAAAGCATCCAAAATACAGAGCAGGCTGGCTGAGGAGGAGATGGCAAGATAGAGCGTCAAATGAAAGAAGCGAGGGGCCTACCCAGACAGCTGCAGACACGATCACGCACGTAGGCAATTAATAAACAGTGTTAACCTTCTCCAACCTCCACCAGTTACTCTCAGTTAGCTCACTAACTGTCTCAGGGTTCCTTTCCCCTTAAACGTTCCCTGCCACCCTATTCTGCCCTCTTCCACTGAGACAAACAAACATACATTTGTGAGATGGAGTAGATGTGTTGAATGGTAACTTTCATAATGTGGTCAACGTTGATGTTAGTTGTCAGAGCGTTAGAAGAATGTGTTGTGTCACCCAGCTGTTTTCAGTGACAATGCACACATTATGTATGAGGAGGTCATGCGAAACCAACTCTCCAGACACACCTACTCTAATTGATGACCATCTTTAACCAATCAGTTTCATTGAGTGAGTATGACTAGCCAATCCCTGCATCTCTCCCATCCTTGCTGCTGATCCATGATAGGTTGTGTCGTGGGAATTGCTCTGTTTGTACTACATGCTCAGCCTAGCAAGTTCTTTCAGTTCATGTAGTTGTTCATTCGTGTCACATCACTGTTGTGTGCTTAAGGAGCCGTTTGCTCGCTGGTGAACGTCTGCACCTTTCATTAGCCAGCTGACACAGAAACACTGACTCCTCTCCCTGTTACCTCGATGATTACGTTTGATAGATAAATGGAAAACTGACTGTCTTACTTGAGATTGTAAAGTCTCAAGTAAACAAGACACAAGCACTTTCCAACTCCACGTTCACGCAAAATAAGGCCTGACTTCGATATTGTTCCGTCGTTGTTCAGTCATTCAACGGTTTGGATTCCACGGACAAGAAACGTCACAGTTGCAGCGTCACTTGTACGTTTTCCCTAAACTTTCACATCGCCTGTAGAAGTTTTCCTATTAAATAGGTGAGTCTGTTACAGAGTATAAACTAAAACTACTGTTACTCAGTGTTTCTGAAATAGGCCGGTAAAAAGGTTGTCTTGCATTTCTGCTGCAATTGTAGTTGCTTCTGTTTCATTAAGCATGTGCACACGGTCACCCTGTTCCACATAATTGTGTTCCATGTCGCACGTTACGAGGACACGAGGACGGTAAACAAGGACGGTAAACACTCATGCTACCTTGCGGTTGTGCTGTTACGTAACATTGATTGCGCAACTTTTAATAGACCAACTGAATATATAGTTAACCTGCACTGTAGTGTAAACGCCCGACATTCTAATTCAGAAGACTTCATAATTTATACAATAGGCCTAATTGATTCACTAAATATATTGTATTATTATGTAATAGATTAGATAACTTAAATAGTATTATCTAATCAGTTTCCACAAATGTTTTAAGTAAACACTTTTTGGGGGGGTTTACAGAGAGAAAGTAAGAAGTGATAAAATAGTCTAAACTACTTAAACGGTCATTCAACATCCACATCAAAACAGTGGTCTTGTGAATCTATGACCGCAGAGCTACGTTAATTACTCCACAGGATATTGACTATCTCACACAGAACTGCAAGATACCTCCTTTCGGTGGACAACTGACCGTGCATTACCTTGCATGTTTACTCAACAGTGACAAAACCTCCATCCTTTATCCTCTGACTCGTCCTGATTATAAACTACCCTGGTTAACCACGGCAGCAGACCGTTTTTGTCTCCACAAACCAATTTTGAAGGCCACCTACAGATGAGTTTCAAAGCTACAAATCAAAACAACAGAAGAAAAGTCACTACACAGATACGCTTTAGATTTCCCTACGGAGGTTCGCTACGCTGGGGAGTATAGCGAATCCAACTTTCGCGTCTCCCGTTCACCAATCAGAGAGATGCATCTGCCAGTTGTTGCTCCAAACAGACACGGATGAGAGCCCGGCAATTAGAGCAGAAATAGATGAATATTCATGAGGTATGGCAACATCAAAGTTGCAGTGAGTGATCTAGTAAGGGTCCTCCTTGGCAGTGAAATGAATGTCTGTGTTTGGAACGTGTTGGTTTTTACATTTCCTGATGTTCACGTCACTTAGGCAGATGCTAGCTAAACCCTTCCCAACGTTAAGCTATAAAAGTGCATCTAGTCAATCAAACATATTCTACAAAGTTGTTAGAGATGCGCTCTGTGCAGTGGTTGTGTTGCTTGGTAAGATTGTGTAATTTGTCCAAACACAACTTCAAATATGAAGTTGTTTAGGTCAATGACTTTCTTGATATTTACGTGATAGTAACATTTGAGACAGAGTAACTGAAGATTTCATGTTTATGTAAAAATAAACAATTTCTGACATTTAAGTTTTAGTAAAAACAGACACTGGAATATAAATAAAGGACAACAGTATTCATGACCCCGATTTAACAATGTTTTATGTATACATTTACACTAAAATTTTACACTAAATCACATTATAGCATCATCTCCACTCTTCACAGCATTAAACCAAAACAATCTCGTCTTTAGGATTGCGGAAATAATTCAAAGGCAGCAGTGCACTGAGGAATGCGCGGAACTAATCAAATATGAGCGCCACTTAACCCCTTCAACACCATGGGTGTGTGCACGCAAACGCCAACCAATCCTCCCGTCAACACCAAGGCTTTTGAACCGCTGTCCATGGTCCTGAACGGCAGCCTCCATCAGCCTTTCTCTGACTGCATCTCAGACTTCCTCCAGACTCTCATCCCATTACATTTTTACCACTCTAACATCTTCCAACCGTGTATTGATTAATATGTATATGTCTCGGGAGGCTGAGATATGGCCTGTAGATCATGAAATGGGCGACAGGGACGCCATTTCTTTTTATTGACTTCCAGGAGAGTTCTGTCCTGCTTGGCCCTCTTTAAAACGGCAGTAACCGCGTCACTGCTTTGCCCGAGACTATTAATATGCATTAAAACGTGGAGAACCAGCCATCGATCAACGGTAAAGAGTACAGTCATTTGGTTTATCTCACTGAAATGGGAGGAGGATCCCATCGATGGTACACAAAATACTTCCTTCCGAAAAGGTGTACGGGTTAAGTCCACTTTTGTGGTACAAAGTACAATAACTTATTTTTTTAACCAATTGTGATTGAGTTGATTTTATTTAATGTGTGGTGTAGGATCTGAGTAATTTTATGGTATTTCGCTGTAGGTAAAAGAAAAAAACACACATTCAATGCCGTCTGCAGCATGTCAGGCGTAACCGTTGACACACATGACCTATTTTTACAGGTGTGAAAATCACTAAGAACCCATTGACAGCATGCTATATCATTCAATATATTGCGTGATATACGTTGCCAGAGCTTGTTCATGAAGGCCTGGTAATTTGGTTAATTGTTATTTCCTTTGGGATAACAAGGGGTTTTGAACCCATGCTGATAATTCATTGTAAAACGAGATGACGATGAGAGATGGTGATGATGGAATTTTGGTGCCATGTAACAGGTTTAAAATGTTAGGTTCTCCCCCACACGTCATCAAATGTTCTGATAAACGATGTACTTGTTTGTTTATGAGCCATAGACATCGTGAGTCAATGAAGTGGAACGCGCCGCTCGGCTTACTTCGTATGTTTACGCTTCTCATTAACATTCTCCGTTTGTCGGTGATGCTGAAACGATCTGAAAGCCAGCTGGATCTCCAGCGCGCAGAGCGGAGACGAGCAGTGTTCCTGTGCGTTAAAGGAGGTGTTGGCTCACATGAGGGAAGCGACTAGAAGGAAAAGCGGAATAGACAATAGTCTACATCTTCATAATCATTTCTTTACAGCTGGAACTAGTGACAGAAGCTGCCCTTTACAATAACCACCTGCAGAAAACAATCACTAGTGCATTTTTCCTGCATGTGTCCAACATGTGTCGAATCTAAAATAGACTTCTGTTGAAGAAACAAGGATACCTAGATCTGTCGCTGGATGTGGACACCTTTTCTGTGGAAATGCCTAAGATTATGAATTTGTCGGTTTTGTTTTTATTAATTTTAAGGGGAATGCCGTTGGGTGGTTCTCCCAGTGTTCAGATTGGTATGTATTACTCATTTCAATTAAAATATTTGCACAGTGAGCAGCCTTAACTGTGTCAAATAGTCTACCTAATTTTCAAAACCAAATAAATGTGTTAAAGATGCAAAGTATGTTGAGGTTTTTCTCTGGTGTTGTTTACAGGGGGACTGTTTCCAAGAGGTGCCGATCAGGAGTACAGTGCTTTTCGGATAGGAATGGTTCAATTTGGCACCGCCGAATTCAGACTGACGCCCCACATTGACAATCTGGAAGTAGCCAACAGTTTCGCCGTCACAAATTGTTGTAAGTTACAATTTTCAGTTATTTAGGAGAAACAATTTTTGGTCGACCAGGTGGGTTTGTCGAGACAGTTTGATCAATATAAACCGTAGCCTAATATTTAACTGACTTTGGAGTGGTGGATGCAATTATTGATTTGACCATTCTTCACGATTCTTTGAGTGACCATTTCTTTAGAAAGTGAACAAAAACAATTGAATAGCCTACTGATTTGAAAGATCAGTCTGTCGTCTCCGCGTATGTGGCCTCTTATAACGGCAAGGGAAAGTTCGTTTCCACAGTAACAGTCACGTCTGTGCTTTTCACAGAGAACAACGTCGAGCAGCAAATCATTTTTATCAGCTAACTAATTTCTTAAGTTTTAAGATATTACAGGTATTTCCTTTCGGATATAGATCTACTGTCAATAACTTTTCTTTGTTCTCAATCCGCAATTGTTTTAGAATAAGTAGGCTAGCCATCGGATTGCCTTTTCGTCGATGACTAGCCTACTGCAGTTAATTAAATCAAATCTGTGTGGTTTGGAGTGTTGAAGTGGTCTTAATGAGAAATATAGGCTAGCTAGTGCTATACAATTCAGAATAAATAGATCACGATAGTCGCCCTCGGGGCAGGGAGATGATCATCTGAATTCGACGCTCAGGGTTTGTAGATCTACTGTCCTTTATCTGTCGTCTGATGTAAACCACTCAACAACTGCTAAATTGATGTTCTTCTCATAGGATAGACTACTCGATTCGTTTGATAAGGAATACATCTGTTGAAGCTAATCCATGACATTTATTTGTAGGCTTGTATCTCCATTGCATTATATTACGCTGTTGCCAAGCGACAACCCATTCTCTCTTCTTCATAGCTGAGTCTTTTAGAGCGGCTATATCAAAAGAGTATTTGATTGGTATTGCATTGATTGCCTTCGCTTGTGTTGTGATGAGAATGCCAGTGCGCGAGACAGATGCACCGGGATGATTCTGGAATGAAATAGGAACGGCGACATCCCTGTCAATCATAAGCGGTTCCTAAGGAAGAGCGTTTTTCGGGGTGTGATGTCAGAGATTGTTCACAGACGGAGTCGCCTTCATTCATGGATTTTCAAATATCAGAGCTTAATTCACATTATCGACAGTCATAAGTATCCTTAGTATGAATTCACCTCACTTTAAATAGGACAAACAGATGCGCCTTTTAAAAACTCGAAACTTTCCTGTTTTCTCCCTCGTGAACGTTTACCTCCTGGAGACAGTCATCTCTGAAGAATGGATGTTAGACTCTGGTTTTAACCAGCAGATGGCAGTCTGACTTGTAAGGCGTTGCTTTCTATTATGTATTCATTTTCTAAGTAGAAAGCCCAGTGCTCCATAGAGTATAGATAATATAGCAAGCCCGATTAAAGTCAGATCAATTAATTAGGAGTTTACATTTTGCTACTGAAAATGTCGTTTTAATGGGGCGGGGCATTTTACATCATACACAGGGGAAAATAATACTTTTGTTGGTATTATATTTATTATATATACAGTATGTACTCCATGAATACCCCTAATTAAAACTGACAGCTTGAGTCAGAAACATCTATATCATGTTTCCTATGACATCTGGCATGCTGTATATTTAATGGTGTATGTGCATACTGTGTAGATACAGTCCTACAATGCCAGGGCTGTAACATGTCAATGCCGATGCATGCAGCATGCATTAGTCATGCATGCATCTGGCTAATCAGAATGCATGGTTCACAGATGTGAGTCTGTGTGTTTCTGTAGGAGTGAGAGGTATACAGAGTGAGTGAGAGAGATGGACATACACACACACACATATACACACATATACACACATACACACACACATACACACACACACACACACACACACGCATATACACATACACGTACACGTACACATACACATACACATACACATACACATACACATACACATACACATACACATACACATACACATACACACATACACACTCACACATACACATCACACACTCACACACTCACACACACACACACACACACACACACACACACACACACGCATACATACACACACACACACACATACATACACACATACACATTTGAGAGACAAACAGTAAAGACACAGAGAGTGAGAGAGAAAGACAGAAAGAGAAATTAGAAATACTCTCTAGTCTAACTCCCCTCTACTTTATCCCAGCCTGACTGTGTCTGAGTATGTGAGCATGTGTTTGCATATCAGTGTTCATGCACTCAAGCTTTTGATGTATTCTTTCCTCATCACATCCAAAACAAACTTTACCTCATTTGGGAACCAATTTCAGAACAGATCATTTAACACTCCAAAAGATATACAATTTTATGGTTGAGTCACAGTGAGTGATAATTTGATGTATCCACTGACTGCTTGTGTTGTTATGCCATACATACAAGTGTGTATTGTTCTGTGATAAAAAGCCAGAGCAAATCTTATTTGTACCCAAAGTCAAGTTTAATTATGTTGATGTCCCACTATTTTAGAGCAAGCAGTGACAAATGAAGCAGGCTGGGGAACTGGCTAGTCAGAAATGAGGGCTACAGCCTCCTTCCCCTGTTCTGAAAACAAACGTTATTTTACAATAACCCATTTACTGAACACACTCCGTTATAATACAGGTTCGACAATATCAGTTCCTCAATTGAAACACCTTTTATGGCTGATGTCTCCTCTTGTGTTTGCCTTTGAGGCGACTGGGTCAACCCTAATTGTGTTGATGGACCAAAGGATCCACTATGAATAGCTCCTACTTGTCAAAGCAATTTGAGTTTAACACGTGAACTGCCAGGGTTTTCAACAGTGCAGGCTGAGATGTGAAGTTCTTGCTGCATGTCTAAAACAGGATCTAATAACAAGCTTTTGATGAAAGGGTTTATTTTTATTCATGGCGTTTAAGCTTAACCTGAGCGACTTCTCCAGATCTTATCGTGCGAACGTTTCGGCATCAAGGCAGTGCGTTGACGGAACGACACCATCCCACAACGCTAATCTGGATCTCCTCTCAAAAACGCATCCTTTTTCAAATCCGTCGTACAAGCCAATAACAACTAGCTCTTAGCTGCGCCAATCCATTCTCGTGGATTCTGTAACATATTCGTCACCAGAGGGCTGGTCACCAAGGGTGCCATGGTGACAACAACTCCAGTCCCTTTGGCCCTGTTTCAATCAAGACCTCCCCCCCGACAGCAGCCTCATCCATCAGATGGTGGAGTACCTTGCCAAGGAGATGGAGTACCCGGCTAGCGAGGGGATTAAGTACAATATCGGCAGTCCTTGACATGTAGGACATCCCTATTATGATGAACAGCACTCCTCCAGCACCCGACCCAGAAGCTTTCAGGCTCTGCTGGGGGTTTGTAAATGTATTGTTCCGGTGCTGCAACATGGACACACATATAGGAAACGGGCACATCATTATCCGAGTGGCTCGGATACTTTCAGATCACCGGAAATAAATGTTCGTTTCATTCAATATGGATGGTTAGGAAATGTCTTGTTCTGGGGAAACGAGCAAATACAGTTTGTTTAGAAGGATCTCAAGACAAAGCGACAGTATTTAAATAGTTAAATGGGTCTGATGGCGTATCAACGTAGGAATTGACAGCAAGATATTGGTTTAGTTTAATCGATGTTTGGATCAACCATGATTCCTTTTGTTTATTTCGCCTCTAGAATGTTTGCTCTGTGAATCGTTTATTAGCATGTGGAATGCTGGAGCAGAGTTCCATCTAGGGACGATCTCCACACCGTGTTGATTAGGATCTGATTTGTCTGTGTCCTCCACATTTATTTTGGTCTCCGTGTGTTCTGGACAAGCAGGGACATCCGTGCGTGTGCTTGCTTGCACGTTTAGATATTTTAACGAAGGAACAGGCGGAACAGGCAGGACACAAAACCAGAGAGAAGGGTTAACTCATAACTCATAAGGGTACAGGAAGCAAGATCAAAAGCATAATTCTTGATCCATCACATTTAACAATCTTACGTAACTCTGCCTTTGAGAGACGTTATCTGTGGGCCGGGCCGGTCCATTAAAAAGGGACACAATGATTCAGACCTGTCCAAAACCACCACAGGAAGTCTAATCGATAGGAGGGGCCATTCTCCCTCACAGTCTGTCACGAGATGTTTAGCCAACCAGCTCTCTCTCCCTGGTACCTGACACTGCAATTCAATCCTATTCAATTAAAAGAGTCAGAATCCCTGTGAGGCTGGAGGTAGGGGGCACTGTGAGGCTGGAGGTAGGGGGGCACTGTGAGGCTGGAGGTAGGGGGGCACTGTGAGGCTGGAGGTAGGGGGGCACTGTGAGGCTGGAGGTAGGGGGGCACTGTGAGGCTGGAGGTAGGGGCACTGTGAGGCTGGAGGTAGGGGGCACTGTGAGGCTGGAGGTAGGGGGGCACTGTGAGGCTGGAGGTAGGGGGGCACTGTGAGGCTGGAGGTAGGGGGGCACTGTGAGGCTGGAGGTAGGGGGCACTGTGAGGCTGGAGGTAGGGGGCATGTGAGGCTGGAGGTAGGGGGCACTGTGAGGCTGGAGGTAGGGGGCACTGTGAGGCTGGAGGTAGGGGGCACTGTGAGGCTGGAGGTAGGGGGCACTGTGAGGCTGGAGGTAGGGGGCACTGTGAGGCTGGAGGTAGGGGCACTGTGAGGCTGGAGGTAGGGGGCACTGTGAGGCTGGAGGTAGGGGGCACTGTGAGGCTGGAGGTAGGGGGCACTGTGAGGCTGAAGGTCGGGGGCACTGTGAGGCTGGAGGTAGGGGGCACTGTGAGGCTGGAGGTAGGGGCACTGTGAGGCTGAAGGTAGGGGGCACTGTGAGGCTGGAGGTAGGGGGCACTGTGAGGCTGGAGGTAGGGGCACTGTGAGGCTGGAGGTAGGGGGCACTGTGAGGCTGGAGGTAGGGGGCACTAAGATCTCTCTGTCAAAGAGTTGCTGGGGAAGGACGCGCACGTGGAAACCGTGGAGAGATGAGGAGTGGTGTGTGTACGCGCATGTGTGTGTGTGTGTGTATGGGTGCGTGTCTGTGTGACCATTTGTGTGCATAGGAGAGAGAGACACACTAGGTTATGTGTGATTGTGTAGATTGGAAATAGGAAGTCTGGTAGATGTTTCCCCTCGTATCACAGCGATTGAGACAGCTTACACACACACACACACACACACACACACACACACACACACACACACACAGACACACACACACACGCACACACACACACACACACACACACACACACACACACACACACACACACCAGTACACACCCCAGTCTGATATCCTCCAGGGTCTAGCTCCGCCTGTAGCTAGGAGCAGGAGCGCAGGAACAGGTGGGGGTGATCACAGGATCAGACAGTTACACACCTGTATGTTGGGCCCTAAATACAGTCAGAGTAAAATGTGTTTGTGGTTTTAAAGGATCCTAACCTTTCGCACAGTCTATCAGATGTGATGAAAGTCAGGTGGCTGAGCGGTTAGGGAATCGGGCTAGTAATCTGAAGGTTGCTGGTTCGATTCAACGTTGTGTCCTTGGGCAAGGCACTTAACCCTACTTGCCTCGAGGGGAATGTCCCTGTACTTACTGTATGTCGCTCTAGATAAGAGCGTCTGCTAAATGACTAAATGTAATGTAAATGATGGATCACACCTGAAGCACAGTACTGAAGGTAGTCAGCCACATGGTCTCATGAGAACTCTTTTGTGGACTGTCACAATATTTTGTTGGTAAACTAAAAGAGACTTTGTGTCTGTGTCTGTGTGTGTGTGTGTGTGTGTGTTTGTGTGTTTGTGTGTGTGTGTGTGTGTGTGTGTGTGTGTGTGTGTGTGTGTGTGTGTGTGTGTGTGTGGTGTGTGTGTGTGTGTGTGTGTGTGTGTGTGTGTGTGTGTGTGTGTGTGTGTGTGTGTGTGTGTGTGTGTGTGTGAGAGAGAGAGAGCGTTTGGGAGTAACAACTCATGGCGTGCTTGAAATGTTTCACAGCTGTCAAACTATGGACAACATGTAGTCATTAGCTGTTTTTGTCAAGTTCTGTACCGTAGTAAGGTGTTACCCTAAGATATGATATCATAGTAAAGTGTAAGGTGCTACCCTAAGATATGATATCATAGCACATCATGAAATACCTTTACAGCAAGCCAAAGCAAATGTCTGCCAGAAGCAGAGTTAATGAAAAAAACATGTCTGCCAAGCGACATTTTGCCAATACAGGACTGAGCAGGACTGAGCTGGCACCTCTCCTGTTAAACAATACTACTTCACCCACTACAAGGCTTTCTGCACTTCAGGAAAATGAATCAAATCCAAATGTATTTGTATAGCCCTTTTTACACGCAAGCATGTCACAGAGGGCTTCACATACGCCCATAGAGCTGCCCCTCAACCAACCTAAACCCTCAAGGAAGACAAGGAAAAACTCCCAGAAAAACTTCAGGAAAATGAACACCTCTGATTCACACTCTAGTGACAACCTTGAAACTTTTTAAACAGGTGCACTACAGCAGACTAATTCAAAATCAGATTTTGGCTGAGGGAGGGGGGGGGGTTGTGATCCAGTTGCCATAGTTACGTGCATTCTTTGAAGACGAGTGTAGTGTTTTCAATTCGTAGAATGGTGGTATTTTCATGATGTTTCTCATGTTTGTGATTAATAATCAGTAGCCTATGGTTGCTCGGTCCAGTACCGCAATCCTTTTTCCTACTGTAGCCATGGCGACACTACCATTGACATTTAGATGAGTACCTTTTCCTTTTGAATTTATTTCGGTCGATGCTCTTATCGTACACGCATGGAAACATTCTCGAATAAATTTAAAATCTCAAAAAACAACAACATGTTGTCACAGTGTTCACAGTGATTTAAGAGTAGAACATTCTCTTCGTGTTTTGCAGAACACATACTATCTCAGACAAGAGTGGCGTTTGAAGCTGTAATTAAACACTTTCACGTCTGTTTGATTCTGGTCGTATTCAGAACATTCGACACCTCAGATTGGAGTGTCAAGGTTTCCAGCACATCCAGTCTTAGTCACGCAGTTCCGTTCTGTGAGCACACAGCTCATAAGTGAGCTGAATGAAACTCGGCTCTCTAAAGAGACCTGTGTGTTATATTCAGCTCTCTCTAACACTGAGTATGTCTGGTTACCATGACAGCAGCTCTCTTGGGCCTCACAGATGAAGCAATGTTTCAATACGACTCTAGCTTAGTACAGAGAGTGAGACATCATTAGGGAGAATGTACTTAGTAGCTGTGTTGGTATTTCCTTTAAAGGTCAACGGATATGCTTTTGTATTTTGCAATTTGGTGGCAAACAATATTGTACCTCAGATCCCCAGACTAGCTTTCGCGGGAATATTAGTAGAGTTTGTAGGCTGCAGAATGCACAGATTGGTCTCTGAGAATCAATACCGTCTAAGAATAGTGTATTGTCTTTAATGAGGTATGGCATACAGATTTCTTTTCTTCAATTCTTCCATAGAGGCAGGAATTTAATCATCAAATTGATTTTGTCGTCCTATGTAAGGGTTATATTAGTCCTCTGTATCTGCTATGGTTTTGCCAAAACAGGCTGAGTCAATTGACGTGAAATTAAGGAAAAGAGGGTATTTTTCACATTAGGGACTTGGGAGAGTGAGGGAGACTACCCCCCCCCATCCCCCCATCCCACATGGCCTGCATCCAGCCTAAACAAAGAAGGTGGAGGGGGTGTTCGAGGAGGGGTGGGGGCGAGGGCGAGGCGAGGGGGGGTCTTGGGTGATGGAGAATGAACCCTGCTGTCCTGCCACCGAGCAGCTGGCGGAAGAACCCACCCCACAGACGCAAAATCAATCCCACAATGCCTCAGTCAGGCTCAGTGGTCACCTCGCGAGTCACACAAAAGCTCTATTGAGACACGTCGGCCAATTGGACCCACAACTGAGATTGGGTGATAAGCTGTTTTGCGATTGGCTGGAAGGGGAGAGCCTATTGTTGACCAGCTGAAGTGGAACTAATTGGGATTCAGCTGAGATAGATAAATAAATAAACACGGAGGGTAAGATGAAAATGAGATTCCCCCCCATGGGCATCGTTTGTGTAAAGAACAAAGAGATGAGATCCCTTTTGTAGTTCCTGCATGCTGTTTTTCCTCTCCCTCTCTAGTGTACTGGCCAGGATGTCAATCCTTAGGAGTAGATGTATTTGTTTGATATTCTGAGGTGACCGAGAGATTAGCTAATCTACTGTAAATCTGTTGATACAGTTTGAAGCTAGCTGACTGCAGAACAAGAGGTTGCAGGTTTGAATCCCCCCTGTAAGTCTCTTTGGATAAAAACATTGCTAAATCTGTTATTATCGTACATTATAAATGGTGGTGACGCGTCTAAAAGAGTGAAATGTTCTGCAGTGTCAAAGAGAACAGTTTAATTCTGCTAGATAACACCTAGCTAATGATCAGGATGTTATGGTTTAAGGATGTTTGTTTGAATTCCTGCTTTTTATAAGTGGCTGAGCTTTCAACAATTTTTCAGCTCTAATATCAAAGTGCTGCCATTTTGCAGTAAAAAGGCCTACATTCAAACATGCAGGTGAAATACATTTGGCAGACACATTAAAAGTTCCCCATCCCCACACCAAACACGGTGAATTACACAATAGCAGAGCTTTTACATTATACCGTTTTTTTGTTTCTCCAGCTGTTGTCCATTTCATTTAATGCTACCTCTCATCCACGATCAAACGTGAGGATTCAAATCACATTCGACCCGATGGATGAAAACCTTTTCTATGAATCATTGTTCCGTGGATGTGGAAAGGAGGGCAGCTAATTGGGGACAGCTAAATATATTTCCTCGGGTGAAACCCCTTCTCCTCAGCCATAAGGGAAGGTTATTCACTTCAGTGCAGCCAGGACATATTTTACAGTCCTGTCCAGATGTGTAACGAGGTAGCTGACAGACCCATCGCTGACTGGGGCATTTATGGGACGCCCCTGTGTGCTATCGCCTCGTCTAGTTGAGGTTGAACATGAAACAAAAAGCACAAAGCAGTCGAGACTCCGGAGATTACGCATCTCTTCCTGCGGGAACCGCCTCTTGCGTAATGGACATGTAACATATCAAGCTATGCAAATGTACACAGGGAGCGTCTCAACCCCGTTATTCAGAACTCCTAATGAGCTAAAATGAGATGACATGCTCGGATTGCAGGGAATGTGTGGTCGAGTCATCTTTAACCAGAGAGAGGATGAGACAGCCAGTCAATTAAGGCTACATACATAACTCTCTGTGGTTATGCTAATGAGGGTTTCGTCTCTGTAATGACTGTACTTCCTCTCACCACTCAACTTTTCCACTGAGACCCCCTCGCTGTTTCTGCTCCTGCCGCCCGACTCTGGTGAAACGATTCCTTTCTTCTGTCATCGCTTGCTGATCTTCTTTCCTTAGATGTTACTGCTCTCCTTGATACTTGCTTTTCTCAACCTTGACAACTCGACTTAACTGTCGTTCTGGGTCCAATTGTGACAGGGTTTACAGAGCTCTGTTAGAAAATACAATTTATTCTTAGGAAAACTTAAAATCATTAGACGGAAATGATTTTTGGAAATGGGTTGGATGCTGTGTTTCCAGGACAACAGGGTGCTTAGGATGTTGAAGTGATTCATGCGCACACACACTTTTGTAGTATCCTCTTGAAACACATGTTTAGGATTACAAACAGCATTTTGTCGTATCGTCTCTAAACACTTCTCAGATTATGCTGAAGTATGACACACGGTAAACAATTTTTGTAATAACAAACTGTTGGAGTTGTGGTTCAAAATCACTGCTTGTGGATGCAGCATTAACATAATGATAACATAATGATAACATAATGATAACATAATGATAACATTCCGTTTGTGTTTTTTCCTCTGCTAGGCTGATGACGGCTTGTTCATCTTCCACGTAAAACGATTTACCCAGACACTTCAGCCCAGGGGGCATTTCTGATACAAGAATAAAGCCAAGTTTCATCGGAAACCAGTCATTTGTGACAGGGTAGTAATGGCTTTGACTGAATCCGTGCCATTTCTTCAAGCAACGGCTTTGTGTTATTATAATTGTTTTGCTTAATTAAAGAATCTAAAAAAGACAAATATCCACAAATTGTGGTGTTAAAACAATGCAGTTCCTCATTACAAAGTTTTCGAAAGCACAGAATTGGAACTAAATACTCTTATGGAAAATGTTATTGCACCTCATTTGACTGCATTATATGTACTTCACAACATTAACCAAATTGTATTTGTTGGTATTATCTGCTGGAAAAGCCTCAAGGATTGAACTCCCTCAGCTGAAGCTGAGAGGTTGCATTTGGTCGCTAACCAGACGTGATCTAAGGCAGGAGTGGGCAATTCCGGTCCTCAATAGCCACTATCCTGCATGTTTCCTTGCTCCAACACACCTGATTCAAATGAATGGTCGTTACCTGGCTTCCACAGAGCTTGCTAACAACCCATTCATTTGAAACAGGTGTATTGGAGCAGGGAAACATCTAAAACATGCAGGACAGTGGCCCCTGAGGACCGGAGTTGTCCACCCCTAGTCTAAGATGTGTCGCTAAGACCCATAAACTTGTCAAGGGAGTCCTGAAATACCCTGCCCTTAATGGGTGGGAAAAAAACTATTCAGCAATTCACCTGGTTCACCAACTCTGGGATAAAACATCCTAGATCTTTTTGGGGTTCTTTACTGGTGAACATGCGGGTGTAGTCACCAAGGGAGACCATTCAGTCACCAAGGGAGACCATTCAGTCACCAAGGGAGACCATTCAGTCACCAAGGGAGACCATTCAGAGTCAGTGAGAGATACAGATGCGATGAGCCAGGTTCGTGTGTGTGTCCACATCAAGACAGTGTCATTAGCTAAGAGCACGGGTGTCAAACTCCGGCCCTCGAGGGCCGCTGTCCTACATGTTTTAGATGTTTCCCTGCTCCAACACACCTGATTCGAATGAATGGTCGTTATAACAACCCTTTTAATTGAATCAGGTGTGTTGGAGCAGGGAAACATCTAAAACATGCAGGACAGCGGCCCTCGAGGACCAGGGTTTGACACCCCTGGCTAAGAGGATTAGGCAGTGGACACGAGCTGATGAAACGATCAGGATGTCTTCAGCGCTTCAAACGACCCTCTAGGAACTTTTGTTGCAGTCGGCGAACAAATGTTCGAGCAATCTGAACGTGGAGCTTTTAATTAAAGCCATCACCCTAGGCTAGCCACCCCATTTTTGATCAGCTTGTTGTTTTGTGTATGTAAAGAATTTCTGAAATGCCCTACTGTTGATTCCTTATGTTGGATCTGGTGTTTTTTTATTTGTCACTTTTATTTATTGATGGATTATGGTATTTACGACTTGAACAAACTTGGAGTCCCGGTTAGCCTCTATTGAACTCTTCAATAGAGTTGCAGTGGAATAAAGGAATGTCTGTAAATCACATTCTACATATTTGACTGTTCGAATGAAGCACTGTCACTGCAAAACCATTTTAACCAAGCCAGCTAAAACTGTCGCTAATGCATCAACTCTACTTCCCGCGTCAGCAAAGTCCTCCCTGTTTTACCGTGCTGGAGGAAATGCTTGAATTAATTACATTCGACGAGGACATACATGTCAATGTCAATACATCTGATTAACCTGATCGATAACTATTTGCGATTAACGTTGCGATTTGCTGACCTCTGTCCGACGTCTCGTTAATAGGCCACTGCTGGAGTTCTCTCTCACCGGTCAACGTTCGAACGATCAGGTTCTGCAGCTTCAGTCTCCTATATCATGGATATTACAGCTTGTCCATAGGTAATAAGGACTTGGGATGAGAGATGGGTTACAGAGCTAGCGTATTTCGATGTGTGCTGTGTCAGCTTGTGGTAATTTTGTGCATAAGTGCACACGATCAGTCACGTAATTAAACATATTTCAAATAAATCACGACTAAAATTTTGGAAAATATACAAATAACAACGCTTGCTTACTGATTTATAAATGAACGAGAATAGATGTTCGCGGTGGTCAGCGTTTTTTACCCCCGCCAAGACCTCTGAAGGATATTATATAGGTCACGGTAGACGTATATAAATGGCTTGCCTATGTATGGCTACGGGCCACAATGTAGACATGCACTTCGTTTCTACTGTATCTACTACACATTACCCTGGGGGAATCACCACAGAAGGGAAAAATACCTCATAAATCAAGCAGAATGGGGGAGGAGGAGGAACGTGGGCTGTCTTACGGGATGCATGGACAGATATAGTGTTCCCTACAAGGATTCATCTGAAGACTCTGTTTCTGATAACAGTACAGCAAGGCCCATTCACAACTGCTTATTGCTCACTGTATCGACTTCCTACTGTTGTGGGACTCCGGTAAAAAGTTGAACAAGTTGCTGGTAAATATTTCACTTTTGGAAACAAAGTGTTCCCCGGGCAGTGCTTCTGGATGCCGTTTTCCATGAATCAGCGGGAAACTGCATCTCTTCTTGGAGTCCTGGAGACAGTAATGTGCTGTTCAAACCATTAAAAATGACAATATTACATGACTGTAGATATACTCTATTACTGAGTCCTCCATAGTGGATACTGTGTTCTGGGTTCTGTGTATTGGGTATTGTGTTTTGTATACTATGCACTGGATGCTGTTTCCTGTGCTGTGAGGCAGTATGGGTAGAGGGAGGCAGCTGTGATTGTGACCCGTGTGTCTCCTCTGTTTTCAGTCTGCTCGCAGTTCTCCAGAGGAGTTTATGCCATCTTCGGATTCTACGACAAGAAGTCTGTGAACACGATCACGTCGTTCTGTGGGACGCTGCACGTGTCCTTCATCACGCCCAGCTTCCCCCTGGACCTCAACCAGCAGTTCATCATCCAGATGAGGCCGGACATCAAGGGCCCGCTGCTCAGCCTCATCGAGTACTACAAGTGGGACAAGTTTGCCTACCTGTACGACAGCGACCGAGGTCAGAACATGGTGTCTTTGTGTGTGTGTGTGTGTGTGTGTGTGTGTGTGTGTGTGTGTGATAGAGGGAGATTGTGTGTGACCATAACCAGCAACCACAGATAGATTGCTCTGGAGTAAAAGCATTTTATTTATTGCATACAGTAGATAATAAATGTAATTTGGAAGTTTCTAATGCAAATGATGTTGTTTGGCCGTACAGCACGCTACTGCATGTTTGGATAAGTGCCCTGCTTCATTCATGATATATACAGTAAATGCCAGTCATATTTACAAAGTCCACACATCATACATATCGTGAATATCTGGTTTTTGAGAACTCATCTCTAGCTGGAGGTTGTGTATGCAGTTGCTGGTCATATTCATGATGCTGAAATCATGTTAGAGACCTTTGTAGGTCTTCCCGGGGCATATTTAACATGATGCTGGGGGGGGGCTGGGCTATTGTCAACGCAGGTAAACAGGATTACAGAGCACTCCAACATATGAGACACACCTGTTCAACACGAAGGCTCTGCTTAAACCTGTCGGTCCTCACTAAGTCACAGAAATGTAAGTGTTACGCAGACACAGATTTGTTAGCAGTTCATCGGAAACAAGATAGCAGAACGCACTCGGTAAAGGGCACGGTGAGGAACTGCAAACAACTTGTCAGATAGCATCAACCATAACATCGCACCTTTAGTGTGAGAACCAGGCTTGCATGGCTGGCAGCTAAATAGGGGGGTCGTTCTGCTCTCTGACATTAAGGTTTTCAGCCCTCATGGCTGCGGCATCTCTGACTCCCAGCACCGTGTTGAAGCACAGACACTGTCAGCGTTTCTGCTGTCGCGTGAAAGTCAAGCAACTCTGACTATGTACGATTGAATAACCTAATATGTCTGGAGAGGAGAAGGACACCGAAAAGTTTAGACTTGGTCTACTAGCTTGGGGATATGGCAATCACTCCACATTGCGGATTTAATGAACCAGACTCTCCTCTTAGTGGCTGTCATGTATGTTACATTGACTTTCAAGCCGAGAGAAAATTGTTATTCCCCACTTGGGTTGCTATCATCAACTGTTCCCATGTTGTAAATAATAGAATAATATTAATAAAAGAATGTAATAGATACCAAAATAATAGATTACAATGGGATCCCTGATAGGAGGGGAAAGGAGAATAAGAAGTTAGAATTGCTACCTTTCACTTTTTTCTAAGGACATTGAAAAGTGCCACGGTGGCAGCAGTAGTATATTACTTTCATCCCGGTCTTACGTAACAGCCATTCTTGTATAACAATAGCTGAAAGGAGAAATGGAATCACATTATGTTTCATTTCCCTTTGGAATCACGCTTCGTATGTAACACCTCCCAGACCATGAGATTTGGGACAGGCAGAGCTCCTACTTCAGCCAGTGGTGCTAGGAGACGGCTACACCCAGAGCTCCTACTTCAGCCAGTGGCATGAGGAGACGGCTACACCCAGAGCTCCTACTTCAGCCAGTGGCACTAGGAGACGGCTACACCCAGAGCTCCTACTTCAGCCAGTGGCATGAGGAGACGGCTACACCCAGAGCTCCTACTTCAGCCAGTGGCATGAGGAGACGGCTACACCCAGAGCTCCTACTTCAGCCAGTGGCATGAGGAGACGGCTACACCCAGAGCTCCTACTTCAGCCAGTGGCATGAGGAGACGGCTACACCCAGAGCTCCTACTTCAGCCAGTGGCACTAGGAGACGGCTACACCCAGAGATCCTACTTCAGCCAGTGGCACTAGGAGACGGCTACACCCGCTCTCTGTCGGGCTTAGGGAAAGAGAACCGGTGGCTTACAGTTCGACTGTGTGAATCAGAGGCGTGGAGTCGACGATCACAGAGAGGATTTGTCGTGGCTTGAGTATTAGACAGGCTAGGATTAGGCTACGCTACGGCCACAAGTACCACATGTTATGGATGTATAGCATCTTCTCTCGGTTTCACATACTGCGCAGAAAGGTTTCCACTGACGTTGTTGATGATGGAGCGAACTCGCTGTGAGTGTCCTCATGTTGGGTGCTGTAGACAGAAGAGATCCTTAGCTGTAGACGTGTCAGTAACTCTCCATGTTGGGTGTGATTCCTCCCCACACGTCTAATTAGGTCAGACAGACCCCCTTATTCCCATGGCAACGGATGCGTGGTACGCCTACTGGTGTGATGGCTTGACGGGGAGTGTGGTGATGGTGGGGGAAGTGTGTGTGTGTCACTGTGTGTGTGCGTGTGTCTGTATGTGATTGTGAAGTGTGTGGACTGTGTGTGTGTGTGTGTGTGTGTGTGTGTGTGTGTGTGTGTGTGTGTGTGACTGTGTGTGTATATGAGTATGTGTGTGTGTGTGTGTGTGTATATGACTATGCGTGTGTGTGTGTGTGTGTGTGGTGTGTGTGTGTGTGTGTGTGTGTGTGTGTGTGACTGTGTGTGTATATGAGTATGTGTGTGTGTGTGTGTGTATATGACTATGCGTGTGTGTGTGTGTGTGTGTGTGTGTGTGTGTGTGTGTGTGTGTGTGTGTGTGTGTGTGTGTGTGTGTGTGTGTGTGTGTGTGTGTGTGTGTGTGTGTGTGTGTAGATAACACTGGTTATGCTAGGGTGTGCTTGAGCTGCTGTTAGATTATGGTGAATCCCATTTGCACATGGAGACTAATTGCTGATCTACTCCGCCCCTGACTTTCCAGAGAGCTCTTTGAACATGATGCTGTCGAGGAGGGTATGGTCACGGCTGCTAGAATTGGAAAAATACAATTTAATGTATTTTTATTTTTTTCAATTTTACAGTGGAGAAACACAACGTTGCTTTTATGTACCAAACACAGCCTGACGGGAAAACAAGTTGGACAAAAAGTTCTCCATCTCAATCTCAGAGGCTTGAGTTTGAATCCGCCCTTGGCCCTTTGCTGCATGTCTCTCTCTCTCTCTCTCTCTCTCTCTCTCTCTCTCTCTCTCTCTCTCTTTCCTGTCACACTTCACTTAAAAACTGTCCAATACAGCATGAAAAATACCCCCAAAAATAAATCTAAAAACAATAAAGTGTTCTCCATCTTGTTGAGATCCTTGGCATCCTCTTCATGGTTACATTTTAGCAGCAGGGATTGTGGCTACTCCTAATTGACTGTCAGTAAGAGAGACTCTCATGCTTTCATTGGAAAAATATGTCATCTTTCCACAAGCGATGATGGTTTTGTAATCCTCTAGAGCAGTTCTGTCAGGTAAGCGAAGGCGATACCTTCATTTTGTGTCTTGGGACACTCAGCTACCGCACCACTCAAGGCCTAATGCGAGGTGACACAACAATGTTTTATTTCTGATAATTAATTCTATTATTGTTTTACTGTCAGGCTAATCTAGGACAGCATAACACAGGCCCCAAGCTCATACAACATATGTTTAGATAATGAGTTCAACATCAAGTTAACGCATGTGTTGGATGGCCGTAAAAATATTTGAGCCATGCAAGTGGTTTGCAAAGTGGAAAAGATCTGGAATGGCTGGTCTAGAGAATAGACGCACTACTTGAAGTGCGTAGTTTTTATTTTCTCACATCATGCTGCCTACTCTGTGTGTAAGAGGCTGTGAAACGACCCGGTCTTGAATCCTCATTCCCTCCCTGTCATCCTGCCTGTCCTACATTTACATTTAGTCATTTAGCAAACGCTCTTATCCAGAGCGACTTACAGTAAGCACAGGGACATTCCCCCGAGGCAAGTAGGGTGAAGGGCCTTGCCCAAGGACACAACGTAATTTTGCACGGCCGGGGAATCAAACTGGCAACCTTCAGATTACAAGTCCGATTCCCTAACCGCTCAGCCACCTGACTCCCTTTTGTTCTACCATGTTCTACCATGTGGAACAGGACCGGTCTGGTAACAACGTGTTTCACAGACGAAGAAGGTGATGGACATTATGAACATCTTGGATGACATTTGGAGAGTAGACAAACGATGACCCTTGACACTGGCGGCCTGTAGAGTGCTGTCTCACGGATGACATCACTTCCTGCCCACTGTTCAGAGCTTCAGAGCATCATAATGAATCTATGAGGTTTCAGAATCTCTGGACTGTGCTGGAATTGGGAGAAAGTTTGTAAGTTGAAGGTCAGTAAAGAAAACCAGTGTAATAACTAATTGGCTTGACAGAAAGCATGACTTGGGGAACAAACGAAGCCTCCATTTTGTACCTTGGTAAAGGCTCTCGTCTTTATAAAACATCTGTCCAGTCACACCGAATCGATTACATCTTTAATTCTCTTTTTCTGCACAGAGGGGGTGAAGCACTAAGCCCCTTTATCAAATCATTCTTCAACTACCCTTGACAGACTGAGGATCAATACGCTGTGAGATTTTTCTTTTTTGTACCATCGTTAAACAGGTCGGAACAGTGGGTCAGAGAGTGTTCGGCCAAATCGTGGTTCATGTGAGTTGTGCTACAGTTGAGAGTAGAATTTCGGATGGAAACATTCTGTGCTGTTACTACGGTTACTAATACATCTGATGCCATCATCTTCATCGGGGTTTCTCTCAAATAGAAATAGGAGTCAATCATGGCAGGTGTGTTGACAGTCATTCCCAGTTCACCTAACGCAACATGATACCTGACCTGAGTTTTAATTTCACCATGGTTACGGTTAACTGCACCCGACAATCTTGTTTCTGCACCGAAACAAACAAGTGTTTGAACCCCTCAGCCCTGTTGTGAACTAACCAGAGGAAATCATTTAGTCATTTATTTAGCAGACGCTCTTATCCAGAGCGACTTACAGTTAGTATAGGGACATTCCCTGAGGCAAGTAGGGTGAAGTGCCTTGTCCAAGGACACAGTCATTTAGCACGGTCGGGAATCGAACCGGCAACCTTCTGATTACTAGCCCGATTCCCTAACCGCTCAGCCACCTGACTCCCTTGAGTGAAGTCTTGAGTGTCCTGTCCCCTCTGTGTGGTCTCCAGGACTGACCACTCTGCAGGTGGTCCTGGACACGGCGGCCGAGAGGAAGTGGCAGGTCACGGCCATCAACGTGGGCAACCTGAAGGACGAGAAGAAGGACGAGGCCTACCGCTCGCTCTTCCAGGACCTGGAGAACAAGAAGGAGAGGAGGGTCATCCTGGACTGTGAGCAGGACAAGGTCAAAGACATCATGGAGCAGGTAGGAATGAAGCTGTGTGGATTTCACAGACAGACAGACAGACAGACACAGGAGACCGACCGACCAAAAAATAGGCCGATTGATTGGTAAAAAAGACACTGACAGACAGACAGACAGACAGACACAGACAGACAGACAGATACAGACACAGACACAGACACAGACACAGACACAGACACAGACACAGACACAGACACAGACACAGACACAGACAGACAGATACAGGAGACCAACGACCGATAAATAGACAGATTGAACATTTTTTAATCCCCGGAGTATATTTCAAATTGAGGAGATGATCTAGGATTAGGCCCTCGTTCACAAAGCCTCTTCTTATCCAAATGAAAGCTGAGTGTGTGTACTAGTAGGTTTATCATTCTCCATTTCTTCTGGTTTATCAATTTTACATTTCGATGATGTAAATTGCCATGGATTAGAGGTTTCTGTGTTGACATCGTTGATGCATACCACTGTTCATAGAATCAGTGGGGATATCTCGTTGTTATGATCAATGACCTATGCACTTTTGTAAAGCTCTCTCTTGGAAGTCGCTTTGGATAAAAGCGTCTGCTAAATGAATAAATGTAAATGTAATGTAAATCAAAACCTATTTTTGTGTTAAAATACGGGCCAGGTAATGAGTGTGGAAGGTGTTGGGTTCATCCCTCTTTCCACAGTGCTTCATTAATACAGTTTCCCCTCCACCCACCAGATGGAATAAACCAGCGTAGCAATCAGACTAATAGCTACAGTAATTTAGACTGGAAACAAAACTGGTTTCACAGATCATGGAGTTTCGGTTCACGCTTCTCGAATCGCCTGTGAGTGTCAGGATGGATGTGTGTTTGAGGCATGCAGAGGTAGACGTCTCAGCTGTGTTTGAGGCATGCAGACGTATACGTCTCAGCTGTGTTTGAGGTATGCAGAGGTAAACGTCTCAGCTGTGTTTGAGGTATGCAAAGGTATACGCCTCAGCTGTGTTTGAGGTATGCAGAGGTATACGTCTCAGCTGTGTTTGAGGCATGCAGAGGTATACGTCTCAGCTGTGTTTGAGGCATGCAGAGGTAGACGTCTCAGCTGTGTTTGAGGCATGCAGAGGTATACGTCTCAGCTGTGTTTGAGGCATGCAGAGGTATACGTCTCAGCTGTGTTTGAGGCATGCAGAGGTATACGTCTCAGCACACGAGGAAGTGTTCTGTAGTCTCAGTGTTTCATCTCCAAGGCGTCCACAGGTAGATGTTGGTTTCCTGCTTCCAGGCAGGTTTCTGTGTTGTTATTCAGATTTCTTGATGTAACGGGTTAGACTAACGAAGCTGTCGCTCGCTCGGTGGGATTACGGGGAGCGGTGTGCCGCTTAGAGGTTGTCTAGGTTACAAAGGTTGTGGATTTACCATGTTCTGACTGGTGTTTGTGTATCTTCCCAAGATTAGCGTCTTTTTTTTCTTCTTCAAATTGATTATGGTTTTGATAAATGACAGTTCTTGGTGACAATTTCCCGCATGAATAGCTTGGTGGATCAGTTAATCCATGAGATTTGAAAGAATGAGTGAACATTGTCTCAGTATTTGGATTAGTTACACATTTTCTCTCTCAAACTGGAACAGTTTGAGGTACAGACTGAAATGTTTCTACAAATATCTGAGATTAGATGAACACAAGTCATGTTTATTTATCTTTCCAACGTCTCTTTCAGGTCATCACTATTGGTAGACATGTGAAAGGCTACCATTACATCATTGCTAACTTGGTAAGTCTGTATTATTAATAACATTTACACATCAAATCATCTCCTCACACTGCCCTGAAGCCTTGCATTTCTTCGTTTCTTCTGTCATTTTTTTTATTGCGCCTAATTTTTCTGTTTTCCTCAGGGCTTCATCGACGGAGACCTCTCAAAGATCCAATATGGTGGAGCGAATGTGTCTGGTTTCCAGATAGTGGATTTTGATGATCCCATAGTGTCCAAGTTTGACCAGAGGTGGGAGGCTTTGGAGGAGAAGGAATACCCTGGTGCTGACAGTAAGATCAGGGTGAGTGACACAAACACACACACATACCCTCGAAGACACTGATACCCTTAATTCAGATCCTAATCACAGATTGTGTCCATATGCCAATCCCTCCGTCACCCCCTCCACTACCCCACCCTTACTCACCACCTCCCCTCTTCTCCCACCCTCCACTACCCCTACCCCACTCTTACTCCCCCTCCACTCCCCCTACCCCACCCTTACTCACCACCCCACCCCTACTCCCCCTCCACTCCTCCTACCCCACCCTTACTCACCACCCCTCCCCTACTCCCCCTCCACTCCTCCTACCCCACCTTTACTCACCACCCTCCCCTCTCTTCTCCAGTACACGTCTGCTCTGACCTACGACGCGGTGCAGGTGATGACCGAGGCGTTCCGCTACCTGCACAAGCAGCGCATCGACATCTCCAAGAGAGCCAACATCGGGGACTGCCTGGCCAACCCGGCCGTGCCCTGGACGCACGGCGTGGAGATCGAGAGGGCGCTCAAACAGGTGACGGACGGGTTGCCGTGGAAACGGCAGGTTCTCGCACGCACATGCCAAAAAAAAAGAAATAACAGACAGGGAGAGACACACACACACACACGCATCTCTCCAGAGCCAACTGTCACAATGGCCTGCCCACACACTCTCTTGATCTGGCACACTCTCTCTCAGGCTCCACAGGAGAGATATGAGCCTGTTCTGCATGGAGGTTCTGTCTTCCACACATGGTCTGTTACTGGGGTACTTCCTGTGAGCGGGAGGTCACATGGTACCATGCTGTCACTGTGGTCTTGTCCTTTAGGTACGCGTGGAAGGGCTGACGGGAAACATCCAGTTCGATCAGCACGGCAGGAGAGTCAACTATTCTGTCAATATCATGGAGCTAAAGAACAACGGCCCTGTTAAGGTAACTGCCAAAACGGAATCCTGTTTGTGTCATGTGATATCATTTGTAATATTTAAATGTGTCCCCACCCACAAAATATCACAAATTTGATCAAATATAGATTTTTCTTTGATTTATTATTCATTTGGAAAAGAATGTTACGTAAAGTAACAAAAAGAAGAAAGATCTCTAAAACATATTTTTTAACAAAACAACTTGGTGTATGTTTGAAGTGTAGTTTATAATGTGTGATTATACTTGTCCACAGATTGGATATTGGAATGAAGTCGACAAAATGGCTGTCACAAAGTCAGACGTATTCCCCAATGAAACGACTGGAATGGAAAACAAAACCGTCATCGTGACCACGATTTTGGTAAGCGTTTTAAACGGCATTTCGTGTCAATTGTTGTATGAACACGAAGGAGAAATACAGTTGATGTTTTTAGAGGAAAATCAGTTTTGTGACGATGGCACCAAGGCTGTTGCTGAGGCCGTGTGTGTTTCTCCCCCTCAGGAAGCCCCATATGTAATGCTCAAGAAGAACGCTGACCTTTTTGTTGACAACGAGAGATATGAGGGCTACTGTGTAGACCTAGCCGCGGAGATAGCCAAGCACTGTGGTTTTAAATACCAACTGAAAATCGTGGGGGATGGAAAATATGGAGCCAGAGATGCAGAGACCAAAATCTGGAATGGGATGGTGGGAGAACTTGTTTATGGGGTGAGTAAAGAGATGGTCTGCTGTCAAATGCACTATTTGTTCAACAGTACATTCCAACACGGATTAGAAGTTTGGCCTTACATTGCAGAGCTCAGATGCTGATGTTTAGGGGGATGTTTTTGTTGTAATCTCTCCATATTAAATGATGAACAAGCAGCTAACTGAACCAATGAAACAGACTGACAAGGACATGAGGAAAGCGATTAACTGTAATTAACTACCAAGGCTCTGTCAATCACAGAACTTAATTTGAGGAAGAAATTAATATAATTTTCTGTAGCTGTTATTTTAGTGGCATCAGTATGACGACTGTTTAAAATTCAAAAAGAGTTACTTATTTATTTATTTTCTTTCGTTCTTTGTTACTGAGACTGAAACATGACCCGTGCCTCCGCTCTCGCTCTCTCTCTCTCATCTCGTCTCTCAATGTCTCTCCATCTATCTCTCTCTCTCTCGTCTCTCTCCTCTCTCTCTCTCTCTCTCTCTCTCTCCTCTCTCTCTCTCTCTCCTCTCTCTCTCTCTCTCTCTCCTCTCTCTCTCTCTCTCTCTCCTCGCAGAAAGCTGACATCGCCGTGGCTCCGTTGACCATCACCCTGGTGAGGGAGGAAGTGATCGACTTCTCCAAGCCCTTCATGAGCCTGGGCATCTCCATCATGATCAAGAAACCCCAAAAGTCCAAGCCGGGGGTGTTCTCCTTCCTGGACCCCCTGGCCTACGAGATCTGGATGTGCATCGTGTTCGCCTACATTGGCGTGAGCGTGGTGCTCTTCCTGGTCAGCCGCTTCAGTCCGTACGAGTGGCACACCGAGGAGTACGAGGATGGCCAGATTCAGACTAATGAGTCGACCAACGAGTTTGGGATATTCAATAGTCTCTGGTTTTCCCTCGGCGCCTTTATGAGACAAGGGCTGCGACATCTCGCCCAGGTAGGTCAACAACAACAAAAACATACCCTTCTGTTTTTATTGGTACAGGCCAGACTAGTTTATCA
>CAEFZP010005880.1:0-70000 GCA_903064625.1 Mallotus villosus | reverse complement strand
TTATGAAAGTAACCCACTATATAAGGCCAGCACTTGTACGTATTGTCTTGTTGTTGTTGTTCTTGTGCTTAGTGTATTATAATATTGGCTGTGTAAATAGTAGATAAATAGAAATTGTATTATTGTATTGGTGTGTTGTTGAGTTTGTGATAAGAAAATACATTTATATATATATATATATTATTTAACGTTTCGCCACTGTCCCCCTGTTGACCTCTTATCTTGTGTGCGTTTACAGGAGAAGACGAGCGCACTGAGCCTAAGCAACGTGGCTGGCGTCTTCTACATCCTGGTTGGAGGGCTTGGGTTGGCCATGCTGGTGGCTTTGATAGAGTTCTGTTACAAGTCCAGAGCAGAGGCGAAACGCTTGAAGGTGGCAAAGAATGCACAGAATATTAACCCAACTTCCTCGCAGAATTCACAGAATTTTGCAACTTATAAGGAAGGTTACAACGTATATGGGATCGAAAGTGTAAAAATTTAGGGGGTAGGAAACAAGGTCTTCATTAAATTCCCTCAAATGCACGCTTTTTTGCTTTCATCTGCCTCCCATCCTTGTGTTGGTGAATGAGGAGACTGGACAAGTAGTCTGTATGTTGTTATGATTTGTTAATGAGAGAGAAAGAGACCCTTTTTTATAACTTAAAAAAGTTATTTTCGTTAATTTAAGTTTCTTTACAGTTCTTCACTATCTTCATGCTTAACTGTTGATGGCCGTGCATAATACTTATTTTCCCAGTAACACATATTAACAAACTGCTTGCAATGACCATGCATACGCTTCAACATAAGCATCCTGCATTGTGTTACCAATGGAAGTCACCTTTAGTTCACATCTGCATTGTCATGTTTTAACATTTAAAACATATTTTAAGTGACATGTTTTTAAGAGGACGTGAGAAGCTAACGTGTAGTTTCTTTGTTTTTGGATCTCTGTGCGTGTTTGTGTGTGCGTGTTTGTTTGTGGTGTGCGTGTGTTTTAGGTGACCTTCTCGGACGCCATGAGAAGTAAAGCTAGGCTGTCGATAACGGGGAGTACGGGGGAGAATGGCCGCGTTATGTCTCCAGAGTTTCCAAAAGCAGTGCATGCGGTACCATATGTGAGACCTGGCATGGGGATGAACGTCAGTTTGACAGATCTCTCCTGATCTATTACAGCCTCTCGAGTGCCTTACAATGGTTTCAATAGAGCGTTTTTCTTTTAGTCTTTTTTTGTTGTCGTCGCAAAACTCAACTCTCTTTCCAGCGCTTTCCTTTTTTTTTCTCTCCATCTGGTGAAATGGATTTAGGGGTTTCATATCTTTTGTCAAACGCTGTTTCCCATCTCTCTCTCGCGCTCTTTTTTCCCGCTAAACAAAAGACACCCTCTGAGAGGAATAACATGAGAGAATACAAAAGGAGGCAGTTTTATGGCGAAATCGTCATCTCCTCTGTCTGGCTTGTCGGAGGCTTGATTGACAGCAGCGGCTTCTTCTGGGACTCGTGTCATCTGAACTGTGTACGCGTGTCGGTGTTGAGACAAACTCGTCTGTTTCTGTAGCCACCAAGCCCAACAGTCTTAAGCACACTTTAGACTTCGTCTGCATCATCGAGGTGTTCTGTTTCAAATGTTCCGTTTCTAATAAAATTCAAGAAAAACGATGTTCAAAAAAGTATTTTTATGTATTTTCACAAAACTGCTTTTAAAGATACCTGCTTACATGCTAGTTGAATATAAACATACTTATTGTGTGAGTATATTGAAAGAAAAAAATTATCTAAACAGCTCATAGTTCCATATTTTTTAAGCCAAATATGTTGCTTATGGAGGTGAAATATTTGAATCATGTAATTTATTACTCTTCTAAACTTAACTGTATATCTTATTCTTTAACATTTGATGTTAATATGAAATACTTAGCAATGCTTGACATCTGCAACCAGTCGTTCTACTATGTTTATACTTGTTGAAGTGGGTGCCGCAATTTGTTTTAAGTTTGTCATAGTTTGCTTTTTGAAAGTATTTTAGCAGTTTATATTTGTCTGTCAAGAATCAGGGTAGCAGCTATTGTCAAGATGATGAAAATCATTTTTTCACTTTGAGACTGAACACAGTTTTGTGGTGTATGAATGCATACATTTTGCAGTCAAAGACTCATATTTACTCATGGTCAATTATGGTTGTTTTACATGCCAAATATGAGTGCCACAATTTAGTGCCAGTAGATATGAATATAGTCCTAATAATACTATTCACTGTCAACTAAATGAATGTAGAAAATACATTCTGCAAGTTTTGTAACTAGGTGTACAGTTTGGTGGCAAAGACAGTTCAAAAGCTTGTTTTGCTTTCTGTTGTCATCTCCACGTGTTTTGCATTGATCTGACTGTAAAATAGCACCGATTGCATGTTGTTACAGCAAATTAGGTTGAGTTCAATATTGCCAAACAATGCGTTTCCATTTTAATGTTGAAGTTGTGAAATTAAATGTTTGAGATTGGAAATATAACAGTATGCACATAAACTATATATATTTTATATGAAAAGTATAAACTATCCTGTCAAAAAAAATCCAACTCCTGTGTTACTATTTGACAATAACATGCAGTACTTATAATGTGTGTCCCATGATGACTAAGTAATTTCAATATTTGTTGGTCTGGTTATTTTTGGAGGCATACAGTGTACGTTTTTGGATACTGCAATTTCTAGTTGATTTGTTATTAACTCTTAAGTCACCGGTCATGGACGTGGAGCTCTTTTTTAGAGCAAACATGAAAGGTTTTCAGAGAGGAAATAGATTAGAGGCCATCTTTATCTCCAGAGTTCACCTCTTCTCATGACAGGTGAGCGCGGTGTACAACTGCTTTTTTGGGGGGGTAATAAAAATGATTCAAAATATATGTTATACTAGTTATGTTGTCATCCCCATCGCATAACCAGTCAATTCTCACTGACATTTTGTATATGGAATGTGTGCTAACTTGTTTATTTTTTGGGACTCTTTCTAAATAAAAGTGGCTAAACTTGTTAGTTTTAGTCTTTTTGTAAAACGATACACCTTTTAATCTGTGATCATGTCATTACCCTTATGCGTAGTTCGATGTGAGAATATCCTGGTGCAGTTAACTATTCCTTCATTAATGACCTGAGTGCATGAGGTCACATAAGATATACTCTGACACTTTTATTAGCTACCTTATCTCACCTTTATTACTTAAAAACCAAATTACTTCATCGAACCCTACATTTTATTGCTAGATCTCTTGCAGATACGAACCCCCTTATTCACATCAGGGCACCTGCTCCAAACCATCGTCTCAAAATCATCTGGGATCAAATCCACGGCTTCGGGCGATCAGGTACGGCGTCTTAAACTGGGCACCAACAATCCTCCAGAAACAACAGAGGAATATATCAACGCCACAGTTTCAGTCTTTCAAACGAGACACGTCCTATCCAACCAGTCCATTTGATAAAACGCTCACTCAAGGGTGAACCTCAATGGGGTCAGTCCGTCCATAAAGTGGAGCATACACACAGCGCTGTGCTTAAGACACTGAAGACGCTGCCCTCCCCGGGTGAAGTGTTAATGAATGTCACACGTCTCCATGTGGACGGCAGATGACCCTCCAGTCCCGGGAGGTAGTCCCCTCCTCCTCTCCCTCCTCTCTCCCTCCTCTCTCCCTCCTCTCTCCCTCCTCTCTCCCTCCTCTCACTCTCCTCTCTCCCACCTCCTTCCTTTCTCCCTCCTCTCTCCCACCTCTCTCCTTCCTCTCTCCCTCCTCTCTCCCTCCTCTCTCCCTCCTCTCTCCCTCATCTCTCCCACCTCTCTCCCACCTCTCTCCAACCTCTCTCCCCACCTATCTCTCTCCTTACTATCTCCCTCCTCTCTCCCTCCTCTCTCCTTCCTCTCTCCCTCCTCTCTCCCCCTCTCTCCCCCTCTCTCCCACCTCTCTCCCTCCTCTCCTCCCTACTCTCTCCCTCCTCTCTCCCTCCTCTCTCCCTCCTCTCTCCCTCCTCTCTCCCTCCTCTCTCCTCCTCCTCTCTCCCTCCTCTCTCCCTCCTTCTATCTCCCTCCTCTCTCCCTCCTCTCTCCTTCCTCTCTCCTTCCTCTCTCCCCCCTCTCTCCCACCCTCTCTCTCCCCTCCTCTCTCCCTCCTCTCTCCCTCCCTCCTCTCCCTCCTCTCTCCCTCCTCCTCTCTCTCCCACCTCTCTCCTTCCTCTCTCCCCACCTCTCTCCTTCCTCTCTCCCCCCTCTCTCCCTCCTCTCTCCCTCCTCTCTCCCTCCTCTCTCCCCTCCTCTCTCCCTCCTCTCTCCCTCCTCTCTCCCTCCTCTCTCCCCCCTCTCTCCCCCCCTCTCTCCCTCCTCTCTCCCTCCTCTCTCCCTCCTCTCGTCCTTCCTCTCTCCCTCCTCTCTCCCTCCTCTCTCCCTCCACTCTCCTCCTCCTCTCTCCCACCTCTCTCCCTCCTCTCTCCCCCCTCTCTCCCTCCTCTCCCCAACCAGGCCATATGTTCCTCAGCCGTTTCCGAACCATTCATTTTTCCCGTTTCTCCTCAAAGTTAATTACACACCGTTGCATTTAGATACAGTACAGTCTCTTTCGAGCTCCTGTGTGTCTTCTGCGGGTGATTTGTGTAATAATCTGATTGTAGATGTGCATAGGAGTGCAAGTCACGCACATATTTGTAGATCCGTAATCCTACTGCATTCTGCTTAAACACCCAATACTCCACCAGACGTACCAATGTCTGCTGGGTTAATATCTTTATAGATTTTTCAGTGTGAAGCCATAAACTAGAATTTAGCAACATCCATAGAAGGAAGGATCTTCTTGGAAAATGATATGAAATACAAAATGAATGATTTGAAAGTTAATTTTAATTATCTGAAGAAATGAACTGGAACTCCGGGGGAAGGATGATCTGAAGTTCATGATACGCCGTACCATTGTTTAGGAATATAAGCAAATATAATTGAGGAAATGTAATCAAATTTGATGTCTTAGAATGTTTTCCCTGCTCTGTTTCTTCATATGCAACATACAGTAGTGAACAGCTGGAAGTGAGACAGCTGTGCTGAAAGAGATGCTGAATAGCTCCCCATATTTACCAACTCACAAAGCACATGCTTTGAGCTGCAGTAACGATACAGTTGACTAAATAAGACAACATCTGACCGGTTTTCTGACGCGCTTCATGGTGTTTTTTTCTAAAGTAATTCTTTAAATGAAAATCCTTCCAGCAGAGAAGGTAAATGTTTCAATCAACCGATATTGTGAGCTTCATCCATCTGTTTTCTTGCACAGAGAAAATTCTTTATTTGGATTTTTTGTTTTTTGTACTGCTCATCAAATACTTTTCTGAAATTTTTGTTCTCCAAAAGTTAGTCTGAAACAAAAATCCCTTCCGTAGGAGAAGCTACTGTATCGATCGACCAATCACGTCGCCAACTTGTGCAACGGAGCCGATCATGGTACCTCGGTTATAATAACAACATATTCATTGAGATGACACTTGAGCCAAAGCAGCATACCCAGGGGGATTTGAACCTTCTACCTCTTGATCTCCAGTCAAACACTCTAACCCTTGAGCTGCACGTATCCATAGAGATGTTCCCCCAGGTGAAACACCAGGCTGCATGTGAGCAGTCTCCTGTCACCTCTCCAAGCCGCTGCTCGGCAACCAGGCCGCTGCTCGGCAACCAGGACGCTGCCTGGCAACTCAAGCCGCCGCTCGGCAACCCAGGCCGCCGCCCGGCAACCCAGGCTGCCGCTCGGCAACCCCTGCAAGCATCCTTCCTGAGCTGCAACCAAGAACCACGACAGGAACACAAGGACTGACCTGAATCCACCAGCTCGCATAGAGATGTCGATACGAGCGCCTGGGCCAAGCTTCATCTCTACCTGTGTTAACTGGGCCAAGCTTCATCTCTACCTGTGTTAACTGGGCCAAGCTTCATCTCTACCTGTGTTAACTGGGCCCTGACACTCTGGCTTGGCCTAATTAGACTGAAGGTAGGCATGGCACAGCTGCTTCCAGAGCGATGGGAGAGCACTTAAAAGACTGTGTGTGTGATGGTGTGTGAGTGTCGGGTAGAGTGTATTTCCCTAAGCACTAATATCTTCGGTTCCTAAATGAGTACATTTGTTTTCATTGATTTTCATCCTGATCCTTTCCTGATTAGTCTCACAGGAATTCACGTTTATAATACGCTGTACAACCACGCTGGGTAATGTCCGATGTACAAATGTGTTGCCTAGATAGGAAACCGTGGAAACCGTGGAAGGTTGTGGAAAATGAGAACAAACCTAGAGTGTTGAATCACAAATCTTTCAGGCTGTTTGAAGTGCTGCGTGTTCGATGGCAGCTAAGACAATGCCAACTGGCTTCTGGCCTTATTCCCTCTGTGGGGAACCTTGTCACATTCAAATACAAAAGCTAGTCTCAAATAATACCTTTCCAATCAGTCATTTTCTAAATGGCTGCCATGACTCAGTATTGATGCCAAGGCCCCCTGAAGATTCGTTGAAACGAACACCTGGCCTGGATTGTTTTCTTTGAATCTGACGAAATTGAAATTCTTTCTGATCTGCAAATACTTGTTGACAGTGTCACAAATTAAATATTGATATTCTGAGCAGCATCCGTCTACAAATTAGAGTTTATTTTGACTCTTTTTATTGTGACTGTAGGGAAAACATCAAGTATCATGACAGACCAAAAGGATCGATCAGATACCTGCCTGACATTTTGAATGCAGATGTGACATTTTCAAAGCAGCTCCGCTCTACCTTGGGCACAATGTGTGCATCTAATTCTGGGCCACAGTATATTAATATGTTCACACCATCAAAGTATTTAATGTAGTCGTCATCCATGTACTTAACCATAGAGAATAGATTATTCCAATACTATATACTGTATATATATATATACATATATATATATATATAGAGAGAGAGAGAGAGAGAGAGAGAGATGGGTGTGTCATCGTGTAATTCATATATTCATGTATTCATAAATATACAAATGACTTGGTAAGGAATAAAACCAAACATTCCCTCAAAGGAAACCCTGGCAGGTTGTTCTGTTCTGTTGTCTCCTGTGTCTTCAGTGTAGCGTGTAAGGTTCACCTTCTGTTCTACCTGCAGGAGCTTGGGGGTCAACTCTGGCGACTCTGCTCCGAGCGAGCGGATCGAGAGAGGGAACCGTTTCCGAGCCAGCTATTTCGGTGGCCGCCTTCCGTGGGGGGGAAAAAGCGGTTCATCCTTTGGCTGGGTTGTCATGGCAACAGCGTTAGCCAGTGTTCCAGCACATGGCGTGTCATCTCTGCCCGTACACCCAGACTGTGGTGCCAGGAGGTGGGGGCTGATGGGGTGTGCCTTCCACCATCTTAATTCATGCATGAATACGTAATGGATGGCTGTCAGGTCGTTCATCAACAGAATGAGCATGTTAGTGTAGGTGTTTGGGAAGAAGGGATGGGAGGGTGAGAGAGGAGGAGGAGGGGGGGAGATGAGGAAGAGAGAGGGGGAGGGGGGGGGGAGGTGAGGAAGAGAGAGGGGGAGGCTTTTTACCGGTTTCACCAGCAGACTTCTTTTAGCCGACAATGGTTGAGGATATTTCCATGGTAACCACTCATGACATGAAGAAATGGCTCTGATGTTTGCGAGCCCCAGAGGGCTGACACTTGTATGGGTGAAAATGAACCTTTTTAAGGTGGGATGATTTCCTGTAAGGTTGATGTTGACAGACTTGTCAAACGAATATACAGTCTTGAAGAGTTTGGTATCTCTTGGGAAGCTGTTTGGATCACGTGGGGTTGTTTTCTGAAGCACAGAATGAGTCGTCTTTGTATGTTTGTCCAGTATCCATCACACACAAAACATCCAAAACAGGACTACAGTATGATTTAATCCGCAATAATATCAAACCAGGGAGGCCATGAAGACAGTCTTGCGGCAACTCAACGATTTAACCTACCCCTCAGTTCAACACAAATACCTTTCTCCTTGTTCTGTTCACTCACTTCCTGTTGCTAAGCACTAACCCAACTGTCTGTCCTGTCCTGTAGGAGCCTGGGATGAATGTTGGTGAGCTGGCTGTGAGGATTATTGGCTGCTCGCTCCAAAGGAGTGGAGAACCAACAGATCTCCATCACCCAGGGACCCATCCTCCCCTGGCTGGACCAGCCCTCCTCCAAGGACCAAGCCTAAACCAGCCCTTCAAGTACCTACATTTACTCTTGCAAGTATCAGTTTGAATTATATATCTCATGGGGAGAGGGATGAAACTTGAGTTTTTATTGGTAAAACTGGATTAATATTAGTATTAGAAAAGATTAACATATTATTTAGTTCGGCCAGTTGTGAATTTGTGACTACCGACTGCACGGCTATTAACAATCCAACAAGTCTGACTGTGGAAGTGACCTTCACATCTCCTGTGTTGACACAGCGCAAGTGATATACGACTTCCCCATCGCATCAGCAAAGTATAACAGCCATCATCGTACACGGGAAAACACCATCACCGTCAATCCAAACGGGGACAAATTAACCGCCAGCTGTCGTGTGCTACCATCTGTGCCAAAAGTCTTGAAGTTAGTTTTCCCCTCTATCCCCGCCGAACGGTTCTGGCAGAGCCGATTTCATTCGTTTTTTTTCGGCGCTGCCTTGTCGCTTTGCCTCCCTAGGAGAGTGTCCTGGCTGTCGGTGTGGCTGGCGTTGTCCTCTCGGTCAGGGGAGATGGAATCTTTGGTCCTGGAAGATGGATTTTCCATGTCTGCTCAGGAATAACCCGAGATTAAATCTGTCATTGCAGTGGATATATGTGATTTATGTATGTAGATGGCTATTCTATTAGCATACTGTTAGCCTACTGTAGGCCCAGGGTCAGGTGAAGGAGGGTTATTGTGTTTGTGCCTCTGTGTTTATGCGCGTGTGCGTGTGTGCATGTGCGTGTGCGAGTAAACATCCGTGTCCATGTGTGTTAGTCCATTCATCCGTTAACTCTTCATTTCACATTCGGACACATATATTAGTTACACATCGCGATCCAGCCATGCGTTACTCATCAAGAAATCATGGCAGCATATCTCATAACGTACTCTCTACTGTACAAACACACTGCCAGCCTCTTTCACAGCTTTGTCTCCTCCCTCGGAGGTTTTCCATAAGCCGTCCCTGTCAGCTCCTCCTGAGATCCGTCGCTGCTAGCTGCCGACATATGGGGCGGTCTGGTGGTCAGTCAGCGAGCCAAAACACGGCAGAAGGCCAGCTTTCGGCTGGGGAGCGGTTGTTGATTCTGCGACCGTCGCTGTTCGGGCATCGTCACGGTTTGACGCATTCATCGTTTTCACCCCCATAAACATTTCCTTCCTGGAGAGATCATCGATTTTCCTTCAACGTGATGAAATTCACGCTGGGGTGTGGAGGCGGCGTTGTCTTGGAATTTCTTGTTTCCTAAGTCGTCTCTGTAGCGGGAGTCCGTGCTGTGGTAGGAGTGTGAAGCTTGATCTGTCTGACACTCGCCACGTCACTGTCTGGGTTACACTGCTTTTACATTTATATGTTATCTTTTGATTCATTTAGCTGATACTTTTATCCAAAACGTGGAAGCAATAGGAATCCCCTAGGAATTCCACTGTTTGCTTATAGCTTCCTGCCCCCCCCCTCTCTCTGAGACCCTGCTAACATCCCTTGTTTAACCTTAGTGCACATCCATGCATCCATCCAGAGAGATGCATACCGAAGCAAGAACTGTCCTCTGATCTGTTCAGAGAGCGTGTTCAGGGGGGGGGGCGCCCAAGGCTCAGGGGGGGGGGCGCCCACGGCTCATGACAAACACCCTCTCCCACCCCTCCCCTCTCCCCCCTCCCTCCCCCTGGTCCGCCAGCAGGCTCCACAGCTCCTCACTCCTGACTTATTAATGAAGACATCGTTAATCTTTGTGTCTGAGCTTTGATGCTGTTGGTGTCTTCCTGTGTGTGCTCTGAAAGGTCGATGCCGTGACAGATCGCTTGGTTCCGCGGAGGGGTGGTTGTTTTAGTGAGAATGTTGGAAAAACTTTAAATACAGTTGCTTGTAATAGGCATTCATTAATGGGTATGAACACCTTTATAAGATGCTTATTAACATGAATCTTTGTTGATCAGACTTTATACGTGTTTATAAAGTTGGTCTGCTGTTAGTCCTAGTGTCACCTCAGAGAGACAGGTGGAGTGATGAAGGAAGCTCATGTCTTTAGTACGTCACACTTCATCTCTACACACGACATCCACTGTGTGTCTCATGTGCAGAACGACTGTTAGCAAACAACCTTCCCTCCACAAATATCACTTTAGGAGCACCTCAACCGTTCCGACAACACGTCCGACGCGCGTCGCTGCACTAAACATCCACCTTGCCTCCTGACCTACACCCTCGGAAAATATCCACAAACAACTTTCCTCCGTCTTTGGAACACGCGAGATAACAGCACCGCTTGGCCTCGTAAGGAAGCCAAGGCCAACCCCATCTCACCCTGCAGTCAGCCTTCAGGGAGAGGTGGCATGGCTGGATTAGAGATGTACCAAATGACCCATGCTGTTTTCAGTTTGCAGCACGTGATGGATCTGGGTTCCTGGCCTCCTGCAGCGTGAGGGGGCTGGGGATGTGAATCCATCCGGCCTGGTGATGCATCGCCCAATCCCAGGTGTCAACACCTATTAATCAGCATGTCCTCAGGCCCTAAATACTTTGTTTACGCTCATTGCTTTATAGATAAATCCTCTCCATCTTTCTTGCTAAAGAGTTTTTTTGAAGACACTTTGGGGGTTTTCTTGTTTGTGAGTTGCTTTGAGAGAGAGAGAGACAGAGAGAGAGAGAGAGAGAGAGAGAGAGAGAGAGAGAGAGAGAAAGAGAGAGAGAGCGAAAGAGTGAGAGAGAGTGAGAGAGAGAAAGAGTGAGAGACTGTAAAATGTGAGGGTTTGTTATCAGATTCTGTCGTATTTAGAAAGGTCCACACTACACTCGCAATGTGGATGCCTGACCTTTACTGTTATATGCAACACATTATATACATCATTATTCTTTCAATCAAAACATGAACATTTGTTTGGTTTTAGGAAATAGCAAGACAGAGAAAGTGAAATAGAGAAGGAAATTGAGAGAAAGAGAGCAAAGAAGAGATGATCTGAAGACACCAGAGAAGGCAGAAGCGGAGCGGTGAATCCTTGGTGTTGAGAGCAGAGCAGGAAGAGACAGGAAGAGACAGGGAGTCCTGGTGTGGCTCAACAGTGATCCTCTCTGACGCCGGACCAGGATGTGACAGGATAGGCCCTGTGTTCCTTGTGCCCATGACAACAGATCTTTAATCACCCGCCATCGCTCTATCTCCTCTCAGCCTCCCACTATCCCTCTCTCTTTCTCCCCTGCCATCACCCTCTTTTCCTCCTCTCTCCGCCTCCCACCATCCCTCTCTCTTTCTCCCCTGCCATCACCCTCTTTTCCCCCTCTCTAACTCCTCTCCGCCTCCCACCATCCCTCTCTCTTTTTCCCCTGCCATCACCCTCTTTTCCTCCTCTCTATCTCCTCTCCGCCTTCCGCCAACCCTCTCTCTGTCTCGTCTCCATTATCTCTCGTCCTCCTTCTCTCTCACTCCTCCCCTCCACCTCTTCTCTCCTCTCGTCCTTCCATCATCCCTCTCTCTTTCTCCTCTCCTCTCGTCCTTCCATCACCCCTCTCTTTCTCTCTCTCGCCCTTCTCTATCTCGGCACACAGGGACTTACACTCAAACTTCCCAGTCTCCAGACACCACTCCCACCGGCCCTGGAGGAAACGTTAAGTGGCCAAATTCTTCCACAGGTTCCACATCCCCTTGATCCTGGGCTGTCAGTGCAATCATCACTGTTATCATCCGCTTGGTTGGGCAGAGATTGCCCCTGGCAAACATGGAAGGGACCCGGACACCCAGCTGAGCGTGTGTCAGTGTGTGTCTGTGTGTCTGTGTGTGTCTGTGTGTGTGTGTCTGTGTGTGTCTGTCTGTGTGCCTGTCTGTGTGTGTGTGTGTGTCTGTGTGTGTGTCTGTGTGTGTGTCTGTGTGTGTGTCTGTCTGTGTCTGTCTGTGTGTGTGTGTCTGTGTGTGTGTGTGTGTGTGTCTGTGTGTGTCTGTGTGTGTGTGTCTGTGTGTGTGTCTGTGTGTGTGTTTCTGTGTGTGTGTGTCTGTGTGTGTGTGTTTGTGTGCAGAATACCATAATTGTGCCCACAAGTAATAATGTTTTTGCCCAGTCACAACAGACATGACTCTGTAAATACTATTTTTTTTGTAATAAGAAGGAAAAAATGTTTAGAATATACCACACATTTCAAATTAGAATCCATCAGTAGAAAACGATGTATGATAAATGATAAATGTCATTGTCTATTGATGGTATAAATATTGTAAATGCCACCCAGAGAGATCCAATTAAACACGATGTTTGTGCGTGTGTGCGGGAGGGTATGTATCATAACGATTCAGCCCAAGGAAGTTGAGAAAATCCCATTGTCTGTACTGCAAAAGCTTTTCAAAATACATACAACACTCAACTCCATGTTATTATTTCACAGTCAATCTGATTTATGTCATGAAAAGACTGCATTACAGGCTTTGTTGTGAGAATGTTGTACCTCAAAATGTGTTATTCCACCTCTCAATGTATTTCTGTTATTTTTAACTCTCAGTGCTCGGTCACTTTGTTGCAGGTGACTGGGAGACAAGGTATGGATCTGGACAGGTGACTGGGAGACGAGGTCTGGATCTGGACAGGTGAGTGGGAGACGAGGTCTGGACCTGGACAGGTGACTGGGAGACGAGGTCTGGATCTGGACAGGTGAGTGGGAGACGAGGTCTGGATGTGGACAGGTGACTGGGAGACGAGGTCTGGATGTGGACAGGTGAGTGGGAGACGAGGTCTGGATGTGGACAGGTGAGTGGGAGACGAGGTCTGGATGTGGACAGGTGACTGGGAGACGAGGTCTGGATGTGGACAGGTGACTGGGAGACGAGGTCTGGATCTGGTCAGGTGAGTGGGAGACGAGGTCTGGATGTGGACAGGTGAGTGGGAGACGAGGTCTGGATGTGGACAGGTGAGTGGTGACTGGGAGACGAGGTCTGGATGTGGACAGGTGACTGGGAGACGAGGTCTGGATCTGGACAGGTGAGTGGGAGACGAGGTCTGGATGTGGACAGGTGAGTGGGAGACGAGGTCTGGATGTGGACAGGTGAGTGGGAGACGAGGTCTGGATCTGGACAGGTGAGTGGTGACTGGGAGACGAGGTCTGGATCAGGACAGGTGACTGGGAGACAAGGTCTGGATGTGGACAGGTGACTGGGAGACGAGGTCTGGATCTGTACAGGTGAGTGCGGGAGATCACCTCCTCTCCTCTCCTCTCTGCATCTTGAGTACAGAAGCTCTCAGTCCCCACCTGGGTGGAACTGGGAACAGGAACAACCCAGGAGGCTTCTCAAAGCTAATACTGTCTCACAGACTCACTAATGATGACTCTATTAATCCTCACAACGCTCGTTTAGAAACCCAACGAGTCTGCGTTCTAAGCACCGACTCTAAGCACTGACTCTAAGCACTGACTCTAAGCACTGACTTGGAACAGGAGTCACTGTGTGTTTACGAGGCAGAGGAACAGGGATGAGCAGAGATATTGTTCGAATGAGGGGAGGAAGGAACACTGTGACAGTTGAACGGACAATCTGCCTGTGTAACAGCCCCCCGAGGCAGGGGCGATGCGTGGATGTGATTTAGAAATGTAGGGAATCACACACACACACACACGTACACACAGACACACACACACACACGTACACACAGACATGCATACACTCACACACACGTACACACAGACATGCATACACTCACACACACGTACACACAGACATGCATACACTCACACACACGTACACACAGACATGCATACACTCACACACACGTACACACAGACATGCATACACTCACACACACGTACACACAGACATGCATACGCTCACAGATACACACGCCACATGCACACACATGCAGACACACATACTGCACGCACACACACACTACACGCATGCATACTCACATACACCACAAACACACACCCACACATATGAGCTCACATTCCACACACACGCCACACACACTAGCCTCGGGGGGTATGAACAACATTGTCCAGTTGAATTGGATCCCAGCCCTTCAGCAGTTAGCTGTCCAGCCCTTCCACAGTCCTGGCCTCCCCCACTCCTCCCCCACTCCTCCCCCACTCCCCACTCCCTCAACCAGGCCACCACCTGACTCCAAGAAACACAGTTATTTTAATCCCACATTCGACAGAAATGTACTTCCACATCGCCAGTTCCATATCGCCATGCATGCAGGAATGACATGCTGTCATGAGTCTCCAGTGTGTCCTACTGTCAGGTGAGCTGAAGTCTGCATCGATGTGAAGTCTATTACAATACACTCGCAGTGCAAAGCCTGTGAAGTCTATTACAATACACTCACAGTGCAAAGCCTCTACAAGAAACGTAGAGATGTGAATTCAAATTGTTTTTTTTTCTCGTTTTTTACTGTCGCCGATATCAAAGTGGAGATTCCACGTTTCCTGTGACTAAACGGTGTCATCTATATGTCTTAGCTCGCTAAGCTAAAGCCTGTGTAACCCTGCAGGATACACCGCATGACGTCTTCAGGTTCTGAACTCATTCCTCTGATGTAATTGTTCAAACGAAACACACATACTCTGAGAAACGTCCATGCGATGATATTCAAGTCATGGATGAAAGTCCACTTACATTCATCAGGACTGTTTAACCCAGCTGTCACAGGAGTTCCTGGGTCAATTTAGATAATTACACACACGGAATGTCATGAGGCATGGAAGGCTGAGAACACAGGAGTGCCAACTGGATCGCCCTCGCTGTGTCAGATCCCATGTCAACAGAGCAGTACGGGACTTACGTCTGGGAAGTAGGTTACAGTGAGTGGACCAGCATCATTAGTGGCCAGGATGAAATGCCCAGTTGATTTAGTACAGTACTGTGCTGTAATAGCCTTTGCAAATCATTGAAACCGGTTAGTCCAAATGGATGTGTTTAGTACGAGTGTGTGAAAGACTGTGTGTATGTGCATGTGTGTGTGCACGTGTGTGCTCGTGTTTGAATGTGTGTGCACGGATGTGCGTGTGAGTTATGGGTGTGTGTGTGTGTGTGTGTGTGTGTTTGTGCATGTGTGTGTGACTGATTGCACATGTCTATGCACTTACATCCCCCCCCACACGTACTCACTTAACCTCTTATTCCTCACTCAGCACAAACCACGCTAAAGCACACATATTGCTCCATCATGATGAATACATATTTATCTGATCTCTGCGGTGTAACTGTGACTGGGTAATGCACACCTCAGGCTAGCACTGTTAACTCATCCTTTCGTCTCACTGTCTTGAGGGGAAATAACGAAGTACATTTCCTGTTCCGTGTTACCCAATGAGGAAGGCATAAGGAATGCTTCAAGAGAAGTTAACCCAGTGGCATTGAGCTAGCCACTCATCCAATCACCCAAGTCACGTTCCTGAAACGTTGCACCTTGAAAAGACAGATGTTGGAAAGAGCGTCGAAACACCGTCTCCAGGTGTCAATAAAAGCTTGAATTGAAAACTTTTTAAAAAGAAAAAAAGAAAGTTATGCGTGACACGACAATCTGTCGCACGGCAGTCTGGGAAGTCGTGTATTTACCCAATAAATGTTTCACGAATACGAGGATCTGAACGGTGCTTGGAACATCACACTTGACACCCCTGGGTCTCACAATACGTTCTCCCGGCGATGCCGCATTATGCACGTGCGTCTACCATGAGTAAAACATGAGATTACCTCTCCACATCTTCTCTCTTCTCTCATGGAAGCGTCCTTATGTAAGCGCAGGAGAGGATCGGGGAAGCGCGGGGAACAGCCGTGGTAAACGCCAGTGGACTTGAACATCCAGCCAGGCCAAAGTTGAGGCCGGATTCCTAAACCGTATCTCGACACCCCCTATGCCCGCTGCTGTAGACAGACAAAAGCACGGTCATTAAAAACGCATGAGCCACAAAACAGCCTGGAGCCACAATATGGAGCTTGAATCACTACGATTTCCAGCCGGCGGATTAAAAATAAATTGTGCCTAAAATATTCAGGGGGACGTTATTAGTGTGTAGTTTTGCGGCGCCCCCCCACCATCCCTCCCCCATCGCCCCCCACGCCCTTCCACACTCTCCGACTGAAAAGGCCCAGCAGTTTTAAGCGGTGGTTTTGAGTTCAGCCAGGCGCTCCTGAATCCCTGAGAGAACAGGAGAGAGGAGCGAGAGGAACACAGAGAGGGGCTGAGAGAAGAAGAAAAGAGAAGGAAAACAGGCGAGAGGAGTAAGAAGAGAGAGGAAAACAGCAACTGAGAGAGAGAGAGTGAGAGGAAAGAGAAGAGAGAGAGAGAGAAGAAGAAGAAGAAAGGAGAACAGTGAAGCAGCAGAGAGCCAGATGCCCCTGCTGTTAGCAGAGCCGGAGCTGCTAGCTTCCATTTGGCTCAACACATGAAAGAGAGCAAAGAGAGACCGTCGAGCCCCTCTCTCTCCCACTGTCCTCCGCGTGTCACACTGCATAAGGTCGTTCAGCCAATCATACGCAAATAACAAATATGTGACTCTGTCCTTGGTGTGCCATTAGCCGCACTGCTGGACTCACGGATGTGGCCGTCCACACGCTCTCACAGGAGCACTTTCACGAAAAGACATTCTAGACATTCACCTTCGCTGTCTTGCTCTCTTGTAAATATACATCACATACATACTTGGGTCTGTACTTATGCAAATGCCCTTTAAACTATTTCTTTCTTTAACAGATCCTTCTCTCCTCTCCTCATCTATCCTTCACTTCTCTCCTTCTACCTCCCCTCCTCTACTGTCTTTCTCCCGTCTCCACTAGTCTATCCTCTTCATGTCTCCTTTCCTCTATTTTCTTCCATCCCTTCTCTACCTTCCTCCCATCTCTCCTCTCTTTCCTCCTCCTCTCTCTCAAACATCTCCTGTCTCATCCCCTCTTCCCTCCACTCCACTCCTCCATCCTTTTCCTCCCTCCATCTCTCATCTAACCTCATCCATTCCATTATCTCCTCTCCTTTCCTCTCCCTTCCTCCCCTCTTCTTCCAGAACAACCTTTCATTCCTCTCCCATCTGCATATCCCTTTCACCGCATTCAATCATTCACCTCTTTCACCAGGAAAGCACTCTGATGTAAATATTTGTATAAGTGTGAGTGTGGACCTGTGTATGTGTGTCTGTCGGTGCCTGTGAGTGTCTAAGTGTGTCTGTGTCCGAGTCTGTGAGTGTCTGTGTGGGCTTTTGTGTGTATGTGTGTGTGGTCTGTGATCTGGAATGTGTGGCAGTTTCAAATGAATGTCTGTCCTTCCATCCTAATGGAATGGGACAGGCCAACGAACACACTGCTGCACACATCAAACCCAATCAGGCGTTCTAAATGGACACCTCTTTTGAGGACCCATCTGCCACTGGTACCGTCCACTCAGCAGCCTATCACTTAGAAGTAGGGTGTTCAATCACCTGCCAAGATATTATTTGTCTATGTGTGTGTGTAGGTCTGTATATATGAGTGTGCAGGTGTGTGTGTCTCGGTATAGTACGTGTGTGTGTGTGTAGGTCTGTATATATGAGTGTGTAGGTGTGTGTGTCTCGGTATAGTACGTGTGTGTGTGTAAATCTGTGTATACAGTATGTGTGTGCAGGTGTGTGTGTGTCTTGGTACAGTCCATGTGTGTGTGTGTGTGTGTGTGTGTGTGTGTGTGTGCGTGCCATCTGCTCTGAGAGTGGCACATCAATGCTGGAGATTGGGAGGTGGGATGAGTTGGCTCGTAGCAGATGTGCAGAAAGATGGCTGTCGCCGTGTCGAACGAGGTCGGGCTGAGAGGAGAGAGGAGGGCTGAGTGTGGACATGGCCGTGGAACAGGTCCACCGTGACCTTGAAAAGCACGGCCCCCCTGGGCCAAGACCTCTTGGAACGGTCAAGCACTTTCAATTACAAGGGAAATGGAACGGAAGTTTAAAGAAATTCGAAGGTTGTATTAACAGGTCATTAAGAGCTGTCTGAGGTGACCTCTGTTCGTTTTATGGATGTTTAATTGTACATTAGAAGGAAACAGAGTGTCTTTAATTAAACCTAAGAGCCCACTTTATTCCATTCTCACATTTTTCCCCCTGATGGAACATCTGAACAGCCCCTTTCTGTCCATCTAACACATATAAAATAACTATCCCCGCCTGTCCCAGTTTAAATTCCCTCTAATTAATCAGCTCTGATGAATTAATTAGCCATGGGGTGGGCTGGGCCCATGCGATTGGTATTTAATGGTCTTTCATGGTGATGGTCGTCCGTCTTTGTCATGTTGTCACTTTTACTGAGCCGTCGGCATAGCTGCCTGCATCCGATCTCATATTCTCTCCCCACGCAAGGCGTTCCATCAATCTGTCAATTATCTACCCGCATGGCAGTTGTCAAGAACCGCAAAAGCAGACAGTGTGATAATTACTTTGTTTACCGATCCACAGCACTGTAACCACAACAACCCCAGAGTGTTTCAGTGGGAGCGGAGCTGTCATGCCAAACGCTGTCCTATCCGCAGTGGAGAAGCGTCAGGGCCCATAGGTCATTCTTAAAATATAAAAAGTAATCTGTTTCCAAGACAATGTTTCTGAAATAAACCCTTCAATCTTGCCTATTCAGGTTATGTTGGAATGTGAAGAGTTGAATGAAAAAACAATCCCCTTTTGTCGCCCACATCAGAATTTCGTTTTTTCCATTGTTGGGAGGAAAATGCTATGCAGATCTCTGATTGGTGGTTCAGCTATGAATTTACAGAGGGCCGATTAATTATTCAATGAAAGACTAGTTTCCATTAGTAAAATTGACCAATCATATCTTCCCTCTAAATGGGTGGGCTTTGTTATCGATAACTTTATGATCAGTTGGTTGCGTCCTTGTTTGGGAATGGCATTGTGACGTCAGGTAAGAGTATTTGGCCCTAGGACACTATTTGGCATGACAGTTCCACCTGTTGTGGGGAACGCGATCACAAGCTGATAAACTAGCTAGCTGTTCACTTCACAATGGAAGCCGCGAGTTACGGAGTAGGCCTAACGGAGCGGAGGGCATTTTAAATAAAAGCTAAGGATCAGTTGCACTACCCAATGCAATGGACTTCGTTTTCAAGTAAAGATAATCAAAGGTAGGCTATGTTATTTAATGTTTCAGCCGCCGTGCCACTGTTTTGTAGCCCTAGCCTAGTTTATATGTTAGGCTAACAGGGCTGCCAATTTTTCAAACAACCTTTGATTGAGATTTGGTGGGGCCAACCAAAATCTTAGTGCCACTCCGTGTGCCTGAACCTCGTCCATTGCTGTTTCACAACGTTAGCAGGACTACTTGGTTGGCGTTATTGCCTTCTAAGCGTGAGAAATACAAGGTGTGTGGCGTGTGAACTGGTTGAAATGCGTGTCTCACGGCCAATGCGTGAGAGTTGGCAGCAAGGTGCCGCAAGGGCATGGCTCAAATAGTGTGTAATGACCAACACAATTTCATGTAGGCCTAATGCTGTGTGCGTGCTGTGTCGTGTTTCTTTCCTACGACTAATTGGGGTCAGAGTGCCAAGGTGTAAGAGTCATGGTTCACTACTGCTTTGTGCATCTGATGCAACGGATGTAATAACAGAGAAAGCTGTGTCGTTGTTTCTTCATTCCCTATTCGTCTGACCTGTACTCAAAGTTTCCTAAGCAAACGTTGTCAGGTTCCCAAGTTCACCATACTCTGTGTTTTGTACCTCAAAGAAAAAGAAAATGGATATGTGCTATTGTAAAATCAATTCTTTACTGTTAGGCTACTCTCTATCTTTCTGTCTCACACACACAAACTCAAATGCTCCCACAATTGATCCAAAAAGACAGGAGAATGGACTGTTTTCAAGTAAAGATCATCAAAGGTAGGTTATGTTATTTTTTCTGTTATTATTTCTTTCGGCCGCTGTGCCAACTGATTTTATTCCAGCCGCCACTGTTTTGTAGCCCTAGCCTAGCCTATATGTTAGTGTTGTGCAGAATGACCAGTCAATCTGTAGGCTAAATGTATCAACTCAACGTCATTATGCACAATTACCGTAAATAGTGCAGCACCGGCTGACTCAAATAGTGCGTGATGACCAACACAATTTCATGTAGGCCTAATGTGTGCGCTGTATCGTGTTTTCTTCCCCGATGAGTAATTGGGGTCAGGGGGCCATGGTTACCTGTCCTACACCCAGACAGTGTTTGGCATGACAACGCTGATTGTGACTCCAGGGAATCGTCTGAGTAATATCAGCGTTATCAGGTGTCATAGAGGAGGCAGCAGAGTGAAACGACAGCACAGGACTGAAGGGAATAGGGGGGATGGGGGGAGGGGGTCGCTAAACTTAGGTTTAGTTTCATTGGTAGAGCGTTTGACTGCGGATTCACAAGTTCAAGGTTCAAATCCCCCCTACGTTTCTTTGGATAAGAGAAGCCACCAACTGAATACATTCAAATGTGTCACTTTGAGTAACGGATACGGTTTAAAAGAACTATACTAGCATATGATCTGTGATCTGTTCCTGTTTGATGTTCGGTAATGGAGAAACTGGCCGTTCTTGGCATGCAGCCACCAGACTATCGAGTGACACACAGTGGTGACAGTAAAGTGTTTATAAGACACCCAACACGCCCATACAGAACTTCAACACTTTGTCTGAATGTCTGTTGGAAACTTTTGAAACCTGTATTTGATCCAGTACTGTTTATTTGCCACCCCCTCACCTCCCAACTACACACACTCACCTTGTTCAATAAGATATGGGTTGAAACGTTGATAATCTCTTTAGAATGTTCTCATCACCATTTAGTTGAATTGTTTTCATGTCAACTTAGTTTCAACTTATAAGTGCGGATCCCTTATGATAACATGAGTTATTATTCATGTGTAACCTTTTATAGGAGGCCTGTGTGTGTACTGTGGCTTCACATGACATGTGTTAACTCCTTGTTCTAGGACAGGTCCCAGGAGTACAGGAAGGTCAGCTATTGACTCTAAAAATATACTTGTTCGCTCAAGGCAGAGATTGTTTTAGAGGGAATTGGAAGTACATTAAGGAAATAGTACTCAAAGGACCGCATCAGGGCTTGTGAAAGAGAACTTAAAAAGACTTGTGCTGGCATACAAACGTTCAATGAAAACACTGTCAGCGATCTTGGACGTGGGCCTAGACTGTGATATGTTGTTATGCATGTTCTTTTATCTGTTGTTAATTGTCCTAGTTTGTGGTATAGATCTGAATGTGACAAAAAGCTACAGAGCCTAGACCCTCTTATCTACAGTAGGGTACACATTTAAGGAACTTCCAGCATGGTCTTGCCTCGTACCTGTCACAGAGTACAAATAAAATACAGATCATAGGTTAACAGTTCAAGGAAGTCATTTGGGAGTGAAAAGTGGAGGTCACAAGGCAAGATAAATAACATGCAACACTGTTGTACAGATCTTTTATGCATTTCTTTTTTATATACCTAACCATAACTCTAATCGAAATGAAAAAAGAAATATATTGTGCTGTCGTGACGCTTGGAGCTAAATCAGTTCTGAGCCCCGTCTCTGTCGAATGTGACGATGTGGGGATAGCTGTCCTGGGAATCGGATCATGAGGTGACGATACTGAAGCTCTCCTGGGAAGGTGTCCTCTATCCAGGCTCTCTACATTTTCAAGGCCATACACACACACACACACACACACACACGTGTGTATGACCTTCGCAATGTATTGAACTACAGCATTGCTGAGGTCATGTACAGTACAGAACTCCCCAGCATCCTTTTGGTCTTCAGAAGGAGCGTTTTCCATCTTTCTGTAAATTCACAACCCATTAGGCCCCAACTGAATAAAAACCTTTAAAGAGAAAACTCGAAACTTCACTACAAAGCTTATTAATCAAAGAAGCTTATGTAGGCCTAACGCATGAAGGAAAAGGTGCCACTATATTAAAAAATGTTCTTCAAGGTTCCCAAGGTTGAAATTAAACTGTGAGCACCTCGGATTGTCCTTTTGCTGAGATGAATTTGCACACTAGACAAGTTCAAGAACTTGGGTGCTCTCCCGCTAACAAAATCTTCCACAAACTGGCGACTTGGCAATGGATGCTGTAATTGACAATCAACTCGGGGTAGGTAGTCTCAGTGATTTAAAACAGCTGTAGGCTACTTCTCTAACTAAGGGCGAGTGCGTCCTAACAGCACGGCATGCAGTCTGAAGTGTGCAGCCTATCTTTCCATGGAAGTGTTCTGCTGTGCGAAGCTAGCGAAACTTCAATTAGCCTTGTGTCTGCTGAGAGGAACCTTTTTTAGGAAGATCGGGCTTATCCAGTGGTAAAACTGTTAAATCAGCTTTAGCTCTTGTGAGATAAACCCGCTAGCCTCCGTGCCCCGGGAAGAAACAGCTCAACAAATCAACATGCCTTCTCGGTTGTTGCCGACAGTGGCGCTGACGATGCTAACGGGCTGTGTTGGTATCCCCGCCGCTAACTCATGCAGGAGCCTACTGCTCTAAAGAGGAGGTGGAGAAGGCGACTGGACCCCAAAGATAAGCTCTCTCGTACTGCAGGCCTAGGACTACATGTTTGTTTATGTTCTTGTGAACTCGTTTTAATCCCACGTATCCACATTTTTCACCTGTATCATTAGACTAACTGCAACTTCTGGCCCCATTAGCTGTCTCTCAGACTGTTTCAAGCTGAGTTAGGCTAGTACCTTAAATTTAAAGACGTCATACAATTTCCTTCAATTATTTTCACGATTTTACTAAAAAACTACTTAAACAGAGTGGGGAATAGAGCGTGTTACGAGGCCATTCAGCCCAACATTCAAAGGATGAAACGACTCGGATAAAACCAGACCATTTGGAGTAAAACATTTTATACAGGCATGTCCTAGTTACTGAGATATATTGCCAGATGTCAGGTCTTAGTCACTGAATTATGAATGTCTATTTGTTAGGCTATAGCTCTCTACCTTCCCAGAATATGAATGTGAATTCTATAAATCTTGTTGTTATGGAGACGATGAAGAAAGATGGCATGAGGAGATGAGCCGTAATTATTTTTTTGATTCTTTTTTTTTACACGTTTAAAGAGGAAGAGATTTGTCGGAGGAACATCTGCCTGATTTGAGCAGAAAAACGGCATTTAGCAAAGAACCGAATTATAAAATAAAATCATGATTTATAAAGTATCAGATTCCCCTTCAAAATCCCAACCTGATCTGAGCATGTCCTAAAGTTTGCATTCTGAAAATTAAAAGCTTTACCATTGTTTAAACACATGTTTTAAGTAATGGAAATATATATCTTTTTTAACGGTTTCTTCTCAAAATGGCGGTCCCCCATTCTCACCTCAGTTTCAGCTACTGGGTCTCCAACCCTCCTGGAAACTTCCGGGGTATTTCAACGGTCCAACAGCCTCCATTCTCCTCTCCTGAAGCCCCACCACCCACACATTGAGCCTGGCTTTAATACCTCAACAATAGCAACAGCTTCTGTGGCCATATCCCTGGGTTCACCTCTGTTGCACCAAGAGGGATTATGGCTGATAGAGTTGTCCCATCCAAAGACAGAATTAGACCTGATTCTCTACTGTGTGGTTGGGGCTGCTGGGTTGTCGTTTGCTCTCTGTTAGAGCCAAGAGGAAGAGCTAAAGTTGGGAGAACTTTCACAGTCTGGTTAGCATTCACTGCCGTTTGACTTGTGAGCTAAAGGCTGCAGTCTAACTTTATCAAAATGCCTAGGGGGTGGTGGAAGGACAAAAAGGTGGTTGTTTCAAACAAGGTTTAAATCTAGACGGGAATTGAAAGCTGTACATTCAGCTGTTTGTTCACTCAGACTGTCAGTGTCGACGCATGTGTCTGTTGAGGAGCTAAGGGAGAAAGATAAGGCCAGAGTGACAGTGAGTGAGTCACAGAAACACATTTCTCTGTCAGCATTGTTCAGCTTTGTGCGCAAGTCGCTTCAGTTCAGATGTTACTCAAAGAGGCGAGGAGAAGAACAGGAGAACAAGAACAGGAGAACAATCTTTCACCTCACAAAACCTGACAGATCTCTCTATTTTTACATGTGCTGCGTTTTGCTCTCTGTTCGGTGGCCTTGGTTTGCTGTCCCAGGATAACAAACTGTTTTTTGGTCTTCATGATTTAGATCTGATGTTAAATGCCTCTCAGGGACCCAGGGGGGTGTGTGTGTGTGTGTGTGTGTGTGTGTGTGTGTGTGTGTGTGTGTGTGTGTGTGTGTGTGTGTGTGTGTGTGTGTGTGTGTGTGGTGTGTGTGTGTGTGTGTGTGTGTGTGTGTGTGTGTGTGTGGTGTGTGTGTGTGTGTGGTGTGTGTGTGTGTGTGTGTGTGTGTGTGTGTGTGTGTGTGTGTGTGTGTGTGTCCCAGCGCCCGCCTGCTCCACACACCTGCCTGCCTCTCCTCAGAGGAGCAATATCAGCCTTAACTGAATCTCCTCCTCCCCAGGCCTGGGAGACGGTGTTGATGTGATCTCTGCCTCTCCTGGGCTCCGTGACAGGGGGATGCCAGCGGACGGCTGGACGGCCACCTGTCACTAAGTCAGTCCTGGGAGTGTTCTGTCGATCGCCCCCCTCGTCTCTCTTTCGCTGCAGAACTCTAAACTTCAGCGTCGACTTCGAACGTCAGTCTTTCTCTCTGGTCTATATGGAGCATCTGTTTCTTCCCTCAAACAAGAACCGTAGACCAACAGATCATTCGTAGTACGTTCTTACTGTTAACTCATGCATGTGGACATGACTGCCGTCACGGTATGAGGATTGCAATAAGAATATACAGGTTATGTTGGTTAAAGCCGGTATCGACAGATGGGGTTGCCCTGAGTACTGATGCCGGATGTGTCTGTGCCACCTGTTCCCGGTCTCCTGCAGGAACACCACGTCTGCTGTGAAAGTGAGTGGGCTGAGAAACTGCCTTCGCCGAGAACCCTGCATGTAATTATCACTTTAACTGATTTCAACAGCACCCCGCTCTGCTAAGCAATTATGCTGGGAGGTTTCTTCACATTCTAGTATTGTTGCATCTACCATCCACCAGTACAGACTATCCACCAGCTTGACAAGCCCCGCTCCCAAATTCCCCTTGATCACCCGAAAGTTTCGGTACTTCAGCACATCTTTAATGAAGGACTCTAAAAAGTTCCCACTAACTGTCTTCAAGAAGTAGACCAGACATTCAGGCGACAGTATGTGATACAAACTGCTTAGCAGCAGGCTCCTATTAAGAAGCATGGCAAGTTCGCCTTCTTCTTCTTCTTCTATGAGTTCTTCTTCTTTGTCCCTTGAGTGCGCTAATCTTGGACGTGGCCCAGCTCCGTGCAGTTAAGTGGCCTCCGAGGGAGGCTGGAACGGACGTCCAGGTGTTTCCATCGCAGGAAGTGACAGATTCGTTTTTACATCACAGGAAGTGAGAGATGTGTCCATTGTTGTTTTCTGTTCTTTTGTGCTGATGCGTTGGTATTGCAGGTAGCACATCCAATTTTGAGAAGATAGAATTTCTGTTCACACATATAAATATGTATTCCCATCCCCCATCGACCATCTCATCCTCTCTCTCTGTGTGTGGTGGGGGGGGGGTTGGTCTTGGCAGGGGTTGTAAATTTAATCAGCATATTACATGACTGGGGCAGCCATTTCTCAGTAGACGCAGTCGCTGACTCTGGTCTTGGTGGAGGGGGGGATGGTGATGTGTGTGTTTGTGTTAGTGTGTGTTTGTGTTAGTGTGTGTGTGTAACCAGAGAGAGAGAGAGAGCATTCCTGTCGATGGAGGAGATTGAAAGGGAGGTTGATTGGTATCACCTCCCACTATCTAGGGACCACAATCGCCCTACCCCACATCTCTCTCCTGCCTCTCCTCTCTCCTACCCCACATCTCTCTCCTGCCTCTCCTCTCTCCTACCCCACATCTCTCTCCTGCCTCTCCTCTCTCCTACCCCCACATCTCTCTCCTGCCTCTCCTCTCTCCTACCCCACATCTCTCTCCTGCCTCTCCTCTCTCCTACCCCACATCTCTCTCCTGCCTCTCCTCTCTCCTACCCCACATCTCTCTCCTTCTTCTCCCTCTCCTCTTTCCTCCTCCGTCTCGTCTCTGCTTCTCCCTCTCCCTCCTCTCTTCCTTCACCTCTCCTCGCTTCTCCCTCTCCCCCTCTCTTCCTTCCCTCTCCTCTGCTCCCTCCTCTACTTCTCCTACTCCCCCTCTTCCTTCCCTTCCCTCTCCTCTCCTCCCCCCTCCCTCTGTGCTCCCTCTCCTCGTCTGTCACCCATCTTCATGTCACTCGGACCACCCAGGAGGTTGAGCTGGCTCTAGGAGAGGCCGTTGGAGTGCACTGGGCCCAGGCAGATGTGCCCTGGTGGTATAGATAAACAGACAGACTCCTAGACCAACGGACTGACAAGACAGAGAGCCAGACAGTCTGACAGATAGAGGAAGCACCATAGATGGGCATCTGAGCTGGGAGGCGAGAAGGGAGAGAGAGAGAGTGGGCATGGTGACAGCGGTGGGGTCTGGACGCAGAGTGGCAGTAATTACCAGGATGTTGTTGAGAAGCTTTCTCTCTTTCTCTCGCCCTCCTGACCTCTCGCTGGGCGACCGACAGCTACGTGGGCCGCAGGATCATCACCCAGGTTAGAGGATTTGGAGGCTGATCACTCGAGCAAAACACACTCAAAACCAAGGGTGGGTCTTTACAAAGATTATGTTTGGAGGGGGACAAAGGTTGGTACAGTCCGATTGAGACAGACTGTGATGGGAAACCTTGGTTTCAGGAGGACACAGCACCTCTCACCGTTTGGTACATTCCTCCTACTCAGCATCGTGAGAATAGACAGGTGTTTGTGTGATAATAGATGTTTATCTTTTGAAGAGCCTTTAGGGTGATGGAGGGAGAGAGAGAGAGAGCAAGAGCATGGAGACAGAGCAAGAGAAAAGGGAGGATGAAATGGGGAGAAAAGGAAGGAAAGAAAAAGGCATAAAATACATAAATATCAGTGCTGCGTCACAGAACAACTCCTAATTTGTGTGGCTTCTCTGTAAGCTGCAAAACACATCTCCTTAGTGAGTACTAGTGGTTTTCTTTTCTATAATGCATCTGTAAACTAGGCGGGCACGTCATCTAAAGTATGCTGTGGCTTGCTCCAATTAAACTTTGATACGACCAACAGCTTTTAGCATTTTAACGGCCATCCTAGTCAGGATTTCTTTCCAACTGCATTGTCTTTGCTTTCATTCAAATGATCGCACACAGCTTTTAACCAATCCCAACACCGGGGGGGAAATAAAAAATTGACGATAAACTAGAGCTATGATTGTCTAAACCTAAAAGCAAAGGCTTTTACTTTCTACTGCACACAACCTTCAATCAACGCATATAGAACTAATAATAATGATAAGGACTACAGTCTGTATGATGCAGCACAGTATGGTATTATTACAGCACAAACACAGTACCTTATTATTGTTATTTACTGTGTGTCAGAACGAGTCTGTATGCTAATATCTGGTAATACATTAGCACTTAATTATTGTATATTACATAGGCATTCCTTTGGGCTCAGTGGCTTCTTAATTGCCCCATGCCTTCCTCTCACCTACTGTATAAGTGTGTATTTTCTGATTCATTGCCTAATGTAAACCTTCAACAACATGTAAATTGAGATGCTTTCTCCCCTCATGCATGATGAAAGTTGATGCTGGTATTCTGAGGAACCGTGGAGCAACAGTGCCCCCCAGTGGTCAAAAGTGTTGATGCTTCTAAAAGTCCAGCATCAACTTGTACTGAGTGTCTAAAGGTCTGTGTATAGATCTCATCAGGTTTTTTCTCTCTGCTTATTTACAGATGTATCTCCACCTTTATATAGCAATCGTTTTTTGTGCTCTTTCTCTTATTCAAATTCACAAATTACACTTCCTTAATTAGCGTTCACCTCCCTCACAATATCTCACTTCCCTCATCTCCTCTAGTTCTCTCTTTCTCTCTCTTCCCCTCTTTTCTCTCCTTCTCTCCTCTCTCTCTCGCTCTCTCTCTCTCTCTTGGTTTTTGATGACAAGCTGTAGCATCAACTATCCGGTTTACCGCGAGAGGAGCCTGTTTATTATTAAATGAGTCATTATCCAAATCCAGCCCTTTTCAGAAATGGATATTCAGAAATAGACATTGGTATATAGGCAACAGATGCCAATCCAATTATACTGACATCAAATAGAGGAGAATCGTTCGCTGAGCTCATAAAAAGAGCAGGCTGTTTCAGAACAGCAACACAAGGTGAGACTAGTCTGACATTTTGGGAGGACAACGTCAGGAGGTGCACCTGTAACCCATCTACAGTTCATCTTCAGTTCATTTCAGCTGCAAAAGCACACCGTGTTTAATTCATTTAGGAAAAAAACATTATCTTGGTGTTTCAGTCATGCCGAACCTTGTGTCTCTTTGGCATTTGCGTCCATTCAACGGCGGTTAGACTGACATTGATTAATGGTTGTTGCAGGTTCTCTAGTTTATATCTGCAGGTTTCAGATACAGTGAAGAATGTTACCATAGGTTTCTGCCTCACAAACTGTCATTTCCATTAGCTGAATCTTTGTTGTGGCACACGCTCTCTCTCTCCCTCCCTGCCTCACTCCCCTGTCCTGCCTCTCTCTCTCCCTCCCTCCCTGCCTCACTCCTCTGTCCTGCCTCACTTCCCTCCCGCTCTCTCTCTGCCTCACTTTCTTCCCTCTCTCTGCCTCACTCCCCTGTCCTGCGTCACTCCCCTGTCCTGCCTCACTTCCCTCCCTCTCTCTGTCTCTCTCTCTCTCTGCCTCACTTCCCTCCCTCTCTCCATCAGTCTCTCTGCCTCACTCCCTGCCTCACTTTCATTATTTCACTTTTTCTCGATCTCTTTCTCATCCCGTCAGAGAGCCCAATGTTATTATTGTCTCTCATTCCCTAGGAGATAGCAAGGCTCGACAGTCGCCTTTGTACTGTCCAAATGTGATTTCAACTCATTTATCAGACCCAGCTTCTTGGCCCACAAGAGAAATAAGTTGTTGGTGGTTTGGAGAGGGTCGAAGTACAGAGTTTCATGATCAGCGTGAAATACGTTGTCGATGTGGATGCTGTTGAATCCACTGCCTAACAATTCACGGATCATGGTAAATTGAAACCACTTCACTTCAAACGGCTGCAATCTTGCAAAGGAAATGATCTATTTTTGCACTTTAAAGTTGACCAGTGCATACTGTCCCAGGGTTCAGCTGTGGGTCGGGAAACTCGTCATTACTTTTGAATCTTTGCTGTCTGTCCTCCTCTATGGCCCTGCTGTTCTATACACCCCATGCACTCAGTACTAAGGCCTCCTTCCATTAAATCTAATTTGTAGATGTCTCTCCTCTGCCCAGGTTGTTTGAGGTGTGTGGGAGAGGACTGTGTAGGTGTATGGGTAACAGGGTTTTGCTGTTTGCTAAGTGGCAATATTTCCTCTGCGGATTGTGGCCGCTTGTGGTGTTTATTCAACGTTGAAAAAAGTCTGAGGAAGCACGGTTTCCCACATCTAGGCGGTCACCATGGAAACAACCCCACAAGAGCAGAATGTGCCTTCGCTATGACGATTTAGAGCGGAGAGGGAGGGGAGCCGAAACACACAACTGTTTTCCTCCTGTTTGACATTTAGTTTGGTTATTGTCTGTCTGTAGGTCACTCTATATGGGGGTCATTATATTCCCTCTTAATGGCTCACCTAGGTGCATTACATTTAGTCATTTAGCAGATGCTTTTATCCAGAGCGACTTACAGTAAGTACAGGGACATTCTCCCCGAGGCAAGTGGGGTGAAGTGCCTTGCCCAAGGACACAACGTCATTTTGCACGGCCGGAATCGAATTGGCAACCTTCAGCTCGAACTTGATAGGATCACATTTTTGAGGGTTACATTTTTTTGGTCAAATTTTTTTTCAGCTGGAAAATTTTCGTCTCGAATTTGATGAAATTCGAAGTTTCCATAAAAACGACGCTGTGATGTAAGTATCTTGTGAATCAGTGGCATTTCTCCCAAATCGACACTAGAGGGAAGCAAAGACATCCTTTTCCATGTTGACTCCTCTCGGCAAGTATCAAGAAACTGGGTGGAGCGAATGTCATCAGGTTCAAGACTTTATCCTCAAACTGCCCCGTAGTTCTCTCCTGCCAACAACACTTCCTGTAGTCTCGATGATGTCGGATGGGAAAATGAAGTAATGGGTCTTTTGGGAGTGTCTGGATCGAAAACGTGCATGAGGCCAAGCTATAATTACTGTCCATTCATTCAGGGTGTTCCCTGTTACCAGAGACGTATATTGATCAATCCTGGGCCAAGGCCAGGGCTATATTCAGCTATGGAGTTGGATCTGTGGCAGATATTTAAAGTCCACAGCTTGCTGGAAGAGTGATGTCAACACTATAGAGGAGTGTAGTACGGCTGTATCCATGTTGCACATACGATCTGTCGTTTTGAAGCAGGGAATGTACTGAGGTACTACTGTAATCACGGCGGCGTCAAAACATTTAAAAAAAAGAAATCAGTTGTTCTCGTAAAGTACCTGGACAGTGTCATACTCGGACACAAACACAGCAGGATGCAAAACACTTAACGACAAAACTGAGCCAGCTGCATGCAAGCAACATTTCCTGTGATGTCATATCCTGTGATGTCGGGGTCGTTGCCTCTCACACCAGGCTGGACTGAGGCATTTCCTCCCTGGGTTCTCTGGCCGGCCTGGCCAGGGTTCCTGTCAGGGTTCCTCAGGGAACATTCCACACAGACCTTTATTGATGTGGGAGTGTTTCTGTAGGATGCTGTGGTGCCAGCTTTCCTCACTTCTTCTGTTTTTAGACTTCAGTCGATGGAACGTTATTGCGAGACCTTTCCTTTTTCATGTTAGGCAAAGTTCAAAGAGTGTCAAATGCGACATGCATTTAAATGTCAAAAAGATATGTCATATCCACACATAAACTAACGTGGGTTCTCGTTCCAAGCATGGCTTCTCCCCATGGTAATGAAAGTGAGATTCACAGTTGCAACCTTTGATGAGAGAAGATTAGGTTCATTATCGATTTTGCTGCTGGGAATACACAAAGGAGGGAATAATCGATGCCTTGTCAAGATTTGTTACGTTCTCTTGTCAAGTAGTTACCTCTGTACAACACAGCCTAGTCTCCCTGTTGTGTTACGACCAAACTCCTTTCAAGAAAGCAAGCACTGCATCTACTTGACGTTATGCTCCATCATTCCACTCATCAGGGGCGTAGCCACGAGGGACTCCTGGGGGGGGCTAGGCCGACTCGTTTAGAACCCCCCCTCCCACACAGATTCCTGATCTGCTTAAATTAGTTTTTACATTTTCGGCCCCATCATTTTTAAATGGAGCCCCCCCCCAAAATACAATTCTGTCTACGCTCCTGCTACTCATATTTAGTACACTGTTGCTCAGAAGGAATTCCCCTCGCTCCTCGTTTTCACGTCCCACGGCAGTTGGTTGGCTCGGCTTGTAGCTGTTTTTAAACATGGCTGCCTCCCCTCCCTGGAGAGGGCTTAGCCAAGGATGTGGTTCGTAGACATTACAGCTACATGACCTTGCTTTTCCTTTAAGCTCTGCATTGCTACGCCGAAATAGTCTGTCCATCATAGAATGCCACAGTCAGGAAAGTCGTTTGATGGCTTTTGTCAAAGGCGTAGGGTTCAACCGAAGGTAAATATATCCTCACCCCCCCCCCGACGTTTAACGTTGAGATATTGCATGGTATGCTCATTCAGGGAGTCAGGTGGCTGAGCGGTTAGGGAATCGGGCTGGTAATCTGAAGGTTGCCAGTTCGATTCCCAGCCATGCCAAATGACGTTGGGCAAGGCACTTCACCCTACTTGTCTCTGGAATGTCCCTGTACTTACTGTTAGCTCTGGATAAGAGCGTCTGCTAAATGACTAAATGTAACGTTTGAAATGGTTCAGTCAGGGAGGGTAGGGATGGCTGGACCCAGTATAAGCAGAGAAGGGACTACATTTACATTTAGTCATTTAGCAGACGCTCTTATCCAGAGCGACTTACAGTAAGTACAGGGACATTCCCCCTGAGGCAAGTAGGGTGAAGTGCCTTGCCCAAGGACACAACGTCATGTGGCACAGCCGGGAATCGATCCGGTAACCTTCAGATTACGAGTCCGACTCCCTAACCGCTCAGCCACCTGACTCCCTAGGTGGTTCTGCAGTTCAGTCTATTTACGCTTCAGTCTGAAGTTTCTCTGCATGTGTCTGTCTGGTGCTAATAGAAGAGCCTGTTGTTAGTTTAACAGAAGAGCCTGTATAGCTGTTGTTGGCTAGCTCAGTTCAGATACAGCGTAGGAGGAGAAATAACTGACCTTCATTACTTTCCCCCCCCGTGTTTCCTGTTGGAAAGTATGATGATGGTCTTTCCCCGGCCACATCATCAGTTTGAGCAGACTCTATTTACTGACTAAATCGATGTCGATTCAGTAGTTTAATTTGACTTACCAAGACAACTGACTGTGTTTTTCTCATGTATGCACTTTGTGATTGTCAGTCAGCCGGTTTGTGGAGAATAATCAAGCTAAAACCAGTCCTTTTGTTTTGGGTTTTGTACTTAAGGCCTGTTCTGTCAACAGTCCATTTTAGAATGGCTTCAAAACGAAACCTTGTTTAGAAAACGATCAAGGAAACTAAGTCAGTCGATGTCAACAACGGCTTTTTCAGACAGCTTTCTGCATTCCTTATTCCACATTGGATGGAAAGAACAACTGACCAATCGTGAGCAGCCTTTTAACAAGTCTTCTTTCTGTGATTGGTTGAGATGGAGTCTCCCTCCATTCCTGCTCTCATCACAAGGTGTCTATATTTAGACAGTGACCGAACAGGCCCACAACTGTCCAATAGCTGTCTAAATCTCAGAGTGGATGTTTGGGATGCCAATTCGTGAGATTGCCTCGCCCCATTTCCCCAAATATAGGTACATGGCCATCTCTTTAATGCGGGTCATGCCTTTTAAGTCCCCCCCCCCTTCTCCCAATTCTGAGCTTGAAATACCTAATGTGTTGTTTAAGATGTTCTCAGGCTATGTGTTTACTTAGTGAACCAAATAGCTAATTTAATCGGCTTCACAAGATTACTCGTACACATACAGTAAAGTCTATCTGGCAATAACATTTCATTTGTTGAATTCTCACCTGGCAGGAAATCAAACACATGTTTAAGTGGGGCAGATGTCATGTAGGCCTACTGTATGTGTCACCGCAGATAGGTATGTAAGAGGATAATCTTAGGACACATCTCTTTCAGTCAAATCTGCTTCCTCGAACCTGCAGAGGAATTATTTCTGACAAAGTAGGAAAGAAAAAGTAGGAAAAAAAGGCCAGAGATGTTGTCACACATAACTGTTCCTATTTAGACACGAAACAAGATCACAAAAGAAAAGTTCTCATTTATTTAAAATACAACTGAGCATGAGATTGAGCAGGATGCGACGTGACAATCAGCGGTAGACTAGCCAACATGTTGACATCTCTCCGAAGATAACTAGAAACTAAGATATCAAAAGACGCAAGTCCTCCAACAAAGGACAAAGAAGACCGGAGGACGGTTTGTTGTGTCTACCGCCCGGTATGTAAAAAAACAACAAGAAAGAGAGAGGATTACGCAATCCTTTTCATCTTTCTCTCATCCGATCCACTTGAGGTGGCTCCCCTTAGATGTATGTCTGCTTGCCACCCAGGTGTGATACCGTCAAGGCACTCCCAGAAATGTTCTTGGCATGGGCCTGCAATGCTACATTCCAGCTAGCCGTACGACTCTTCACGGCTGAAGGATTAAATAGGTCACTGAGAAGGCCAGCGGAGCTCCTTCAGACAGTAGGGGTTCGATCAATTAGGGAATATTTTGTCTTTTTTTTAGCTCGTTCTGTACCGCTTTAACATAAGCTCGCGAATGGGGGATTTGGTGCCGAGAGGCCTAATACGCAGCATTGCACATGACTGTGTGCTCATTTCAAATATCGGTCACTCATCACAGATAATCTCTTCATAGGATCATGTTTTATAGGTTAGGATTTTAATAACTGTACTTGTATGTACATTTATGATTCTTTTTACAATATTTGGCCTTTACAAACAGCATCCTTTGTCTTCACATTGACCTATATCTACCTCTTTATTAAATGTCTTTGTATAATCTTCTGCCCACTTCTAGATTTCCTTTCCATTTCACACTTAGACCCTTCCTCTCTCCCTCCATTATACAAATACCTAACAATGGGTTGGGTCACTATATCCTCTCTCTCTCTGTGTACTTGTTGATCTGTGCTGGGTTGTGTACTTGTTGATCTGTGCTGGGTTGTGTACTTGTTGATCTGTGCTGGGTTCCCCATCTGTGTTTTTAGAATATTGTGGGATTTTTGTAGTCCACTGGCACCGATGCAAACAGGAAGTAGAGAGAGAAGCGATGAAGCGGGCTCACAACCTCTTATGAGCTAGACTCATTCAGCGTTAACTAGGCCTTGCAATTCTCTTGAAACTATCTAGGGTTCTCCTTGGATCTGGTACAAATTATACATTTGTATCTTGCAAGGACAACTGGCTATCTGTGAAACAATGATTACTCCAAGTGACAAATCCTCTTTATATTGTTGACTTTCTATGAAGTCAGTTACAGTATAAATACATAGCTGCACTAAATACCAGCTGTCTGAGGAAGCATCCAGGCAGAACTACTCAATATAAACATCTATTTCCCTCTGAGGCTTCAATAGTCATTTGTTGAGCGTGGAAAAGGAAAGTTGACATCATGGGAGAGAGTGGTGATTATCTGTACAGTGACCGACTGGAACTCTGGAGAATAAAGGCCTGCTGTATTTGGATGCAGAAAGTCCCAGGGCAGAGCCAAGATGCTGGAAATCACAAAGACCAGATTCTTTCTCAAATCCTTTGGTTTACAGCTTGGGTTAGGTTCGGCACATTTGGACTTGTCTCCCAAAGGTAGACAAAGGAACAGAGGAGTGCTGCATCACAGTTTTCTTTCACTGGCATGAATGGGCAGGTTGTGCTACAATCACAAAAAGAAGGGAAATGTTTTAGGCCAGCTAACAAGTGGTGTGGGGTGCATGTGTGTGTGGACGTGAGTCTGTGTGTGGGTGAGAGAGTTAGTGTGTGTGTGTCGGTTGGTTGGTATGACTAGTATGCATGCTCTGTAATTATGAAAAACAATGTGGTGACATTTGGACTGACCTTGATGTGTGTGCACACGCATGTGAGGGTGAGATTTCCTGATGATTGACTAGTTTCTTGTGCGGACACGTCCTAATGGAAACAGAGTTTACGGAGCTTCGGAAGTCTACGATACGTTCGAGGGAAACTCTGGGGCACTTTTGCTCCTGTAAATGGACCTGTTGTTTAAAAGGAAAAGCACCTCAACGTAGGTATACGTAACGTGTGTGTGTGTGTGTGTGAGGGAGTGTGCGTGTGTTTGCATGTGTGTGTCTCCATGTGTGTCTCCATGTGCGTCAGACTGTGTGTGTGTGTGTCTCCATGTGCGTCAAACTGTGTGTGTGTGTTTGCATGCGTGACAGGAAAAATGCTCGGACTCAGCACGGTTCGCTCTGAAAGAGTGGGGCCTTTCCAAGACAAACAGCCACCAGTGCTTGTTTCATGACCAGCGTGTTAATGTGGGCGCCCAGGGGTTAAACCAACAGGCCAGCATACTCCGGCACGGACACAAAACCGACCACACAAAGCCCAGCTCACGGACCCTGTCACACTGTTTACGACGGCTCGCAAAACAGACGCCATCCCTTAGCTCGGATTTCATTGGCCGGGACTATTTCTGCCACAGTTTTGACTGTGACATGTGAAGCCCGTCCTCCCATTCATGAACAGGTCAAAAGTATTTTTCGTGCCAAGAGATAATGTTGCAGTACACTTCAAGTCAGATTATTTTTTAGGTAAGGTTCGATTTATTTTTTCTGCTCTGGTCATGACAACCTTTTGCCAACATTCGCTCACATACAACAAACAGATATAAAACAAGTTGTGTCGTTAAATGTTCCTTTTCCAACATAAACACTAATATTTTACAAGATAAGTTTAAGGTACAAAAAAACTACATTTGGCAGCCAGGAAAATAAGGTATATTACAAATTCAAAGTTTTCCAAAGGTTTTCCTATCTAGACTAAAGCCATGGCACAGCCTGGAAGTTTATGCTTTAGCTTGTTAAGCTAAGAGGCTTTTTAAATATCTGCATTCCAGTCACACACACTGGTAACAGTAAAGTCTCAAACTCGTGTGCAGTGCATTCCATTCAAGGTTAATACAAAGTATGGTTGCTTAAAATGACAACCAAGCACAACGAAAAGGCCATTTGGTTCATGGTAGATTTGGATTTCGGGACAGACATTCATAGCTTTGGTTTTGTGGATGTGAACCTAAATCTGGCTTGAGCTGACAATATTTCAAAGTTGAGAGGTGTACGGTATAAGTTGGGTCACACAACGGCAGCAAATACATGTTGACAGCGAAGAATAAAAAGTAGGACTATTTGGACAGTGTTTGATTAAATCCAAGCATCTTATTCATACATGACACCATCACTCATTCACAGCAAATACACATTACTATGAATCCCACATTCATAGAAATCCCACATTCATAACAATCGCACATTCAAATGAATCGCACATTCAAACGAATCGCACATTCAAACGAATCCCACATTCAAACGAATCCCACATTCAAACGAATCCCACATCCACATGAATCACGCGTTCATGGGAACCACTCTGACGCCGTGGGCGTTGATGTAGGTGAGGAGCACCTTGGCCCGTCTCTCGACCACGTCGATCAGCCTCTCGATGCCCTGGCGGCCTCCCTGGCTCTCCCAGTACACACGGTCCAGGAAGAGAGACTGCAGCAGCCGCTCCCTCAGCCTCTGGCTCCTCAGAACCCCCACTGCATGCTCCGGGAGTCTGGGGGAGACCGAGTGAGAGAGGGGGGGGGGAGAGAGAGGGGAGAGAGAGAGAGGGGTAGGGGGGGAGAGAGAGGGAGGGAGGGAGGGGAGAGAGAGAGGGGTAAAGGGGAGAGAGAGAGGGGTAAAGGGGGGGAGAGAGAAAGGGAGGGGAGACGAGCAAAGGGGGGGTAAAGGGGGGGGAGAGAGAGAGAGAGGCGGGGATGAGAATCTGTCTGTGGCTTGTTGTTGACAGTTGTGGTTGTATGGCTGGACACTTATTATTGTGTACTGCTGTCAAAGTTAGTTATAATTTTATTTAATATTTCAATAAATTATACGCTTATTTTTTTTAAGTAACACTTAATCTTGTGATATGAATACAGGTCAGGTAAACCTAATACCTACATGGCCCTTACATCTTCAGAAACATCGTAGAAATGTTTTTAGCTTGGAGGGAGATTACAACAACCCAACAACCGGTGTAACTGGAGAGGTGACAACTGCTAATGCCACCCCTGGCCTGTCTCTACAATGGTATGGTCCACTGATTTATTGATAACTACATGAAATGCAGAGAATGTCCCTGGCTGGATCCCCCTTCCCATGGTGAGCTGTCCACTCCAATATAATATACTTCATAACACATGCATGAACGCTGCAATTCCATGTTAGAAATGCAGCATTTTCCCACGTGTGTTAGGGATTACAGGGTAGCCTGACTAGCTCGTAGCCTGTAGCTTGCATGTCTATGTAGGAAGTCGCTGGGAAATATATGTTGTCAAACTGTAGAAGACATGTAGAATGTTTTATATGTGTAGGATTGTGTCGTTTTTTTTACATGCCTTTCTTTCCATCATTTTATACACTATACTTTTATTACACGGCTGTAACTATTGGCGAAACGATTTCTCTGCTGATCAACACGTACTACGAATGCTAACACATAAATTGTAAAAAGACACACTGGCTGTGTCTACTACCGCGCACTCAACGAAGTACACTGCAATGTAGTGCACTGAAATGTAGTGCACTTACATTTGCAGTGCACTCAGTTGCTGAGTAGCGCTGTCTAAACTGGGACACTTTACTTACCCACTTAGCGGGAAGTGACGCACGCAAATCTGCTCGCGACACCCGAGAAACTAAACCCGCGAAACAAACCCGCTTGTATTTCTTTCACTGGACTCCTCCTCTTCCGCTACGTAGCCAAGATGGCGCCCGTTTAGGGCGAGTAGTGTCCATCGTCGGACACTTCATTTTTGGACCGTTTGCAGTGCATCATCCGGGTACTTTCAGTGCACTGAATTATTTTGGTTTTTCAGCGTAAGCGCCCTAAGCACTGAAAGTAAGTGCTCGAAGTGCACAAGAGCGCGGTAGTAGACACAGCCACTGTCTTAAGTTATTTTTTCGGCAAGCCGTGTAATAGGCGTCCCCTTCAGGACGAAACAAAACGCCTCTGCTTCGCGTCGGGGTTCTGTTCGTCCTGTCAGGGCTTATATTCCCGATAATGACCGGCGTTCTATACATTATCCCTTACCTATATCTCCCTCTCTCCCTATCCCATTGTGTTGCAGGACACCCCATCACACCCTGCTAACAACATGACATCACCTTTACAGTTAGTCATTTAGCAGACGCTTTTATCCAAAGCGACTTACAGTACAGGGACATTCTCCTGAGGCAAGTAGGGTGAAGTGCCTTGCCCAAGGACACAACGTCATTTTTCCTAGCCGGGAATCAAACCGGCAACCTTCTGATTACTAGCCCGATTCCCTAACCGCTCAGCCACCCGACTCCCTTACAACCCCGATACTCACTCCTTGATTCCCTCCAGCAGTTTAAAATCCAGATTGTCCTCGTCGCGATCGAAGAAGCCCTTGTTGTCAGAGAAGACCAGGTGTCTGGGGTCATGACCCCTGTGGATGATGTTGGCCAGTGCGATGCTGTCCTCGTCCACACACTCAGCATGTTGGTCCAGTTCCACACACTCATCCTCTGGTCGAGGCCTGAAACCACAGCAGCTCTGGTCCAGACGCTTATAAATCTAAATGAAAGAGAAAAACATTGTCTTTTTCATTCATTGAAATTATTTGAAAGTACTTAAAAAAAAAGAAGTGAATTTCTAATGCACGTAAACTAATGACTCTCTAGCAGTCGAAGGAGATTGTATCTACTGTGTTCTGCTTGGTGTGTCACCCTAAGACACACATCACCCCGAAGATACAAGTATTCAAAAACATGTAAATATCCTGTGTGGAAGTTCACATGAGAAGGGCCTGCAGTCCTGCTGTGAGAGTTTAGTTAGTTAGGCCCCATGTTAACGGGAGTCAGGTGGCTGAGCGGTTAGGGAGTCGAGCTAGTAATCAGAAGGTTACCGGTTCAAATCACGGCCGTGCAAAATGATGTTGTGTTCTTGGGCAAGGCACTTCACCCTAAGTGCCTCTGGGGGGATGTCCCTGTACAATGACTAAATGCTAAATGACTAAATGTAACAGATAGCGGTCCTACCTGTAGAAGGAAGTCAAACAGGGCCAGCTTGCTCCACTCGTAGTGGTGTATGGAGGAACAGCTGGAACCAGGCTGGGGAGAGATGTTCCTGTGCCAGCACCTCTGCTTGAGAGAGCTCTGGTACTGCCCCCAGGTCAGCCTCACAGCTGACTGGTTCACCTCGCTGCCCCCCGGGTATAGAGATGCATCCCATAATACTACTGGGCATGGCTGTTCATCTGCAGGGGAAGGATGTGGATGTTGTGTTAGGTTGACACCCTGCCTTGGAATGCATATTTCCAATAAACACCACTAAGTTAAAAACATCATTTTATGGTCTGAGGCCTTCTATGATTACACAGTGTTTGGGTCCAGATTAAACATTAAAGAGGGTATGATTAATTGAGGCGAAGGCAACAACACAATAAAAGCCAGTTGCCCTTCTTGAGCTGTATCCACAGGCTAACTGACCCAGATATAACTTTATACCTTTATAACTTTATACCTTATCAGCATTACCTATGTGATGTCTTATCTGAAGAGAGATAAGACATATTAAAGAGGAATAACAGGGTGCTTGCAAAATACAATAAAAAGTATAACCGCGACTTTCGTCTGATAAGATCCAGTTTGAAAGTGCTAGATGACTGAGCGGTTAGGGAATCAGACTATTAATCAGAAGGTTGCCGGTTCGATTCTCCATGCAAAATGACGTTGTGTCCTTGGTCAAGGCACTTCACCCTACTTGCCTCGGGGGAATGTCCCTGTATTTACTGAAAGTCACTCTGCTAAATGTCTTAATGTAATGCAACCGGAAATGTCGATATAAAACTATTTATATCGACATATAGCCTAGTACTAAAGGTTGAGATAAGAGTGTCAAACAGTCAAAAAGAAATTGGCGTACCTTGAAAATAACTGAATCTTCTGCTCACTGCCGGCAAACTCTTATTGAGTCCCAGGACCCTATCCAAATGGAAAGCAAATACTTCGCTGGTGTCAATGGGCCTTTTTATAATTCCGCACAGTCCCCGACATATCTTTAAGTCATTTTCAGTAGGAGAGTGATTCGGCGAATCCTTAGTTGTGGTTTCAAACATCAGAAATGGAGGAAAACTCTTGTATGACACCTCGTTAATGCGCGAAACTTTGCCGTCGGCAAGGAAGCGCATGGCATCAATGTCTTTTTTACTGTACCACGGTGGAGATCTTTCGCTGTATATTCGAATAGAACTCACGTGTGGTTCTGTTTCTACTATTGTCCTCGCTCCATTGCCTGTTTCAGGTGAAGTCTGACCTATTCGCCTAACTGCTTTCCAAGAAATGTCTTTGCCATAAGTACGCTTTACTCTTTCTACTTCCCTCTCTAAATTGCCAACATTATCCTGCGTTATGAATGCGTAATTATTGGACTTGGTCCTTCTCGTTTTGCTCCTCAGTTTAGGCTTCACCGTTCCCCTGATAATTGCTGGCTTGAGGCGCTTAGACTTCAACGTTATGTACACCACGTTGGACCGCGTCGGAACCACCGAGAGCGCAATGTCTGTATTCTCACCAGCGGGCGAGTAGACAGTTTTAAACGGGTCATCGTCAGTTTTCAAAGAAGACCCACGGATACTGTTGTACTTGTGGTTATAGGTCCGTCTGTCTTGGTGCGGCAAAAAGTGTCCCACTTGGGAAACCACGAAAAATAAGTATACAAAACAAGCACCCGCAATAACGATATTCCTCTTGGACGGGGGGGCGCCTCTGAATACAGCCGTATATTCTCAGAAGAGACGTGTAGGACCAAATAAAGAGATATTTTATTATGTCTCCACGAATACAAATCGCCATTAGGACGAATGACGCGACATGGTTGACTCTGTTGCGAAGAACTTAACAGAGGATTGCCCATAACTTCCGAAAAACATATCCAGTTTTGCTGCTCTAGCTAGGCTACTTGATGCCCAAACTCTCAATGTAGCGAGGCTAGATCTATCACAGAGCCAAGTGTCACGACAGAAGGGTTGGCTTTGTTGCCATTCTGTATAGGCTACAGACACTGCTTAGAGACGGATCATCAGATTAGATAAACTCTAACCATGATTGTCAAGAGTAACCGCTGTTGTCATAAATTAGATTTAAGACATGAAAAAAAAAGTTTTAAGAATTCCTGAAAACTCATCGAGTCAGTTTATTTCGTTCACTTTGGCTACGTTTTGTTTTCATCCACACACACTTAAGACAAGTGCGTTATACAATATTTTATTGACTTCAATTGAAAATGTAATAGATTTACGATAAAAACTCATTTTGAATTTTAAATGAATCCTATGTGACCTCTGCTGGTCAATGTCTGCATAGAAGCTGCCCTTGTCAGACGGTGCATAAAATAGCATGAGTTAGGCCTACTACCAGACATGGCAAAAGTAGCCTACACAAAACTCTGCAAACATTTTCGAAAAACTTTTGGTAACCTTTTCCAAACGTTTTTCCAAAATATTTTTAAACTTTTTTAAACTTTTTTTCGAAACTTTTACATTGGCCTACTACATCCTTTTTGTGCAAGCAAAATGATCTTAGACATGCTTCTCAAGCATACTGCGAGGTCTTACGTGGGTTCTGAATTTAGGTAGGCTAACTAAATAATCAGTTTTAACTTTTCTGAAAGTTGTGATCGTTTACTACTAGACAGGCAGACAGTGCGTGATGATATTAGGCCGTAATTTAGCTAATTGGAACAGCTGTTCCAGTGAGTTTCGCGCGCCCTCATGTGGAACATAAATCTGAGTGTCAATTCCGTCGTCCGCCGCAAAAAAAGATCACAAATGCCAAACAAGATATTCAATCAGTGTAGTTTAATTTGGTTCCTCAGAATGTTTTTGTCTGTAAAACTACTCCAAAACCAAGAAAGTTGAACTCGGTAGCCTATGATTAAACAGAGAAACGTAACTTGCATTCAAAACACGTTTATAAAAAGTTTAATCTTAAACCACCATTTCGGACTTTTCCGATTAAACTGTCTCCTACTTATTTGCAGATATAAAGGAGTTGATCCGCTTCTCTTTTTCAACTAGGCCTATAACACAACAAATATAGCCTTTAGCGGTTAAAGGGCACTTTCCTCTCCGTTTGAAGTGCTTGGAGGGGCGCGTGGCACCAGGCTAACAGAGCTTTTTGATTTCCAACGGGCTCATCTTCTTCTGTGTGAGAACAGACGTGGAGGCACGTGGAGGCGCGTCCTCATGCTGGCTCGCCTCTCCCGCGTCCTGACAGCGCGAGTGTGTTCAAAGTTGACTCCCTAAAGAGTCCATCTCTCTATCTCTCACTCACTCTCTCTCACACACACACACACACACACACACACACACACACACACACACACACACACACACACACACACACACACACACACACACACACACACACACACACACACACACACACACAGGTGTCCATCACACTCCAGATTGTCACAGCTTTCTCAAATGTGAAAGACCCCCTCCCAAAATTTCAAGATGAGTTTCCCTTCCACAAGAGAGAATAAGCCGTGGCTAGACTATTGACATTCTCATCACGGTCCCGACCGTGGTAGTCTTGTTATAGCACATGTCAGAATGACTGATGTTTCCATCATTGCCACTCCAACCTCCTGTGCCGGTCCATTTTGCAGAGGGTGATATCTAGGTGTGAACCCTCACAGTCCTGGGCGGAAGTCATAGGGCCAGAGACGAAACGATTCATGTGAGAGCACATCCATCTCACTTATAACTGTCTCCTCCCGTATGAATAATGTATACCTTCAGTTGTGTGTGTGTGTGTGTGTTAATGTGGCTTGAATGCTGAATCGAGACAAACCCGTATACGTTCCTTTGAGGACCCGAGTTCCCTTTTGATCTTTTTGTGAATGCTCCAACTTTAATTTCAGCTCACGGGTCTATAGGCTTCACCAGCTCTCGCTGCGTCTCTGTCATGTTAATATGTTCTCCTTGAAGTCCTCATGAGTCTCACAAAGGTAACTGTTTCCCAGAGGCTGCTCGCTGGCCACGCCGTACGGCCTGACGGACAGCTTGTCCTTTGTTCCCATCCTGCACATCAAGAGGCGGTCAGCTTGCCGAGACAGCATCTTCTACGGTGCGAGTCTGTACGGTGAGACCCCTCTGTGGTAGGGATGGGTTGGATATAGCTTAGTGGTTAGAGCATTTGACTGTAGATCAAGAGGTCACCCCCCCCCCTCCTCCTGTGTTTTGTTTTTGAGATGAAAGCATCTGCTACATTAACTAATAAAAAGTATAGGCTCTGTAAAGTAGAACAACGGGTGAGGTTTACAGAATTTGAGCGCTACGTTTGGTAACAATGTGCCGGACATCCCTTTCCTGTTGTCCTGCTCAGATCCTCCTGACTGTGTTTACTCTCAGTGCTGTGGCGTTTTCCTCACCAGCACAGTGTACTTCCTGATCTACTCTGTGCATCAATGACTAACAGACCCCGGGTGCCACCCAGAGCTGTACTGCCAGATACCTTTTTGATTCTGCTCACAACTCGATAAAAGTCATTTAAAACGGCTGTGGAGTCGGTGGAGTCTGGCAATTACTCAGCGTAGTCTCCCACATTATTCTGTTTGTCTGAGGTCAGCTGAGGATTTGATTTACTGACTGTGTAAATTGAGTTTGGTAAATTGTTTTGTATTGAAACTGGTATTTAGCTATGAAAATGTCATTAAGAAGAATAAATTATATGATTTCGATTGATCGTTATTGTGAAATAAATTGTGTTTGCCTGGGAGCAGATTTGCTTTGAGGATAGATTTTTAATATTTCACTCTACCACATGTACCCAAGTTTTACTGCATTGCTCTCTCTCTCTCTCTCTCTCTCTCTCTCTCTCTCCCCCCCCCTTGCCTCTCTCCAAAGGGTTTGCGTCTGTTTTCATGTTGGACGCTAGCTAACTACTGCTGGTTCCTAGCCAACATCTACTTGAGTTCAATGGTGACCTTTCCCATTGTGACAGCTGTATGTAACCAGGCAACATCCAGTTTCACCTCACTGTCATGGCTGATACTCAACTTCTTATGCTTAACGTAATTTGAACATTTCCACAGGGATGGATGTTGTCCATGTGTGTAACGTGCGGGTGGTTCCCCAGGTTACGGTCTGGTGGGGGCCCTTTAGGGATGCGTGGTGTTCAGGGAGATCCATTTAGTCATTTAGCAGACGCTCTTATCCAGAGCGACTTACAGGAAGTACAGGGACATTCCCCCCCGAGGCAAGTAGGGTGAAGTCCCTTGCCCAAGGACACAACGTCCTTTTCATGGCCAGGAATCAAACCGGCAACCTTCTGATTAATAGCCCGATTCCCTAACCGCTCAGCCAACTGACTCTGTGAGTTCTGAGATCAAGGTAAGATATGTTTGTCTTCATTTACACAAAGCTGTTTTCATTAGCCAGTTTTTGTCTTGGCATCTTCTCACCAGCTCTCCTTGAAGATCTCTAAATATGTATCTCTGCCTCCCTCAACAATCAACACAATTATGTACCCTCTCTAGATTTGACATGCATATAATTTTTCACACTACAATTTAAAATTGTAAGAGTATAATTTTACCAGGCCTCTGATATTGGCAATCTGTTCTCAAGTGTATCTGCTGATCTCCTTGGCTAAGACTGAACCGGATTCAAAGAATTAGCATGTAATTTGGTTTTGATTAGCTTTTCCCTGCAGAATATTTCTACCTTGCCTCCATGATTATGCACACCCTTCTTTTGACTGCTCTCTGCTCTCGTCTGAGATGAATGAAATACATGATGCATAGGAGCAGACTGAGGAGACAGTCGCACTAGAAATACATCGTCCGACCAAAAATGGAAAATGTCAAGGAATTGGATGTGGGTGTGGGTGGAGATCTCATTTCAACCTTTCTATTCCACATACCTTACAACTCTTAACACCTCACTAGGGTAGACTGTAGCTCAGTGGTTAGAGCATTTCATCTAAGAGGTTACAGGTTCAAATCCCCCTGGTGTATTTGAGTAAAGTCCCCTCCCTTTACTCTGTATCATCTGAGTTTGCTGCAGTTTGGTCTACCGCAGAGCACACTGGCTTACATTTCCACAACAAACTTCTCATTTTTCCCCGAAATGCTAAACTAATTATTCATCTGTGACTCTTTTTTTTGAACGGCCCTTATCTCTGTGGGGGGGGAATTTCTGCCTCCTTGCTTCTCCTCCAGGCTTCCTGCATCTGCCTGACTGGTTCCATCCTGACTGCTTTGTCCAAGACGCAGTGAAGTGGAGAATGACAAGCCACTAGATGGCAATGCCACACACTGTAGACGTGCCTCCTCTCTGGGTCTGGAGCTGCATGAGTAAGCGACACAATATCTCATGTTGAACTTCTCTCCACATTGTCCCTTCACAGCTCCTGAATCATCTGTTCAGTCATTTATTTATAGATTTGAACACACACTTGGGGCTGTAGCATTTAAGGGACTCAAGAACTTGAGCACTTCTCTCTCCTGAGGTAAAAAGAACCCCGACTGTGATGGAAATATCTATTGAATGGTTTAGGCATTGTGCAAAATATGTAAAAGTCTCATTAAAATGGTGCATGTATCTTTTTGAAAGTGTCTTCTTTAAAGTCTGCATAGGACACTTAATGGGCTTATCACCAGTATACAGTAGGCCATGTAGTTTGATGTGGATTTCGGAAGATCAAATTAGTTGGTTAATTAATTGCGCTGCAATTAAAATTTGAGTTTTAAATCTGCATAATTTCTCATAGTTATGCCCTTACATGAACTTGGTTTGATGTTGACTGGTCTTGACCATGCTTTTAAATAGGGATTTTAACTTTCTTAACGTCTTCAAAAGTTAAAAAACAAAACCTGACACCCTATAATACTTTCCTCCAATCTTCCAGTCTTCCCTCCAATCTTCCAGTCTTCCCTCCAATCTTCCAGTCTTCCCTCCAATCTTCCAGTCTTTGTACCGTAAAAAGGCTGAACATGAGTCGATTCAGAAGATGTTCCATGTCCAATTTCCATCTACCCTGTCAACAAAAAGTAATGTTGCAATCCTGATGTCATCCTCACCATCCCATCCCATTAATCTTGACCAGTACTGGCCACAGCATTGTCTTCTATCGAGCTCCCAGTTTCCTTGTTAGTGGACCAATCACCCACATGGGACACTCAATAATTACAGGTTTTCCAAGTATCACCCATCCATACTAACTTGTGTCAGATCCCCAATCTATTCTAGACTGCCACCCTGCTATCCACTGAAGAAGGTCCCTAACGTCCAACAGCGAGCTTCACTCCCTAATCCCAGGATTAAAGCTCGCAAACTCTCTCTTTTTTAATGAGGGGATGTAAAGTTAAAAGACACTTGGTCAATGACACTGAACAGAACATGCATATCACACCCTTATGAGTCACTGTAGAACCGGAGAATATGCTGAGGGAAGCTTGGCTGTCTCCTAAAGATTTAAAATTATTGTACTCGCTGTGAAGTAGTTTACTGTTGCTTGCTTTTTCCACAGGTACACTCTTGCACTTTTGAGGTCCATGTTGTTTAATTGTGTTTAACTTCATGCTCTTATGATTCTTCCCTTTGGCACTTATTTTTGGTTTTTCACAATGTATGCTTCATGTTTGACTACCTGCAATGTTGGGGATATCTCGTTGTTATGATCAGTGACCTATGCACTTTTGTAAAGCTCTCTTGGAAGTCGCTTTGGATAAAAGAGTCTGCTAAATGAATAAATGTAAATGTAAAGGCACAGTGTCCATCTAATTGTGGATTCTTTCTTCATACTGCCAAGCTTTCAGTCCACAGTCTGTTCTGGGGTACGTGTGAAGATTAATGTCACCAAGAACTGGAGTATTGTTCTACATGCTGATTAAATAGGTCTATCTGCACGTGTTCCAAACCATGTAACCTTACCTCATACCAACATGGTTTGAACAAACACTGATAGTTTATTCATTGACATTTCTTGAAATGCCCAAGAAGTTAATCCATCAGAATGATCTATTGAGAAGATGAAACACCGACTCATTGTTCAGTCCTTGTTGCATACTGTGCAATTAAAATGACCTGTAACTTTCTGGCTTGAAAAACTGACCCCAACTAGTATTATTCTTGGACGTTAGCGTTTGAGAATACATGTATGATTTGTAAGAAAGGGAGAGAAAAAAGTCAGTTTAAACAACTTGTATCATCTCCATCCTTTTATAACGGCACTCTGACCGCCAATTAGTGATAATCTAACATTTTAATCGAAAACACTAGATGAATACTCTAAACAGTGAAGTACCTCTTCTAACTAGGTATCAATGGCAGCGCATCCTTCCAATAAATTGGACATGGCACCCGTAGACCGCTTGTCCTTCTTCAGCGTGTACAGGTCTCTATACTGCCGCCTTATTCGGCTTTCTGTCTCTCTGTCCGTGAAGCAGGAGGCATGAAATTGGGAATGAGACTGCTCTTCGAGCTAAAATCGCCCTTTCAGTGCTCCCGCGCACCTAAGTTAAGAGCTCATGAACGGGGGAAATGAATTGCTGTCGAAATGAGTGTTACGCATTAACATCTACACGGGTACGCAGAGTGTTGAACGGACCTGGAGCCTCGTGAACGTCCAGTGTGCGCTTGATGTACTGAACAAGTAATCCGGATTCAAATGATGATGCTCTCTTTTCTTTGGTGCTTTATAGTGTGGATGGATGCTTGACTCTTCAACCAAATCAAAGTTCTTCAAAAGTTAATAACCAAACATGACATCCCATAATAGTTTCCTCCAATCTCCCATTCTTTCATGGAAGTAAATGGCTGTACAGTACACCAAGTCAAGCATAGGAAGTTCAAAGGGAATTGCCTTATAGCTTGTTCCAAAAAAAAGAGTAGTTGAAATGACTTGTCCTGAGATTGTTCTCTTCAGCAAATCGAATACTATTTTATTTATATAACAATGCGCTGCACACTGGGGGGAAAAGAACATTACATTTCATTTAGCAGACGCTCTTATCCAGAGCGACGTACAGTAAGTACAGGGACATTCCCCCCAAGGCAAGTAGTGTGAAGTGACTTGCCCAAGGACACAACGTCATTTCGCACGGACGGGAATTGAACCGGCAACCTTCAGATTACTTGCCCGATTCCCTAACCGCACAGCCACCTGACTCCACTTATGTTTGACACTAGTTTTCCAGAGGGAAACTAAAAAAATGACCCATTTGGGCCAATATAGGAGAAATGTAAAACATATTTCCTGACCTCTGAAATGAGATGATCGAGCCCTCTCCTGGAGATGAAGTGCCAACATATTACCAACATATTACCAACATATTACCAACATATTACCAACATATTACCAACATATTACAAAGCACACACATAGCATGAATTAATACTACATCATAGGAAAAATGACATGTTAGACAATTATTTTTTTTACAATGAATGGTAGGAAAATATATGTGCATTAAGAGTACATACCTTGCAAAACATAATGTCAAAGCAAGCTAATGGAAACATTGGACTAACGAGAGGCCTATCTCTGTTCACGGAGACAGACTTCTCGCTCGCCACAACTCATAGATCTCTGTACAACAGGCCATCAACGGACTGAACACTTTCCACAAACCTGATCAAGAAGCTCGCAGAAGTCCATTTAAATAAGATACTAATAAAAGTATGAATGAAGATGTGCCTGATTCTGATCCTATCCCTTTGAAGGATGAAAGAGCCGAGGTTCATTAATATGAAAGGTTAGAGTATGAATCGGAAAAGACCATCTCTGTGATTACCAGGATATTGGATAGGAGTGAAGTCCAGGTCATTGCAAGGTGAGGTCTTCAGACATCTTCTTTGCAGTCACTTTCTTACTGAAAGCTTTGGCACTTTAGAAAAGCATGCTCGGCGTTGAAGGGGTTTCAAAATGTTGCCAAATGGAGTGCTTCTTACGTAGTTCTGCAGGAAAAACAGAAAGTGATGTTGTAAAATGCTGATCCAAAACTGGTGGACAGCCAAAACTTTCTTAGAAGGTCAAGTAGGAAGTCTGTTTACAGCTCTAAGGGGTAAATACACTTAAATTACACCTGTCTAGACTTTTTGAATGGGTTGATGCATAATGAACCTTTAACCCTTGTGCTGCCTTCGGGTCACAATGAACCTTCATTCTGCTGCAACACTTTTACCCAATACAAAAACAAATAAAAAGCATTTTCTTTTAACATTTGAGCTCTGGGGGGTGTGAGACAGCCCGACGGTTAAAAGAAAATGCTTCACTTTATTTTTGTATGAGGTAAAGTTGTCACAGCACGTGGGGGGGGTCACAATGACCCGAAGAGAACGCAACAACTTTATTGACTTATTATTTATATAATTATGTTTCACCTGACGGATTGGCCTGAGTGTTTTCAACTTTTCTTTTACTGACTGGTCCTCTCTTTCCCCGGAACTATTTACACAGCTTTATCTCACCTCAGTATCTTTTAGATTATAAAGTATATACATCTTTTAAATACAAAGTGAATTCTTACTATGGGATTGGAGAGTGCGTCTTCCCCGTTCCAAATCACAGGAGCAACATTAACATTATCAACCTTTTAGAAGTTTACTGTTAACGTCAAACCAAGTAAATGTTGAGCCAGGATGTCTGTTCAGTGGAGTTTTAGTTCAGTACCCTTATTTTCTCTTATGATCTCATCTATTTACATATTCATGATTCCGGTGTGTAAGTGAATTCATTTTCATAAGGTGACAAACACTCACGGCTGTGTGTAACTGTGGCAACTCACACCAGTTGATGGTACTTACAGGGCTCTTTAATCACAAAAAACCCTTTTTCTATTTGGAGATGGTCTCATTAAATCCAGTAGGTTAACCAATGTTCTTCAGCCCCGACACTTCTGCACAAAGAACCAGGAAGCCTCATAGTTGAGCCACGACAACACTCTGTAAACTCAGTGTAAAGAGTCTTATTTACATGTATTCAGCCCCAAACTTTGCAGATAGCCAAAACATGAAGCATACATTGTGAAAAAACAAATAAGTGCCAGGGGTAAGAACCATAAGAGCTTGTAGTTAGACAAAGCTACAACACAATAGTGTGTCTTGTCAGTGCAGATTTCCATTGTAAATATATCTATTTATACCATGTACAAGAACATGCTCCATGCAGTAAGTTTGCCTCGAGTGTTCAGCCACAGAAGCATTTGGTGTAACGTCCAACATGAATTTATAGCTTCAATTCCAAACAGGAAGAGGATGTGTTCAGCTCAGGCTTGGCAGCATTAGAAGATGCATCATCTATGTTGACCTTGGGCTGGTCAGTGAAGCAATCTGAGCACCAAAGTGGAAAAGAAAGTCTCTCTTCACACATTTAGGTAGATCTGTTTAGCCAGGGAGAGAGATAGATAGGGAGAGGGAGAGAGATAGAGAGATAGAGAGAGAGAGAGGGAGATGGTGAGAGAGAGAGAGATAGAGGGGACAGAGAGAGGAGAGAGGGAGATGGTGAGAGAGAGAGAGAGAGAGAGATAGAGGGGACAGTGAAGGTGAACCAGCAGAGATGTGAACGTAGAAGCACTCCCGCTGCTCTAGTGTTGCTGTTCACAGCTGCACAGACAACCCCCAGGACCAAACGCAATCTGAAAGAGGCGCCTCAAGGCCAAGGGAACTCATCTGTTAAAGGGTGAACACTGATAAGTAGCGGACGCTTCCAGAAGGATCGAGAGCGCTGGGAGATCGGCCAGCAGGTTCGAGGGAGACGAGTTAACGATCCTTAAGGGACGCGAAACGTGTCTACAGTACAGGGCGGAGGGGGGAGGGAAGGAGGGAGGGGGGGGGAGGGGGGGAGGAGAGACACCTGCAAATCTGGATCGTTAAGCCGTCTAGTGGATGAAGAGGGTGGATGATTGAAACAAATTACACAATAAATTAAATGAGATTCTATTTCAAACTTGAACTTTGCTTGTCTCTAAACGAAAGCAATGTGACACTAGAGAGTGAAGTTATTAACAGCATTGATATGGACAGAAGATGCATAAACGTATGTTCATGATCAAGGCAGAAGAATGACCTTCACATTTAATCACTGCCACGCCATCAGTTCATTCCTGCTATGGTTCAAAAAACACTTTGTCTGTATCTGCACTGTATTTGATCGTGGTTTACTGCATCTGCTCGTCTGTCATAACCTTTACTTATAATTACATCAAATCCACAGTTTGATCCTAGGATCACTATGAGAAGGAATTGTTCGCAAGGAGCAGTGCACCTGTGTACGTGCAATGTATTCATTTAGCAGATGCTTTTATATAAAGTGAAATGTAAACAATGCAAACAGAAAATGAAAAATATCCTCCTGGATCATAAGGTCACAGTTCTATCCACATTCTATAGCTGAATGGTTGCTATACAGGTATTCAACCAGTTCCCATCAGATCGAATGTCAAACCGTTCCTATTGCAGTACATGGCACACACAACACAACGCTCAAGGACAGAATATATGTCTCAGCCATAGAACTACATATGGAAATGATTATAATACAAAAAAATAAAGCGTGCAAATGAGTGTGGTCTAATGGTGTCAGGCCAGCTGCTGTACATGTATTCAACCAGTTCCCATCAGATCCCTATGGAGGGGTATGTCACCTACGCAGAAAGGTTCAGATGAATGTCAAACCGTTCATATTGCAGTACATGGCACACACACCACAACTCTCAAGGACAGAATATATGTCTCAGCCATAGAACTACATATGGAAATGATTATAATAAAAATTAAAAAAGCATGCAAATAAGTGTGGTCTAAGGGTGTGAATTATTGTTTATTGTTAAAAGGATCCCCATTAGCTGTCACCAAAGTGGGACAAGATAATCTTCCTGGGGTCCAACAAAAAGAGAACAAATAAAAATGACTTAACAATGATCATCTAAAAACCAGAAACATTGTAGAAATCATTATAAACATCACCAGAAATCACACAGAACAAATCATTACAAATCATTACAGCACCACATTAATTGCTCCATTCGTACAGTAAATATGTGATTCCCTTCTCACTATTGGAAACAGAATCTCCCCCAGAATCTCCCCCAATAATACTGTACATGGTTTATATGGCTGTTATTGATAAGGCTAATGATTCATAATCCTGGTCACTGCCTGTCAGTTATATACTTCACAGCTGTATAGCCAGATGCATGCCACCAAATTGTGCCAATTGTTTTCAGAGACAACTCTTTTGAAACCACACAATGAATTAATTTGTTGTGCTGCTTCTAAGAGCCATTTGCCTGAAACTCAATCAAATTTCCCTCACCATTTTGCATGAATCCCCACACTTGATTTGGTGTTAAGCCAGTTACTGTAGGATACACTACAGCTGGGGCTTCAGTGTGCTAACAAATACAGACTCATCTCAGCTGAACATCTGACGTTTTTACAAATCTTTAAATCCCCTTATTTTTCCCCCTTTCTATAGGCTCCATCAGTTGCATGGCTATATCTACACACCCTGCATGGTAATATCTACACACCCTGCATGGCATCCACATTACCCCCCTTCCCTTCCCTACCACACAGTCAGTGTGGTCCCAGAAATCATTGTCATGCTATTAACTACTGTACAAACAAACTAGATTTGAAAGAACAATTGGGTTTCCAGTTCTACAGAGAAACACAAAGATAACATCAGTCAGGGATGTATGTATTGTATTAAATATGTATCTCAGTGGCTTTCTCTGGAGGCAGAAGCTGGGTCTTAGCAGGTAATCTGCATTCTCTGTGTCTACCTGTGCAGTGCTGGTGTTTGCAGATGCATGTGAGCTTACAGTATATGTTAATGAGGGGGGAAAGATAATCATATTCTCAGTAAACGATGTATTTCTCCTATAGTTGATTTGGCCTTACTGTAAATGATATGCAGAGGTCCGGTTTATGTTAGTCAGAAGAGCCTGAAGTGGACACAGCGAGGGCTGGGATGTATTTGGGCCCCACACAGCTGCAAACTGAGATAAAACCAGAGAATGTTTGAAAGGCTTTTTGATTAAATGACTTCATTCATCTTGCTGGTATATTTTGTGACTGCATTTGAGAAGGTCAACAGTGGTTTGTAATGCTGCTATATTTCATATTTCATGGCCAGGATCCTCCTGGTTTGAGTCACTATCTCTGTTGCTATTTTGGGGCATTTTCATTTTACTGTAGGATTGCTGTAGGGTGGCATATAAACAGTGACTCAACAGTGAATTATTTAGACTGGATATTAACAATGCAGATTCTAAGCACAACATCTATAACAGGCATCTTGTTTATTTTGTTTTTTTCAACTTAACTGCTAATACAAACATGAAACACATGAATACATTACATAGTGTAATGAAAACTGTCGTCTTTAAGACTGGAGATTGTGTGGCATAACCTGTTGGCAGCATAAAACAGCTTGACATTCCTTTAATGTGCTTCCTCCACTAAAAGGTGAACCTAGACATATCGTTGTCCCTAGGGAGAGGTAGTGCTGAGCTGGGTGTCTCTCCAAGTGATTGTGACTCACGGTAGCAGTCCTAGTCTCTGAAAACACAAAGCATGCTGTGTTCTTACATAATCTCCATGTTGTTGTTGTTTTTAACCTCCTTGATCCTTAAAAAATGTTTTTGTCTGAGTAGCTCTGTTACCTGTGCACATAGATTTCTCTTCATCTGTAAAAGATTCAGGTGTATTACCTGGACTATTTCTGGATATGTGCTTCTGGTTATGTAAGGTTTTCCTTTCTGGAGGTGAGTGGTGGGGTTCCGGTGGAGCTCAGGCTACACCTGTGTCAAAGTTACTGAGACGATAACAACGCAGATCTTCACAGACTGTCGTGAGACTGTGCTCGAAAACGACACAAAAACCACTGTAGACAACAAGTTAGAAATTCCGTTATACGAAATAAAACACGAAACGTCAGGTAATGAGAAAAAAACTGATAGTTGTTGATCGTCATTGAATCGAACTACACGTTATAACGATGCAGACTGTTATCAGAAGAACAAGAACAGGATATACATTATGTAAGAAATACAGATAGAGATAATCATCGTTCTGTTCTTTGAGTTTTTGGATGTTCAAATGTATAGATTGTGAAGTCTATTCATTCTGATGGTCTTCTGAACCTGACATGGGTTCGTTATAAAAGAAAGCATGCTGTAGAGAGGCTAAATATAACACATTAACCCATATCATGATGTCAATAAGGTATTTAGAATTTCAATGCATATTTATATATTTTTATATTAATATTTATTATGAATTAACGGTAGCTGTTTAATTATACTCAAAGCCATGTAGAGATATATCTGAACAATATCTGAAATACAGTATCAAGAAAGAACAGAATATTAAGTGTGTTTGACTAGATACAGTCGTCTTTCTGTCTTATATAACCATGTGTTTTTCAGCTCTGACATTCCCAATTGAAGACACCTCAAAAGAACATGTTGTGTACCCATCAATCAACCTGGAGGACTGTTGGACAAAAGCTACCATTATAGCATTTCGTCTGACACATGGTTTATTATTAATCCCAGATAAAGGTAATTTTCCCATCTCTTTCTCTGTCACAGTGGCTTTTATTGTTCGCCCACTTTCAATCAAGACCGGGGTCTTCATAAAACACTTGACACATTGTTGACTTGTATCGGGGTGGGTGGGGGGTTGCTGTCGTAGTCCACATCATGGGGGGTTGGTGCTTGAATGTGTGGGGGGAAACAACAGAAAAAGCATGTGATAGGTGCACCTATCAAACATGCTTCCCAAAGAATTGTAAAAAGTTAAAAATACAAAAGATCATATTGGTATTAAGAAATGTTATAGCAGGTGTGAAAACTGAAGGGTGAGACCTTCGGGATTCACTCAAGTCCAGGACCTTCAACACTCCAGAGAGTCTGTTGTCTTGGCCATTGTCACCACCTTGGGTTCGTTGAGCTCAACCGACGTTAACTAACGTCACATATCTCTGGGAGAACCCTGAGTCCTTGTGCCATACTTCTGACACGGAGATAACAAGTTCCACTTCAGACCACCGTCTCCTGAGTCAGCTGAGGGCTCCCTTCTCACAGTCGAATGAGAGGCGAAGACTGGAGGGAACGAAGCCAAAGAGAAGACCTCCAATGAGGGCTTTTCTGATATAACTAATCAAAGAGACAGCTGGTGTGGAGCAGGATCTGAACTAGCCACCGCTGATAACACGTAAATTCCCTGGACATGAAATAAACACGAACTTCTACATTTTTACATTTATCATTTAGCAGACGCTTTTATCCAAAGCGACTTCCAAGAGAGAGCTTTACAAAAGTGCATAGGTCACTGATCATAACAACGAGATATCCCCCACATTGCAAGTAGTCAAACATGAATCATACATTGTGAAAAAAACCAAAAATAAGTGCCAAAGGGAAAAATCATAAGAGCATGAGTTAAACAAGTTACATTGGGACAACATGAATCTAAAAGTGCACCTGTGGACGAGCAAACAACAGTAAACTACCCTCACAGCGAGTACAATAATTTTTATCAGTTACAGCTAACCGACAAGAGCAGCAGCTCTCTAAGTCAGAGTCCTTGTGATCCTGGAAGAAACTAACATCATGTCCAGCAGATCTTTCCTGGACATGATGTTAGTTTCTTCCAGGATCACAAGGACTTCTGACAGCCATCATGGGCTTCGACACATATCATGGGGATATTTACATATTTAAATCTCATACATAAACGCCTCGTGAACTTTAACAGGGTGTTATGTTATGTAGGATACGGATGCTGAATATTCATTTCTGATCCATGTCTCGTTTTTCTGATGAATGATTAGACTTAATTAAAAGTTGAGTAATCTTCCCAGTTGGAGAGATTAAGCTGTGTGAGTGGCCAAGTAATAAAAGGCACAAAGTAATTAATTTAACAATGACATGTCAATCAAGAGAAGGCAATTATGACAGCTATCCAATGCAACCTTACTTCTAAAATAATCATATACTTACAGATATACTGGAACAATAAGCGTACTATGTGTACAGTAAAGTTCTTCACGACAAGTCAGGAGGTGAATAAGTACACACTGTATATTAAAAGCTACAGTTTGTTTTGTGTGGTAAAATATATACAAAAAGAAGACTTACGCTCATTGATAGTTGTAGTTTCAGGGTTCCCACTGTGAATACGTTTGATGTTTAACTTCTGTAATTTGAATTCCATTTATTAATATCTATATCATATATAATATATATTTAGCCTTCCTCAGACTTCTATAACATGTTTCATTAATAATTCACTTATGGATCATAACTGTGCCAATACATCTCAGCTGACAAATGGAAAGACTTGACAGGCATGTACAACACAACATGTGTCCTACAGGATTTCAAATGAAATACTCTTTAAATACACTCTGGTATAACGTTTCATGTTGAGGCCATTATGTGCCACAGGGAAAGTTAATTTGACACAAATTGGAGAAATACAAAGCCCTACCTCACTCGATTTCTCAACACATTAAGATCCTGCCTCAGATAAAAGAAGTCGGGTCTTTAATAAGGTCTAATGGAATTCAAGATGTACTGTACGATATGTAAAATGTGGTCATGAATATGGCTGAGGTAGGGAAGAGGACACTCACACTGTGCAGGTCATTTCATTGAAGCTGCCCCATAGCACATTTAAATACAGACAAGCATGATTGATACTTCTTTGACAAACAAAACCCTTCGGAGCTCTTAGTCTTGTTTTTCATTAGGGAAGGGATTTCAAGAGAACAGCTTTTACGAATGAGAAATCTTTCACCGGGTCAGAGGAAGGTTTGTTTTTGATCTATTTATAGGTTTGAGATGTCGACTTCCAACACTCTGATCTAGATCCATCCTTAACATAAGACACATATTTAACAAACTTCATCCTAGGAACCGACGAGGCTGATCTCTCAAGGGGGGGATGGACTTCTGAGGCTAATACAGTATCATCTGACTGTGTGGCTTTGATTAGCAGGACTGTAAAATGTATGTGAATCCCATTTATTATTTAAAGAGAAATTAGGATTGTACCCTTGATGTTTCTATTTGATGTATTATTTCCTATGTGATGGGATCGTATGGGACCATGAAAGAGCAGTAGTATGTATCACAGGAGCCACAGATGACAAAATAGTTGGAACAACTGAGAGGATAGGAAAGAGGCTGGGCCAGAGAAACCCTGAACTGTGGTACTGTTTCTCAGGGTTTCCTAGAGGACTGATTATTATTAAATGTCGGAAAAACATTATGATGTAAATCCTGGCCCATGTCATTAGTATAAGATCATTTGCTTGATTGTTGCTTTTATTTTGATTTTTTACTGTTTCTCTTTCCTGGGCAGAAATGGGTCAATCTTGTTTCAAATAAGTGTCAGTTTTCAAATGTGTCTCGAAGTATAGAGGAAAGCAAAAAAAAGATTTCACATGCAAGAGTGAACATCTGGTGTAATTTGTTCTTTATGATAAGCTGATACCAAATGCAGCAATGTCCAGCTCAAATCGTCAGAAATATTACGACATTGTTGAGACAGATTATTGGCTTTGAGGGATTCTATCTTCTGTGAATGTTATTTTGATTTCAGATTGAATCAGCCAGAGTTCTTACAATGGATGAATGGTGAATCCCCTGGAGTGAATTTATATGATGTAAGGGGAAGCATACATATGAAATTCATTTCACAGTCTCATATCATGTTTTACTCACCAGGCACAAGTTTTTTTAATCCTAACTATCGAGTTGGAAAAAACCCAAACGCACCACAATCCTTACAGTCACAAGTCAATGAGACCTCAGGGTCTTCTCGACCACATATTTCTTGAGACTATTCCCTGTCCTCTGTATAAATAGCAATCAGCTCCTGCCATGTTTAATGATGATTGTCAGAAACAGCAGGTGCCGAGTCACGTAGATTAATTTTCCATATTAGAATGTTTCCCCACGCCTGATGACACTTCTTTATGACTCATCTTTAAAACTTACAGCGATGTAAGTGAATCATGGGATATTTACGTCTTTCGGTGTATATATGAGCCGACCTTTTTGACAGTGGATCCTCGACCCAAAAACAACATGTCGGCCTCATGATCTCCAGTGTTTAAACCTGCGCAGTCACACACCAACACTCTGTGTCTCATTAAACTACAGGAATCTTAAACGTGCTCAGGGGCGCCGCCAGGAATTTGGGGCCCAATAAAAAAAACATTAAAAAAATATAATTTCGATTGTTTTTTTAATTTTTTGGGCCCCTGTCATACAGGGACCCTTAGATCGTCCTAACTTCATGCCAATATGTCTGCACTATACACATTAATACGTAAAAAAAACAGCTTTTTTAGAAAACCTTGACTTCTCAGTAAGAAAGAAAGGTCCCCTCTTGTCTGACTTCTGTCAGTAGAAGGTGAGCTGAACTGAAGATAACTTGTTATAAAGTGGAGGAGCGAGATAGTGGCGTTGTTAAACCTTAATTTCCCATTGGACAAGCATTTCTGTGGGTTCCATTCTTTGCAGAGTGGGTTATAACTAGCTCTTCCGCAGCCAATCACACACTAGTTCTACTAGTTGTCTTCCCTGTATCTCAGAGAGGCTTGAGTTAATTGAAACATAAAAGGCGCTGGCTGTCGTTGGGAGTCCCGGGGAAATAGATTGGACAGCTTGTGTCGTCCAAAGAGAGCTTTCCTTGTGATCCAGTGTCCCCTTCCTGGAGATAAAGCCTCATCACTGGATGGTGCACCCTCCTCCTCTTCCTCACCCTCCTCCTCACCCTCTTCCTCACCCTCCTCCTCTTCCTCACCCTCCCCTCCTCCTCCTCACCCTCCTCTTCCTCACCCTCCTCCTCCCCCTCCCTCTGTAATTAAACTGACCACAGCTCAAGACAGAGAGGGAGAGGTGAATGTGACGAGGAGAGTTTGAGACGGTTCTTGTGGTGCCGGTAAACGTTAGCGATTGAAGAAGACGTTTCCTTTGGTCTCGACACCAAGTCACGGCACAGTTCAAGCATGTCCTCACATTTGCACTTAATTAATTGTCTGCATTTCAGATTGTCTCCGTCTCAAATTGGATAGACGAACGAGTGTTGACACTACGTACAGTCTATTTACATATGCAAGGTGCAACAAAACCTTTGTTACAACGATTACTTATAATGTAAGGGTCCATGCTAACCAATGACTTTCCATGTGTTCAGCATATCAGCATAAACATCCAACATTATCCACAACTTGTGGATTAGCTGTTCATGCACACTAACTGTTGCCGCAGCATCATGAATAAACAGGATCTCTGTGTCCTTGGTCTGTGTGGTTTATCCAGTAGCTTTACCACACCAAACGATGGCCTCGCGTCACATGGACAACTTGTGAGATTCATGTATTTTCATCATATAAATACATCATTCGTCTCGCGTCCAGTCTGGGGTCATTATGCGTTGCTGCTGTGTGCGGTGATTTATCTGACCAATTTGGAAAACATGCATTGACTGCAGAACAGGAGAACATGTTCTCACAGACACAAAATCTGGTTTCAATATCATCCTCGTATTAGTGTTCACTGTAACAGGACAGTTTTGACAAAGGACATGTGCTTACAGCAGGGGCGTAATCTAGTTCCCACTTTGTGGGGGCTAAGCCCCTAGATAAAACCTATATTTTTCCTGTGAGCAGCGCAAAATTAGGGGGGTCTGGGGACATGGGGACAGAAGAATGTTTGTAAATATCCTTTTAAAATAGTGTCCTAGTGGGTTTTAGGAAAGAGAATGAACTAATTAGATTTATATGCCAGCCCATAAAATAGGGCTAGATTCAGTTGTTTAACATGTTTAAGTTGGCATTTCGTTAATGTTACTCAGCCCAAACATTACGATACTACCCTAACCCAAACGTTACGGTACAACCTAACCCAAACGTTACGGTACTAACCCTAACCCAGACATTACGGTTCCAGGATGTTTCCGTGTGCACAAAACAGAAGATAGTGTCTTGTCCCTTTCCCTAAAAAAAAGCAACAATCTGCTGGAAATGCGAACTCAAATTCTTCATCAATCAAGCGGATGTTGGAACAATCACGTTGAATGCTGATGACCTCTATCTCCATAATCTCGCTGAGTCTTCCCTGGAGTACAACCAGAGGAGAGAAACACACAAGATTCTCTCATCCTGTTTAGTTCAGTGGCCAGGCACTATTAAGAAGAAAACAATAGAAAATGCTTCCATTCTGGATAGATTTAGTTATCTTTCACATTTCCCAGAAGGCGCCACGCTGAATGGCTATATTTATATGACTCACAAAACTCTTACAAAAAACGACATGATTCGCCAAACCTTCAGGCCTCTGTTTTTCATCTGGCAGGTTGATCATTTTGGCACTTACATATACAGCCGTAATCTGAAATAGTACTATGTTTCTGCATACAGGTATACTCTGGTGAGAGCCATGTCATCTGCATGTCTAATCCATATCTAGCAAACAAAAGCCAGCATGTTTTCAAATTGGATTATTGGTACCAGTGGTTCATCTGGATGTAAAAAACAAGACATGTGATCTGGAATCTCTCAATCATCCTTCATATTCATTGAACTTCAAACCTGAACAGTGAATGAAAAATGTTAATTCATCATACAAGGTGATCTATATCCTTTCAGCAACAGTGTGTCTCAATGCTTCTACTACTCTCCCTTGCATATCCTCTTGATCAGGCTCAAATCAAGATTAGATATATACAGTAGAAGATGTTTGCATCCGACATCAAAGGTCCATATGCCATCGTGTACATTCTGTCAACGATGCCTTCATCGTGAGGAAAATGCATTGCACGTGGCTGCAGAAAAGTCCAACAAATTCATAATGCATGCAGCAGTATTATGTTGCATACGGTCACGACTGGAATATCTTATATTCTATTATCTATCCAGGAACCTCTAAGTAGTACAGATCAGCAGGGATAGTTGACGTGGTGATAAGACAGTACAGAATCAGCAAATGAGCGAATCATCTTTTCAATGGAACATGTTTTGCTGCTAAACCAATCAATCCATTACAGGGTTGGTTGGTCAGGGCATCAGGGACAAGGAGCAGGATGTTTACCCCCCACTTTCGTCTTGCCCCGTGCTCTTATTATCTACTCCATACTTCCTCCCTACTACCCCCCCCATCCCTGAAATGTACAAGACCTACATATGAAACCATCCCAAAATAAGCATTGGTCAAAAACATGCCTGTTTTTTGCTGCAAAAACAAATATTTACTCTAAACTACGGTTCACTATAAACGTCATCAGCATTTCAAAACCATAACTCTGAGATGAATATACGATATACATTTTGTTTTATCATGAGTGTACACATCCCCCACTGACTAGCAATGAGACAACAGGTATGAGTCCTGATCCAATATGAACTCTGCTGAAATGCTTTTAGAGTAGATACAGTTGCTACGTCAGTGTTGCACGTCAGGGCGCCTGAGCTGCACCCTGGCATCTCACCAGCGGTCTCTGTTGGACTGCGTGTCATCCACCTTTGTCTCCAGATGTCGACTGCTTCTTGTTCGTAGCTGCTTCAGACTGTGGAGGTGTGTGGATCATCAACCTTCCCGTTTGATCTGAAATACACGGCTCCCTTTACTGCAACCCCATGGGTCAGGATTTTCTCCCCCTTTCACTTGATGTGCCAGCGGAACTTCACTTTCACGGTTGGGCGCACGCATCTTGTGTTTAGCAGCAAACGAATAACTTTTGTTGCAAACTATCGGACTCAGTTTTATTCGCAGTAGTTAATGTTTGCACAAACAAGAAAGTTGACTATGGCAGGACAGAGCAGCACACGGTAATAACATTAGAGTAAAGAGTTTTCAATCGAAAATGTACAAGAGTCATAAAACATTCAATTCTCACCGATTGACTAAAGCATTTGAATGAAAATGTAGAGAAGCGAGTCCCACGGTGATTCAGGTCGTCCGTGTGGGGATGCTCGGTGACAATCGTCTGCCTGAATTGTTCATTTTTGATGAGACTTAGGCAAGTGCTAAGCCTACTGTAAAATAATTGGTTGTGTGCATACTGTGCACAGTACTAGAAAAAGTACTTTACTTGTCCACACTCATAACGCCATGGTGCTGAGAACAGCGAGTCATGTACCTTTAATCCTTTATTCCTAAGATTTTACAGCTTTTATGTGTAAGATTAATATTTTTGCTTTTTTCAAACTTGTGTCTTAAACACCACTTTATATCATTCAACTTCGTTTTGATGTTGAGGATCACTGCACCTGTGCAAACTTATCGAATTCAGTTTCATCAATCAGTGTAGTCGTGGCTGTTGTTCTTGAAGGTTGTGCTGCGAATCATCAGACGTTGGAGGGATGGAGAAAGCAGCTGGAAAGAGTGAAAGACTATTAAAAAACATATTTTCCTTGACGCTCATCCCTTCGTCATCTCTCAGCCACCTTGCTGGTTCTTACCGAAGTCAGAAGAATCATAGGAACGACTTCGCTGTGACCTTTGGATATCTCCTCTGGAAATTAGACACAGCACCTTCTTGTACATTTTTTAAGTAAGGTAACGCCTATTTATTTGATGTGTCCTATATAGGGATGAGTGTTAACTATGCAGTGTTTTAGTCTGTATGTATCTGTTGTCTGTTGTCGGTCCTATTTTAGCACTCTGTATAGCACAGTGAGTTCGAAAACGAGCACGAAAGTTGTATTTAGTTGTGCTTTATAATAAGATTGATGATTGCACAACAGCACATTCGTTTAGGAAGGACTCCTGAGATTGACTTACAGTCAGCGATGACAGGACTTAACCGGAGCTTTTTGTCTCGAACGCCACACAAATATTCAAGGTGCGCACACGGGCTGTCGGTTCTGACAAACCCTTGATCGCAGAGGACATGTAGCACCCTTGACATGTCATGCAACTGTCATGTCAGGAAATTCTCAGGGACAGAGGAAATCACGCGGCTTGTCATCTTAGAGTCAGACAACACCCGGCGGTGCCCAGAGTTGGTGAAGATGTCACTTGGCAGTAGAACACCCATGTTTGTTCACTGTGCTGTGGAGCTGAGATCGATGTGTGTGTGTGTGTGTGTGCGTGTGTATGTATGTTGTGTGTGTATGTGCAGTGTGTGATGTGTATGTATGTGTGTGTGTATGTGCATGTGTGTGTGTGTGTGCGTGTGTATGTGTGTGTGTATGTGTGTGGTATGTGCAGTGGTGTGTGTGTGTGGTGTGATGTGCGTGTATGTATGTGTGGTGTGTGTGTGTGTGTTACTTGTGATGCTGTGCTCTGTGGAGGACGCTGACATGCCTATTAATTAGCTGAATGACAACTCTGTCTCATGCCGAGCAATAGAGGGTTTAAATAGTTGATTCAAATTATAAATGATACACTGTGGTGCGTGTGAGGCTGTCGCGTACTGACATTCATGGTCACATTCAGTATTACAACTTGTTTTACTTAGAAGCACGCTACGTACAAAGTTGACATTCTTTCAATGGACAACTCAGTAAGTGGGCCCCTGAGCGGTTAGGAATAGGTGCTAGTACTCAGAAGGTTTCCGGTCGATTTCGGCGTGAAAATGACGTTGTGTGAAGGGCAAGGCACTTCACCCTACAGCTCGGGAATGTCCCTGTACTGTCGGCGCGTCTGCTACTTAATTACTAAATGTTTTTTCGAGGTGTGCATGAAAAACAAACAATCTGCTCTCTCTCAGGTTTTCAGGTCTAATCAGGTTTCAGTTTGGTCAACTATCGAAGACGTGGGTTCAAAGGGTTCATTAGATGGATTGACTCCCACGCAATTTTAAAATCGCTCACATTCAAATCATATCATTTTTAGATAGTGAAGTGCTCCAGCATCCTGACTACAGTGTTGAACACAACATTTCCAACCCAAACCTGCTAGATATCCCTGTTTTTGTGTACAAATCTACATCATCGCATCTCCACCCTCTGCATTTCTGTTCTACTAACCCCACATTTAAATATCAGAATGCTTGTTGTCATGCAAGCTCGCATTAGATGATTGTGAGTGACAGTTGTTATGGGGAATAACTGAGGAACTGTGGCTTGGAGATAGGACTGCTGTCAGTCTGCAAACCAAAAGCGAACACACACACACACACACACACACTACACCACACACACACACATACCACACACACACACCACACACACCACACACACACACACACACACACATCCATTCAACCCGCGCACAAACACACTCAATCCAGCTACATGTTGCCTTTCCTGGAAAACCTGCGTAAAACTTAGACCCACATATGATTGCCTTGCGCCCACATATTATGAGTTCAACATTCACTAGGTGGATTTAGCTTGAAATGACCGTATTAATGTTTAAATTGACTTGGACAATGGATTGATTGGTATGCAAAGAAGTCAAACAAAGTTAAAATAGTGTCCAGTTACTGTTAAGACTGGCATACCGTTTGGCACTGGCACACTGCTGTAACGCCTATGTAAAATGAGGTGAGTGTGTGTGTGGGTGGTGGGCATGTCCAAGAAGAGTTATTGTAGTGTATGCGGGAAAACACATACCTTGCCTGCACATCAGATTGCAGGCACGGATCATCACCGGTCAAAACCTCAGATACATATTTGTGGGTCTGGCTTCATCACGGTATAATGTGCGAGCCTGTCTCATACCTCGTCAGCTGTTTTCGTCTGACGTGTGAATGACGATTACCACCAATCACATGTAATTGCACATTGTGTCTCACCAGGGCGCATTATTACAACCACAAGAGACGAGTTGTTTTGTGCAACGAGCCTATAGTCTGACCATCCATTAGATTTATTCGACTTAATGTGATTTACAATACAAATTATTTACTGTAGACCAACGGTCGAGGAAAATGTCTTTCCATGACAAAAATGTCCTCCAACTCTCCTCGCTCGCACTGACACTCTCAGCTCTCTCGCTCTCCTCTCCTCTCTCTCTCTCTCGCTCTTGCTCTCTTTTACCACCACCACACCTAACCACACATCGAGAGACACACGATTGCTGCTAGGGTTTGCAAAAGCGCCAGTGTGGTTTCGGTGCGTCAGAGTGATGGCAATTCATCCCTAGAACCAGTGTATGAACACACTAGTAGATATTTTTCTCACCACCAGTAGCAGAGATCAGGCTGTTTGTTCCGTCTACAATCATTCCCGCTGAGTATTGAGCTAGCTATGTACCTAATTATTGTGAAGTGCTACATTTGTTGGGCTAAATCCACTTCGTTAATATTTTCCGACAACTGAAACACCCCGGACTAGTCGTTTCTCTCTCGTATTCTTTTGACATAAATGTGAATCATGATGAAGGCTTATGGTCGCTTGTTTCTTTTTACAGGAGTGTCACTGTAAGTTGAACCACACTGAGTCAACTCGAGAATTTTCACTTATTTCTCTTAATTGTTTTACCGTAAGATCTTGGTGGATAGTTCTGTCAGACGTTTTGAAAGATGTGTTTTCGGCATAGTTTTTGTAAGCCAAACACTGTTGTATTGCCAAAACGTATTTGCCAAAATTCTAAGACAGAGAGCTGCTGTGCAGTGATTGGTTGGACTGCGAATTTTGGCCATTCAGCGTTTATGTGTGTGCTGTGAAGTCGAATAACGTTTTTCACTTCCGCCAGTATTGCATGTGCTTCTTCAGCCTACAAGGTCCTATATCGTGGGGGTGTCAGAGTGGAAACGATTTTGGGTGCTTACATAGCGATTGTAGCGACAGGGTGTCATTTCCGGTACTCTTATCACATACAATGACAGGCTTTGGTGAGCTTGATGCATCGCGACTGTTTGCTGAGTCTGGTCGTCACATGGTTAACGCTTTTTAAACATTTATCATATTTTTCTTTCTTTTGTGGATGTACAGGGGAACGTGAAGGTATCTACAGGGAAACAACCTGTGGAACCACATCGTTCACATCCAATCCTATAGGTGTCTGGCCTTGCACGCATTTCTGGGTATTTTCCAAAACATGAACTCCTTCTTCACCTCCTCCTCTTTTGAGAACCCTGTTACCATTACCAGTACAACATCATAGTGAGAATTTCCACAACCTATTTAATACTTTGATACATCGATTAACTTGAAAGATGACCACTAAATTCACGACTTAGAGAGGACACTACCCTGTTGCACAGATCTGTTCACCTTTTCACAATCACGATAGACAGACTTCTTTCTTGCATCGGGGATTTGCAATAGGAAAATGCAGCATTATCCCATTGATAGGCCACCATGGTGGGCTTTCCTGTACATTCCCATACATTTCTCCTGGAAGATTGGAGCTGTTCAGGTCAAAGCATCTCAACATCTGACTATTCCCAACTGAGTTGAACCTAAAACAGATTTTGAAACAGTGTATCTAGTGTAGACTTTTGTGTACTAGTGTTCTAGCACAAGAATCCTCACGGCTTTCTTTTCCTCCTTACACTGTTGATGTAGGGTGAAGATCTTCTGCTGCATGCCAGGCTGGAATTTCCTGAACTAACTGTCGTCCAGCAACATCATAGATGAATAACCAACATGATGCACACTGTCCAAAACGTGGCAGATGTTTGTGTATCGCCGTCAGACCTTGAAACATTCCCATGACATAGGCAGATTCTTTCTATCTTCACATAATTGAGCACCACTTTGTGTTGTTGTTGAGGGATTTTATTAAAAGTCAATAGTCGAAAAATGTACAGTAGGACACGAAATTCCGACTGGTCAACAGGCTAGGCTAGAGTGAATACTCTAGAAGAAAATGCTGCTCCAAGCGAGTCAGATCACAGGTAATTGCAATAGCTTGACATTTAACTAGCGAAAGAATGTATGATGCCCGGTATATTCAGAATCACAGCTGTGTTAGTGTTATTTACCCAAAAGACACAACGATTGAACCTTTTGACTTGTTCTCACAGAGTAACATCTCAGTTCATGAACAGAGACTGTACCTCATGTTACCTAGTAACTTAGTTTTCCTTTCTCTCTCGCGTTTGGTCTGTGGGGTTACTGAGAGACTTGGGTATGTGATGGAGGCCATAGACCAATTGATTGTCCGTTATGAACTGCTTGAAGTTGACTCTTCTGAGGACCCAGTACCGGTCAAGCTTCTTCTTGGTCAAGCTGTTGATATCTGTCAAAAGAGTTGTCGTCCTTGAATCAGGTGCTCTTGCTCTTTGGTTCATCTTGCTCAGACTTTGGGATGTAATCTCTAGTGTCAATCCACTATTGAGCATGTCATGAGGAGAGGGATTTTGGATACGGGATATGATGAACTGGATTGATGATAACTGACTCATAGATGATATTTTATTGGGTGACATTTCCTCGCGGGGCCGGGGGGGGGGGGTCTCAATATATAAACGATCAATACAAAGTCCCTCGTCTCATCAGGTTTCTCCATAGAGGAAAATCTTGTCTTCACCTTAGTTCGAGTTCACACAGATATAACGTTTAGCGAAAGGTTAACGCCAACCACAAGTGGTAGTGTCTTGTTTTCTTTTCCTATATCTCGTCTCACAATGTTCAGCTATTTATTCAAACATGATAACAGAGCTGACTAACTGACAGCGAGTTTTTCTCAGGTATCCTCATGGTTTTTTTTTTGTGGAACGATAGGGTGGGCCAGCCGGCTTCTTTCCTGAAGGCTTTGATCTTTTTGTATCTTATGCCGTAGGCACACTTTGAATGTTGATCCTTCTTTTGAACTTCCAGCGATGTTCACTTCCATTCAACATCTCAGAGGAGAAGGCTAGCTGCCCCCTTGGCTCTTTCCCTTGCGGGCATCTGAGCACGGTCTGCCTCAGCTGCTTCACTGCCACGTTGTCGACGACTGTGGAATCGAAGCTGATGAGAAAAGCTGTGGTGAGTCCCACAATCGCTTTTTTTATTTTACTACATTTATTTAAAAAATCTATTTTTTGATGATCTAATTGTATTCGGTCTGTGGCTGCTTTCACATCGTCTCATCTGCTGCACTCCAGACTTAGTATATATAGTTCATGGAACTTCGATGTGGAGACATCCTGTGATGTGGTTTTTTCATCAAGTAACAGTTCAGGCAATAGGAAGAGTGTGAACAGTATTGTCCCCGTCACTCAATATCATGTTAACAAACCAAATGACGTGGACAAAGTCAACCCACCGTTAGCAATCTCATTTTATCTAAATTTGGTCAATTAACAGAACCCAACGATTCTGTGGTTTTTAACTTGTACTGAATGGGTACACCTTGTCTGGGGTGACTATCCTCCCTTGCACTCATTTTTTCATGTTTTTATACGTTTTTTCCGACTGAATCTTGAGATGTGTTTTTTGCTACTTATTTATCTCTTCGTGTGTCATTTTATTTAGCTGCCTACCTTTTTGTTGCACACTGTGACTGAATCCAGTATTGTATTGCTTAACTACATTTGTATCTGTTATACTGGAAAAGAGATGAATGCAGTACATGTTCCACTAATTCTGGACAATACAACCGTTACTTATATCTTTGTGAATGGTAGGGTGTCACGACTCGTCATATCTTTAACTGTCTTTAGAGATAAGACATGTGTATCTTCAGTTTACAAAGGTCGCAATTAAGGTCCTTGATAAACCCCCTTTTGTAAGGAATTTCAGGTCAAATGGGAAATAGTCTGGTTGAAGGTTATTCAAGCTCTGCAAGCAGCTTACCGTTGTACCAAAGGAATCACTGCGTGAAAAGCTCAGCTCCTTGGTCTTGTTGCTACTCTGCACTATAGAGGACATCATCATTGAGCTTGTTTCCAGACCTATCCTGCTTTTATTCATTACATTTCTTAGCCTTTAGCTATTATCCCGAGCGACTTAAATATAAGGGACTTCCCCGGGCAAGTCGGGTCAAGTGGCCTTGCCAAGGACACAATGTCGTTTCCGCACGTCGGGAATCGAACCGGCCACCTTCTGGATTAATAGCCCGAATTTCCTAACCGCTCAGCCAGCTGTGGTGCCGGAACAACCCCTCCCTGAGCAAAGTGTATTATTTAAATAATATCTTATTTTCAAAGTGTTTTTCCTAATTCGTCAGACGTGGGGGTGAAATTTCATTATGAAGATAAGAAGTAAAAGTTCGCTACTTCTATTTCACACCTGTCAATCACTTTGATAGCCGGTTCAAAATACAGTGAAAAAGAAATGTTTCATCTGGTGAAATACATCATGCGGTATGTGAAGCAAGATTACCACGATTTTCAATGCGACACATTTGAACTTCCAGCAAGTGGGATAATTCCTTAATATTACCATCAACAGCTTCATTGCATTTATTATTTATTTTTAAGCAGACACTCTCATTTCTTATCCAGAATAAGGATTGCAAATTTGTTTGGTATCATTCACATCAGTCAGATTGCATAAAAACGAAGT